>JBAMBO010004371.1:0-152213 GCA_037044535.1 Lordiphosa magnipectinata
TAATACAGAGGGCCAATCAGATTTTACAGCAATTAATACACCCCCACCACGACGGCCAAGGCGATCCTTTCTGTAAATTGTGAAACTATCAGTGAGAATTTCACTTTTGCAAATATCGGGACTGAGCCAGGTCTCGCTAAGTGTAATAATGTCGACATCACAAGACACACTTTTAGTATAGAGTAAGGCCAGCTTACTTCGAAGCCCGCGAACGTTCTGGTAAAGGAGGGAAAAGGTCTTGGTGGACCTTTCGGTTTAAATGCCCGTCTTTGATTATTTGTTTTTTGTCAGTCTGAGTAATTGTTGTTAAAAAATGTAGGTAAATGTTTACTTTAAGGTAAGTAGCCCCAAAAATTCTGAAACTATTTTCCTCGGTGGAAAGCGAATTAAAGGCGCGTGGCTTCCCTAGGAGGCCAATTCCACCTAAGCCCCTAAAAGGCGTTCATTTTTAATCCTAGTCCACTGTCGTCCTACTCGTGAACATACTCCTCCTATAAATTAATATTTTGTAAGTACAAATTTTCTTTAAAAAATCGCGCGATTTGCAAAGTGGATTTTTTTTGATATGATAGAAACAATGAAGCAACTTATTTATGGTGCACCTTTTTTCCATTGACCAAAGTAGGCCTTGGGTTTCACTTTGACGTCGCTTCAAATCGACCACATTGCAACATCAAATAAAATCATCAGTCGTTGACTGCACCTCGACGCTTTCGTTTGGGTTGTCTCAACTCACTTTGTTTTCTTTATATTATTTTTTGATATTTTTTTTTTATATAATTTTTTCTTCTTTTTAAACTCTAGTGTTTCGACATCCGTGTATTAGTTAAGGTCGACATGCTTCTTCTTGACCGCACGATTCCCAGCGCGCCAAGTACCTTGGAATTTGAATGAATATGTGAAAATTTAAGTGTTAGGAAATTAAAATTAAATTGGTATACAGTTGGTCAGTCGCCTGGGCAGACCACCAACTCTACTTGAATCTATGGAACATTATAATGCAAGTGGCGTCAGGTGAAAATTCCAATACAACACCATCTACTGGTTCCTGGGCTCCGTCGGTTTGCTGGCAAAAAAAGGAATATTTAAGTAGGAAATCTCTTCCTGCACCGTTTCATCCTTCATGGGATTGTGAACCACACTATTCAGCAATAAGAGCACATTTCTGGCCACTTGCTGAAAACTGCGACTTTGATCCATATGGATGAAATCACCCAGTACCTTGGGAGCTGCAAAACTGCTAGCCACACGATTCTAAACACGATTATTTGGCATTTTGTGTATAGTCTCAATGAGAGAGCCAATAGAGCTGGATCCCATGTATCGATTCCCATTATTAAAATGTTGGTTCATGTTTCGCAAAACATTCTAGGGTTTCGGTTGTTGCTGGGGCTGTCCTCCACTTTTAAAATTTGTATTCGTTACTTTAGAACAGGCAAATCGCCCACAGTGCCTTCAATTCGCTGTCCATCGAGGAAAGATAGTTTCAGAATTTTCGGGGCTACTTACCTTAAAGTAAACATTTACCTTCATTTTGTAACAACAATTACTCAGACTGACAAAAAAAACGAGAAGGCCAAGCTAACTTCGTCTGTGCCGAAGTTTTTGTACCCTTGCAAAAGCTGTTTTTGAAATGTCAGAGTTTAAGAACGCTTAGATAAAAATCAAAAACTTTTGTAACTAAAATACATCAAAAAAGTTTTTCTTACTAAGACTCATTTTCCGACCGATAAGTCCTATGGCAGCCTGAAAATATAGTCATCTGATTTCAACCAAATTTTTCAAATTAGTTTGAAAGCGTTTAATATTAATAATCACCAACCTTAAGAACGATTTACTTGAAAACAAAAAAATTTTTTTCACTAAGACCCATTTTCCGACCGATCGGTCCTATTGCAGCTATATGTTATAGTCATCCGATTCTGACCAAAGTTTGCAAATCTGTTTGAAAGCATATAATAGTAATAAGGGACGAGTTTAAGGACGCTAACATTGAAACTAAAAAAGTTTTTCTCAGTAAGACCCATTTTCCGACCGATCGGTCCGATGGCAGCTATAAGATATGGTCATCCGATTTTGACCAAAGTTTGCAAATCTGTTTGAAAGCATATAATATAAATAATGACCGTGTTTGGGAACGCTAACATTAAGAACAAAAAAGTTTTTCTCACTAAGACCCATTTTGTGACCGATAGTTCCTATGGCAGCTATAAGATATAGTCATCCGATCCGGTCGGTTCCGACATATTAGCAGCGTGCAGTAAAAAGAAGACTCTGTGCAAAATTTCAGCTCGATAGCTTTAAAACTGAGAGACTAGTTTGAGTAGAAACAGACGGACGCACAAATCAGATCAGGGCGCGTCGCCCTGATCAAGAATATATATAGTTTATAGGGTCGGAAATGAATATTTCTATGCGTTGCAAGCTTCTGGGCAAAATTATTATACCCTTTGCAAAGGCGGGCATTTCCACCGAAAGGTCCACCAAGACCAACAAATTCAAAGTACCTATACATAGTAAACACACTATGGGCAGATTTCTCTTCTTCCAGATAGCTGCTATGTGTCAGATAAGCTTACAATTTACTCTACTATTTGTAAGTTTATGTAACATATTGCTCTATGAAAAAGATGAGAAATCGGCCCTATGTTTTCTAATATTTTCATAGGGAAACAATTAAAGTGAACTAATGTAAGCCGTCAAATCTCCCGTAGCGTTCGTACCCCTAGATATATTTTTAGTAATCTGCATTATCTAACGATCTGCCAAAGGATTGGTAACGATCGGATGAACGATCGTCAGGCAACGAGACGTTTGGTTTCTAATGATAAAATAATAAAGTGCTCTGATTTCGTTATCTGCTTTGTTATACGTTGATATGATTTGTTATGAGTAATGATTAAATGTTAAACACAATCACCATGGTCATCTTAGATGGCTATCTATGTAAAACTGCTTCTCTAATATCATGTATTTTCAGTTAATCTTCCACACATGAAACCTCTTCTCCTTCTACGCTGCCCATGGGGCAAAGAGTCTGCTTGAGCATAATCGAAATTACCGAAATTGCATAACCAAATATATAGGCCAATATTGTTTAAGGCCGGACACGCCCCAAAGTGTTCCAAGTGTTCTAGTTTTCGTTTTGGGCCTGCAGCCGGGATATTTATGCGCCTCTATTATAACCGAAACCCATATTCATTGCGGAATGGGGAGAAAAAACAAAGGCCACCACTTGGCTAATAAAGTGTTCAAGCCTTACGTTCAGGTGTCCAGTTATCTAGGTGTGCGTGCAACACATCCATAAACATCATCCATAATGCCTGCGACTGGACCTGGACCCGGTGCTGGACCTGGAATCGAATGATGAGTGCGCGGCAGTTGGGCATTTTTGCTTTTATCTCTCGTCTTCAAAGAATTTCTGATATCTGTGGCTAATGCATAAAATCTTATAATTTGCGCACGTGTTAATCAGACATTATGATGCACAACTCTGCACTGGATTAAAGCGCCGCAGCATCTGATGCAGCTGCAGCTTCGAGTCATACAGACAACAGCGCGAGCGAAAGAGTGTCGGAGATGGCGAGGGGGTGGGCACACTCGGAAAACTAACAATTTTAGGCTAATGATGTGCTCATATTTAAGTTAGTTGAAACGCTTTTAGTGCAAGGCATAATTCAAAGTGCTGAGCGAATTGAGGATGCGGCGACTCCAGGTGCCGCTGCCGCAGACCGCATGCTGTTGCATTTAATGATTGCACGCCTTGACTTTGGCAATAAAACAAATTTGTGGCCATAATTTTCGAAATTCAAATAACAAATGCTGCAGCGGCCGCGGCGGCTGCTGCTGGAGTTTGGATGCGGAGATGGAGACAACGACGGACGACTGCAACTTGTTTGCATTGAAAATTTATTGTTACGCAGAGTCCGAGCCAGAGCCGGGACTGGGATGGGATTGGAGAGCTTGGCCAACGATTTATGGCATTGCTGCAATTGTTGCCAACTGTAAATGCTGCGGCAAACAAGTCAATTGAATTTATTTCGTTTATAAATTGCCACAGGCCAACAGCTGCCGCTGCTGTGGAAGCAGCCTTCCTTCTCCTACTGATTTGGCCAGGCCAACGCCTCAAGTGTCAATTGGCTGGCGGCAGGCTGGCTCCCCTTCCAGGCCCAAGCCAACTTATTACCGATTGAAGACAAATCGTCTTCTCGATTTGACAACGTTCCAAGTTTACTTGCAAACTAGATGAATACAATAAATAGAGCTAGAGATGAGCTCCGAAAACATTGGCACGAGTCGCTACATTTCTTTTGCTATCGCTTTTCGGTGTCGGTTGGCCCTCTATCTGTGCTGATAAGTGGTCACATCGAGCCTGTGTGATCCTAACTTCTAAGATTTCGTGCATGTTCATCTCCACGGACCATGCCTTAAACAATCGAAATTCCAGGAATCGTCGAAGTTTATTTGTCCTTGCAGATTCTATTAATTTGTACGCATTCCTTCAAAATGTTTTAAAAATATTTGTTACGAGAAGGCCAAGCTAACTTCGTCTATGCCGAAGTTTTTATACCCTTGCGAATGTTGGTTGTAAAAAGTTTGTGCAAAAGTATGTTACAGGGAGAAGGAATCGTTTCCGACCCTATAAAGCATATATAATATATTCTTGATCAGCATCAACAGCCGAGTCGATATAGCCATGTCCGTCCGTCAGAGATCGGTAAGAGATAGAGGTTTGACATGTATGGGACATATATTTCTTATACTTGCAGGCAAGCTCAAGTTTATTTTCAATTTTTGACACAGCACCCTCCTGCCCCCGCAATTTGGAAAAAACGTGTATCTTCCACAGTTTTGATAGATTGTTCGTACTTTCTAGAGATATCTAGTAATCAAAATTATTTATTGATTTGCTGAAGGAATGATAAAGATCGGATGAACGATACTCAAGTTATGATCAAAAAACGGCCAGTTAACACCAACAGCCCACCCACCCATAACAACAGAATTTCGTTCAACAGAAGCAATCTTAGTGAGAGAGAGAGAGAGACTTAGAGAGCGCACCACGTTGAGCGTTGTGTGCTAACTGGCCGTTTGACTCGTGACCAAATGCGAGCTGCGACATTAAGGGTGCAGAGTATGTTATAATCGGGCTTGACCGACTTGTTTTCTTGTTTCTTATGTCTTGATTACACTTTTTAGCTGGTGGTCTGAAAAGAATGGTCTGACATTTTCAGTATTAATTTTTAGGTGCCAGTTTTTTGTAGGTTAAAGTTAATTCCCCTTTAGTTGTTATCTGCGTGGTATATGACTATAGTGTCAGCAAATGATATTTTGTTGTCTAGCTTACTTATTAAGCCCAAGATAAATATGTTGAATAGTATTGGTGAGTTCACCGTTCCTTGTTGCAGTGCATTTTCCATTTTAAAGTTATGAGAGCAATTGTTTTGCCGTTAGAGATATCGAATTCTTTGTTACACAGACAGATGGGACTCGAACCACGAACTCTTCGTTCAATAACACATTGGTACTGCCGATTAGTCGATTTTGCCGCAGGGGGTCAATTGTTAAGCGCAGCCAGTTTAAGTATAAGAACTCAGGCTACGAAATTCTACTGCAACTGGTTGGACGTAACAGTTGACGCTCAGTGGTAAAGCGGTGGTGTAAGTAACCACAGTGCGCAGAAGGTACTGAGCTCCAAGTCCCAGTATCGGCGGATTAATAATTTACAATTTATATAAGTTTTTTAGAAAGAAGAAAATGTTAATAGCTAAAACAACTAAAACAACTAACTAAACCAACCAAACACTTCACCCACCCTTTCCTTCTCCTTGTTACTTACTTTTGCACAAACTTAAAATACTCTGTGTACCTTTGGTATTTGGTTTTACACAGCCCAAAGGGCCACAAGCCGAGCTTCTCTCAATCTCTTGGCTTGTCTGCTTATTATTTTCGCACAAGAGAAAGGGTCCTACAGCTTCAAGCCGAGTCCGAACGGCAAAGTTTGAGAAGATTTTTCCATGGCTAGTAGCTGGTGAAGAATTGATAATAAAATATTCGCAGTTTCCTTTGTATTTGGTTCGTTCAAGAAATACATGAACTCTTTTATTCTAAGTGCGATCTATCACGCACTCCTCTCTAGTGGTCAGTTTGTTTGTATTTTGCTTTCTGTTAGCCACAAATCTATGTAGATTGCTGGATGGGGCAGAGAGGATCAGGATGCTGCTTCTAATGCTACTGCTTGCTGCTTGCAGCTGCACTCTGTGATTTACGCTTTTTTTCCGTTTACTTGTTTTGTTGTTGTCTGTCGCCAAAACTCTCCCAAACAGCAACAGCAAAAACAACAGAATGTAAACATAAAAGCAATTTGCATATGACTTCAACTTCCTTTCACAAATACGTCTCTCCGTTTGCTTGTTGCTGTTTTTATTTTATTAATATCAACTTAAAGACTTTCAAAATGCGAGCACAACGCACAAATATAAATACGCAGATGATTTATTGTCAGCCTTTGAATTTTTCCTTGCCTGGGCAAAACAAAAGACTTAGGCAACGAACTTGCTTTCACAAGCAGGCCACAATCAGAAACTAACCAATAGCAACAATCTAGCGCCTCCCAACACGCTATTGATTTATTGCCGCCAAATGTAAGCCACACACACAAAATTGAGTACTCAATGATGCTCTTGGTCTTTGCTCGTATTATTCTCAAGCACTCAGCGAACCTCATAAAATTATATTCACGTTATGGGTATATTTTTATATCGATAATCCGCCCGGTTTGGTGCTTAAGCCAGGCCGTTCTTGGCCATTTTGATAAGGCCGTAAAATGTTTAAGTGCCCCACAATTAGTCATGTCATTTGCCATAAAACCGTACGTAAGAGAACCCTGCGAGGCGAGCTCTTTTCCAGCATCGTGTGCGGGTTTCGGTTTGGGAACTGTGACAATAAACAGAAAACTTAAGCCGAGAAATGACTTCTTCTCGTTATCGATTTGCATAGATTTTCTGGTGCTAATAACACCGACATTTTTTATCCGAAGGCATTTCACAAATGCCATCCAGTGACTTATTGACGCAGCATGATACAAGATCAAGTTCAACTGGACTTGGACAGCACACCAACTTGGTACATCAGCTCACGTACGTAATTCTGCCCGATGATTGGATAAAAAATACCAAAGGCGACATTGACAACGCCCGGACCGGCCAGCCCGGGCTAGAGATTCATTCAGCTGGGGACAATTCCACGAAAGTGATTGATTACAATCGAAATGCAATGCAAGGCAAAAGGCGATCAATTAAAACGACTGATGATGATCAATTATCGGCAAAGATGAAGCACAAGAAGTGGCCAAGTCATGCGGTGGGGGGAGGAGGAGGAGGGGAGAGCAGGAGAAGTCAGCAGCACTTGATGCACAAGATGATGACGACGCTGACATTGGCCAGTCATCGTCATCCTTCTCAGCATCGTGGCGGCTTGTCATTGTGACAGTTGTTGTTGTAGCTGCAACAATTTTAACACATCATAAAGCTGCTTAAAGTGTTCTCTTCGATCGCGGCTGTAGTCTGGGGGCAACATTACATAACTAGCCGCCGAACTGACTGGCAAACTGGCACAACCAACCAAACCATTTCGTAGAACGCACTTCCATTGGCGCGTAGAGTTTAGGTCAAGGAACTTGCCCGACACGCGGCAACCCAACATACCCGTAATTCACTTATAGAAATCGCATCTCACACAAAAAGCCGTGTGTGGCGGTAGCTTATTGACTATGGGATGGGTGATGAGGTGGCTTAAAAAGAGACAAACGCTAGCAAGTACTATGCAGAGTGAATTCTTACCAAAATCAAATGCACAAAACTTTTTCTCACATTACAAAAATCAGAAAATCTCCAAAAAGCTCCGATGATTTTAGTAGTTTAAATATGTGGGTCTTAAAAACCCTAGCCTTCTATATTAATTTTGAAAATCCCCCAATAGAAACTAATTTTTGTTCAACCCCCATAGGATTTAAGACATTTCTTAAACCCCCAAAGTATTCCACCTTTAATGTGACCCAAAAAAAATAGAGGAAAGCTAACTTCGGCTTGACCGAAGTTTATATACCCTTGTAGCTTGTATAATTTATAAAAATTAAGGAGTAAAATCATTTTCGTCGAGCTTTCTTAGCTGAGTTATTTCCCAAACTCAGCAATAAGATGGCGCCTCTACTTTGACCATTTGTTTGCCAGTTTGTTATATGGCAGCTAAACGATATATTCATCCGATTTTGACCAAACTCCCCAAAATTAAGTGGAAACTGATAATATTCACAAGTGGAAGGTATAAAGACGATACCATTGAGAACAAAAAAGTTTTTCTCAGTAGAACTAATTTTTGACCGATAGTTCCTATGGCAGCTATAGTCTATAGTCATCCGATTTGGATCATACTTTGCAATTTGTGTGGTAGCATATAATATTGATCAGTAACAAGTTTGGGAGCGACAGCGTTCAAAACAAAATAGTTTTTCCTACGAAGACTTTTTTCACACACATCTTTTGTATGGCAGCTATACTATATAGTTGGCAGATTTTCATAAATCTTGGTGGAATAGTGTAAAATCATAGAAAACTTATAAATACGACGTTTGGGGACGTTTGCTTAGAAGACTAAAAAGTTTTTTTCACTAAAACTTCTTTTTCGACCGATCGTTCCTATGTCAGCTATATGCTATAGTCATCCGATCCGGCCGGTTCCGACAAATGTGCAGCGTATTTGTACCAAAAGGCTTTGTGCAAAGTTTGGTTAAGATAGCTTTAAAACTGACGGAAGAGATAGCATAGAAACAGACGGACAGACGGACGGACGGACAGACGGACATGGCTATATCAACTCAGCTCGTCATGCTGATCAAGAATATATATACTTTGTGTGGTCGGAGATGCTTCCTTCTATGCGTTACAAACACCTGAACAATTTTAATATACCCTCTACAAAGGGTATAAAAAAAGTACAAAATTCTCTATATAAACTTACATATCACCTGATAACACAGGCCAACAAAATTACCATATTTGTGAGGTGCAGCCCTGTTGATTTGAAATTTTGATAGGTTAATGTTCACTGATTCCAAAACTTGTTTCGGTTTATCTCCAACAGCTCTTGTTTCCCACATATGGCGGAAAAAACGTAATTGGTTAAGTTTTTATCACTCTAGGCATAAAAATCGGAGTTTATGAGCTATCTGTCGACAGAGCACATACTCAATGTATTTTTAAAAAATCAAAAGCGCTACATTAGTACAGCGGAAAGTGTCTAAATTGGCCTCTAAAGGCAGACAACTTTCGATTTATGGCATTTTTTTTTTCAAAATAAATCATCCCATTTGAGCTACCGAGGTTATTGGATTAATATTTTAGCCATCTGAGTATAAAGCCAAACATATGCTCTAGTTTTGTGATTTTTATGGCATTTAAATCTGTTTATTTAGCAAAATTACAGCCTGTTTAAGATGAAAATACATATTTATGTTTATGGGAGGGCAACTAGATTCGTAATTCAAATTTTTATAGGAACTATAATAGGGCTACTGGATTCAACATACAATGTTTAAAATAAATATAAATTCGCTTGCGAAGGTTCGCGTACGAGTGTGTGAGTATTAATAGGTACACACCGGAATTTTTTAATTATAGATGGTTTTTTCGTACTTTTAGTATTGACAACTTTTTAATTTTTGGTTTTTGGTTGTTGTCAATGTCTGGCCACACTGTGACAAAGAGTTGAAAGAGGGGCTGCCCCGTATATCAAAGCTTTTCTATAAATTGCGAGTCCACCACACATTTCGCCTGATCATAATAATAGGTACAGTCTCCGTTTCTCACAAGTATCAAGTGAATAATTTTGTAATCAGTGATCTTTTGGTAACTAAAGGTAAATTAAGTATAGCTCCTGTCAATACAGAGAATTAAATAATTATTTTTTTTAGAAAAAATGGGTCGAAATTCTCATTGTACTAAAGAAGAAGCTCGATTAGTTCTTAGTCTGAGAAAAGAAGGCAAATCTTTACGAGCCATCGCCAAATTAATGAACAGGTCTCATAATTTTGTTAAAAATGCATTAGAAAGAAAACCAAGACAGGAAACCCGTGGAAGGCCACAAAAAACAACAGAAACCCTTGACCACTACATAGAAACTTTGAGCAAAAAGGTCCCATTTAAGTCATCGAAGGCTATTGCAGCCATAATTGGGAATTCAGTTAGTGCTCCAACTATCCGAAGACGACTACAAGATGCCAACCTACCAGGAAGAATTGCTAGAAAAGTCCCACTTATGCGCAAAAAAAATATCACCATGAGGCAAACTTTTGCAAGGGACCACAAAGACTGGGTAGGATGCACCGGGGAGAAAAAATGAGAGATTAATTTGTTTGGGAATGACTGTGAAAGGAATGTTCGACGCCCTAATGGAAAGGAATTGCATCCACGGTTTACAAGAAAAACAGTCAAATATGGGGTTGCTTCTCCTGGTACGGCGTAGGTCCAATTTATCAGACTACGAACAAAATGAATGCTGAAGAGTACAAATTCATATTGGAAACACAGTTATGGTACCGTATGCTGAGGAAAATATGCCATTACGTTGGGTATTTCAGCAAGATAATGATCCTAAACACACATCAAGGCTGTTATCTAAATTTTTCGAGGACCAAAAAGTTGACGTTCTAAAGTGGCCAAGCCAATCCCCCGACCTTAACCCCATTGAAAACTTGTGGGGAGACTTAAAAAACAAATTGGCAAAGCATTCATTTTCAAATAAACAAAAATTATGGGAAGGTGTCCAGAAACTGTGGTATGAGACACCAGTAGAGACCTGCCAGGCTCTTATTAAAAGTATGCCAAAAAGAATAGCAGTAGTGGCCAAAAATAGAGGTGGATACACTGGATACTAAGTTAGGAAATACTAATTTACCTAAAAAAAGAACACAAAATGGAAATTACAATTTTTTTTCTTACCAACACATGAAGTGTACCTATTATTATGATCACACTGAAAACGTATCTGAAACACAAAATGATCTCTTTTATGTTATATTATTATTCTATGTTACAATTAAGTTTATTTTATTAAAAACAATTAGTTTAAGAACCAATGAGAACAAATTTTAAGTTTGAAACAATGAATAAAACTGTTTTCTGTTACCTTAAAGTCAGAGTTGATGTGTGTACCTATTAATATGATCAGGTGTGTACATTCTGCTAGCAAATGAATCAGGGTACAGGGTATTTTGGAGTCGTCTGTGTAGCGCACTAGCTGTGTTCGGTACTTTCGTTTTTATATGAGTTCTGGGGTTTTAATCAGCATTATTTTACAAAGTCGCCATATATCAGTTTCATTGGCAAAGAACAGTTGTGCCAATTAACCTGGTACTTCATATTAGAATGAACATTATTTCACCATTCATGTACTGAATCAATTCGACTCTCACCCTATTCCAAATTCATTTCATTTGGGGCCCTCATCAACTGAATGTTGTAATCTTGAAACTCTTCACATTAACTAAAATTCATTAGAGTAAATGTCAAAACTTATTCAATTAATTTTGAGCTTGAAGGCTTCATGAGTTGCTTTGATTGCAATCATGCAGCCCTCTAGTTGATAGCCGGAAACTATTCGTTTTTGCCGGAACTTGCAATTCTAGATCTTTAGGAATTGTTTTTTTTTGCCATTTTCTAGCTTTTTCGGCAAGCAACAATTCTGATAAAAAAGACTGGAATTATAATTCTTTCTTAAATGAATATGCCATTTTGATCTATTTTGAACGTATAACAATATTCAGATATTTATACTAATGAAAATACCAGCATTTATTGAAAATCGATATTAAATTTTCACATTAAATTAAATAAATTTCTTTGTATATCTCAAATAATTCATACCTGTCACCGTTTTCGAATTCTATCAATCGGAATTGGTAAAAAAAATTGAATTCCAAGACACAACTAATACATTCGATTAAAACATTTGATAAACGGAAATTTGAAGTAAAAAGCCGAATAACGCAATCTGTTTTTGGAAATGGAGCATTTAGAGCATTTATCAATTCCAAATCCGCATAAACTTGAAAACGGCAACAGTATTAATTGAGGTTAAAAACGCCTACTGAACAAAACAAATAAGTTAGAAAGTCGTTCAAGACCGACTGTAATATACTCCGTACCTGTAGTATCAGCTGAAAGCAGCGCTGTTGCTGCAGCTTTATAATCGCCAATCGTAAAATAATCCTGATTACCAAATATCTCTGAAAGGTACCAACCATCTATTTACAAAACTGTGGGAGATACGACGTATATTCCAATTTACTGGGGCAGGAGGGGGCGTGGCCAAAATTAAAAATAAACTTGATCTACTTGCAAGCAAAAGAAGTTTATGTCCCATACATGTACTTAGAAAAAAAGTCAATCTAAAATCTAGATTGAAAATCTCTTTTTCGTGAATCTTGCAATCTCATAAAGGCAAGATTGAGACACCTTGAAATGAGCTTAGAAATCTCAAAAACCAGATCTATCATCTCGCAACTTATCAGTTTTCTGTAAGGCTTCAGTTGAAAAATTTTATGATGTATATGGGCATTTCCACAGAGAAGTCCACCGAGACCAAAAAAATTAAAAGTGCTTAAAAAAACTTTTTTTGAGGAAACAATAAAAATGAACTAGTATGAGCCAATCTTAAATATATTCATATCCCAATTCGAGATTGTCGAATGCAAAGTCGCGCAAGCGCCATTTTTCTCATTTGGATACGTTTTGTTGTCATAAAAAATGCCTTTAGATTGCATTGATTTTTGGTCTCTAAAATATTTCTAAGGGTACAAAGAGTTAAAAAATATTACATAAGACACCATAAGAAACTATGTGATTGCAATTTACTGTAAGTTTTTGCTTTATATTGTAACAAAAACAATATAAATAAAATCAGGAAATTTTAGTTACGTAACGTCAGGTAACGTCACGTCAGATACTTATGCAAATAAAAAAAAATAGAGAAAATATTTTTGAATAAGGTTACCTGGAAAATAAACTTGTATTAAATTAAAGCTTTGCCCAATTCGCAGAGTCGTACAATTTTCTAAAACAAGTCAAAACACACTTCCGTTTTGTGTAACGTCACGCCAGCACATATTTATGCTTATATCTTTAATTCCTTATGATCGATGTATGTCATTGTTTTTGCTGATTGTAGTGCTACTTAATTGCTACCCAAATGTAAAACAATCTTTTTAAAAATCCAAGATTTTTCATATTTTTGAAAAACATTTTAACGTACAAACGTAACGTCACGTCAGTTTGGAAATGCCCATATATAGATTTATTTTATTTATTTTGTTTGAAAAAAAAAAACAACAATTGTCGGTTGCAATGCAACCCACCACTCCTGGAACCGTTTAATTTGCTACTGTTTAAGCCACTTAATGTAAAGTGTCTATTTTTGTACAAAAGTAAATCTAAGTTGCGTCCCAGCAAACATTTATTATCGCAGAAGATAAGAATGCGATTCTTCCAGTATGTTTCGCTTTACTCTAGCGATATCGCATAGCAATCTCATCTCACTTCGGAAAGAAGTGTGCCACTCTGCGACACTTCTGGGAGGAAAGAAAGCGTTTCTTCTGGGAGATACGAAAAAGTCTTTTCTCAGGAATAAGAAAGCATTTCATTCTGGGAATAAGAAAAAGTGTCTTTTAAGATAAGAAAAAGTATATTCTGGAGATAGGAAATCGTTTCTTCCTGAAGATATGAATGAGTCTCTGATGTGGGAGGATAAGATTTTTGATTTTATTATTCAGAAAATTTTATTAATCCGAAAAACAACAAATTAATCAAGCTTATATGTTATATATTAAAAATTTTACTTAATCTGCGGGGATTCAAGGTCGGGGCCCTTGGACTGAAAACACGCTTGAAACGACGCCTTAGACGGCTGTGTTACTTGTATTGAATACGATGCGCTTGTGTTGTAAACTTACACCATTTTTTCCTTGCTTGTAATTCTCAAGAGCAAATTCCTTACTCAGCCAATATAAATGGTGCAATTTAGATTTGCGACGTATCGCCAATGCCCAGATTGGATGATGAATATGCGAGACCCCTTTAAAAGGAATCGCATTCATGTCTTCAAGGCGATTAGGGATATTGTTTGTATAGTCGTCAAACTATCACCAAACTCCCCTAAACTATCCCATTAAACTATCGCCAAATTCTCTTTTTGACGAGAGAGATAAGAAACACGACAAAATGTTTGCAGGGGTTTTGTGTGTATGAATTGAGTGTGTGAGTGTGTTTGTGTCTGTGTGATTATGTAAAGGTAGGGTCCTTGATTATTCTAAATTAACTAACTTCTTCTATGTCTTCTTTCCACAGCATGACGCCGCATATCGCCACTACTTAGCATCTTCTTATGAAAGATTTCAATAAGCTCCTGCAAGAAATTTAAGGGCTTATCGCGAGTTATATGCTTGGCGAACATACGGCAACATACCAACAATCGCTGTCACTCGCCTGCTGTGGCACATTCGGCACGTTCGCAATCTGACAAAGCCGCTCGTGTCGAACGCCCGCTTGCCCTTATCCAGCGACTCCGCGCGTAAATACATCTCGAGTGCGTTGAGCACCGGCGGGTTGGGTTGACCCGTCGAATCGTAGTAGCGTATAGGTCTTTTGTTTGATGTGTATAATGGCCATGCACCAGTGCACACCGCGCACGTGTACCGGCACCGGAATGATGTCCTTGCCCAAGATATCATCCTTGCGTGTCCAACGCTTGACGCCGGCATAGCCATTCTGCAGTAGACAAGGCACATAGAACGTATTCATGGCATACACGCTGGGAACGATCTGTGAGCAGATTCATGTAGAAATTAATCACCTGCGGCTATCGTGATTTAGGCAGAGTGATACTTAGGCTGAACTTGGACACGAGCACCTGAAGAAAGAGAGAGACAGAAAGAGAGTTAAAGTAGAAGTGCGCAAGCGCCTAGTCGCTGTCTTGCCTCCTGGGCCCTTTACCAGTTCATTGCAGCGTTTCTGCAGTTCCTTCATGATCCGATTCCTAGCACGCAATTATTCTTGAAGAACTTGCGTTAACAAAATCGTCGCTGCAGTGCCTCGGTCACAGTGCATGGCGAAAAATCGGATGATCTAGGGAAGGAGGAGGGGCATTGTTGCCAAACCAGCTTTTTTCCCGTTATTTGTACCTTTTTTTAAACAGTACTGCGGGAAAAATTTAGAAACAGCGGGAAGCGGGAATTCTGGCTTTTTATACACTTGAAAAGTGTATTATATTTTTGCCCAGAAGTTTGCAACGCATAGAAGGAGTTATCTCCGACCACATAAAGTATATATATTCTTGATTCGCGACTTGTTGCTCTCCCACTTAGGCCACATTGGGCCCATTGCGAGGCCATATTTATTCCCTGTTATCCTTTTTAAGACTGAGGGGGGTCCTCGTTACTGAACCATTGTGTGGACAGAATGTATTTGATTAGAGCTGGGATCTCTAGCCCGGATGTCTCCAAGAGGTTGAGTAGCAGAGGTTGAGCAAGTGTCCTGAGTCTTCTTCTACTCAAGGCTTGGCAATGGCAAAGAAGGTGTTGTACCGATTCCACCTCTTCTTCGTATCCCCAACTTCTGCAGAAGTCATGGTAAGTGACGCCTAGGTCTGCCAATAAGACAGTGACCGTGAGGCTCCCCACCAAAAGTGATATGTGGTCTCTTCTGTGACGTAAAAGTGTGTTAGTACGTTTTTGGTCGAATGTTGGCTACGTAAGCCTCGCTACTGCACAGGAGGAAAGGTTTTTCCATCAATTCGTAGCGCGACGAAGTGTTTCAGCTTTTGTGTGAGGCTTATATGTCGCCCTATCGTGCTCTTCTCTGAAAGGAGCTCGATGGTGGTACCTATTCTGGCCAGTTTGTCCGCAGACTCATTTCCTTTTATGTTGCGATGTCCAGGCACCAGGCACATAAGGTGTATACTGAAATGTCTTGCGATCTCATTCAGAGGTAAGCGACATTCCGTAAGTGTTTTAGCATTGTTGGTATGTGAGTCAAGGGCTTTAAGGGCGGCTTGACTATCTGAATATATTAATAAGTTTCCTTCTTTGAGCGTGAGTGTGCTAAGGCAGGTGGCAGCTTCCTGGATGGCTACCACCTCTGCTTGGTACACACTACAGCGATCAGGAAGGCGGAATGATAAGTTCATTCTAATTTCTAGGTTGGGAGAGAAAACGCCCCCTCCTACTTTTTCGTCGAGCTTAGAACCATCAGTGTAGATGTTAATGGCGTCAGCTCTGCTATGGGGAAGGTTGTCCCAATCGTGTCGGCTTGGGATATGGACGTCGTATAATTTGTCGAACAATAGTCTGTATTTAATGGAATACTTCTTGTTCTTCGAGTATGGTAGAGTGTTCCGAATTATCCCTATTCCAGGCATCGGATTCTCCTAGTCTTAGGGCTGTTGTGATAGCCATTTGCTTTGCAACAAGAAGAAGGTGAAGAATAGTATTTAGTAGGAGAGCGCCGCTAATACATATTTCCGCACTTCTCTGTACTTTATGCAGATTGTTCAGGTCTGATTGTTTCCCGAGTGCTGGTCGCCATACTAGTGCTCCGTAGAGTAGTATGGAGCGTACTACGGCTGTGTGAAGCCAATGAGGGGGAAAAGCCCCATTTGCGGCATATGGCCTTTTTGCAAGAGAAAAGGCAATAATTGCCTTTTTAATGCGTTCATTTATGTTGTCGTTCCAGAGTAGTTTCCTATCCAAAACGACACCCAAGTATTTGGCAAGGCTTACTCCCTTGATTTTAGGAGGGACAAGATCAGGAATTTTGTACTTGCTAGTGAAAAGCACTAATGCCGTCTTAGCTGGGTTAACGCCCAAGCCACAAGAAGTTGTCCACTGAGAAAGTGTTATCAGTGAAGTTTACAGATAGTTTGGCAAAAATGACAAAAGTTTTCTAACACAAAAGTCGTAAAGTTTGTCTGCAGATCCCGGAGTATAAAGCTATTATTAGTATACACCTCAAATAAGAAACTGCCAAAACAAAAATACCAAAAGTGACAATTCTTTTGTTTTGGGACAGTGTGGCCAGATTTTATAAACCTGCATAATTTATGGTCACACTGCCAATTTTTTGTTTTGAATTTTGATTGAAATGAATTACGAAGAAAACAGGAGAATACAAGGCATTCTGTTTAGCGCTGTAGTTGCTGGATTAGCAGTGTCAGCTTTAATGTAGTAAGAGCAGAAGGCTAAGAAGAAGAAGAAACGTAAATATTGGGTAAACCCCTACTTGCGCGAACGCTCCGCCAGGGGAAGATATACCACTTCTGTAAGGAATCACAACAAAATGCATCCCATAATACAATTATTATTTTTCACACAGTTTCAAACCATGCTGGAAAATCCCTCGGTGTTATATGAAAATTTCCACATGGGCATCGCACGGCTTATTTGCTGGAGTTTCACTTGGTTCCAAAGAGATACACTCGACCCGATATCATATGTCCACAAGAGAAGTTGGCTATAGTTCTGGAGTAAGTTTTGCCTAACTTTCAATGCATACATATCCTAAATACTAATAATACTATTTCCATTAAAGGTACCTCTATTTGTGTAGTGAAAGTGTTTTTTATAACTACAAAGTATGAATTGTAAATATTTAAATTGGTTTCATTACTTTTCAACAATTTATTTAAAACTATATATAAGGGTTTCCACTCAATCGTCATATTGGTAGTTTGCGACGCATCGTATGCCTTTACCTACTTGGATCTTAAGGTGCTTACGGAAATGAAGGCGATATGAACGTCACATTCCAAGCTTGGTACGTATTGCTTTTTGACAAGCTGGACTTTCCGGAGTACAAAGTAATTCACGGGTGCCCTGAAGTGTATACAACAGCGCTCTGTGGCAGCGATTTCGACATACCGACAGTATACGAGCTTATACTGCTCTCTTTTGCAACAACAAAGAAGTGCTAAAAGAGCGCGCTCTCGCGTGGCTAAACACACACAAGTAAAGCCCCCCCCCCCCTGTTCTAAATCGTATTTTTGGAACAGGTTGGTGGCCTTAAAAATCACTTTATCGTGACCTTCAGCCGGCATTTTCTGCAGTAGTGTGTCCCAATTCCCAAATGCACTTTGGTTTTTCATTGGAGGTGAAGCTAAAGCATTTTTGGCATCGGCCAGAAAAGTGCCCAACATTTCCAGAGCTGGACCCTGAGTGGCGTTTGGCTCATTCGATTTTGAGCGAGATCTAGATTCTTTTTTCCTCTGAAAGAAAGTCAAACATAATTATAACACCATACAATTAAACTTTATTTTAATACGTACATAAGAGTAGCTGCTCTGGCTACATAACGGTCTAGGGCTCATAGACTCGTTTAGATCCGAAGCAGCCGCCACATTCTCCCACTCGTCCTCCAATTACTCGAACTCTATGGTTTCCTCCAATTCTTATGGCGGTCCTGAGATGTCTGTGCTGAAAGTGCTACAAATAAATATCTACTCTATAAAAAACAGTTTGTCCTGACTGACTGGCTGATTGGGCGTGTTCAGCAGAATAATTGATCCCTGAGCAGGTATCAGAAAAAAATGTTGTATCGAATAGTTTCTGCTGTTGGAGGGAGCAGTATCACTTTAAAGTAGCGTACTATTTCTGTGATACATGCTCCTGTATCATGATACCTCAAATTGGCTACTATGAAGCCGCATCTCTCGAGTTCAGTATTAAGATAATTGCAAATTTATACCTGATCAGGGACCAAGTTGTTCTGCTGAACACGGCCACTGATTCACTGATTGGCAATCAACGCAGAGCGCAAACGGTAAGAGATAGAAGGCAGGACAGGAGTTTCCATTAGTGGCTATTATCTCGAACTAAATTTGTTGAAAAACTTCCACAGTTTTTAAGATATCGAACTCAAATTTTAAACTTACTTTAAAATTCGCAATATCTATAAGTACTGAAATTTTTATAAAGATCGGATGATAAATAGCCGAGTTGGAAAAATGTTGCATACTTTTCGGCTGTCCCCTCCTCAGTAACACAGGAAGGCTATTAAACATTTCCTTCCATGAGTAGCGGGTATATCGAAGTTGGTTAGAGGCGACTTTAACTTATGCTCTCGTTTTGAACTGGTTCCGGATAAATATCTAGTAAATATTGACCGATTTCCAAATTTTTTTGTTTACCCACCATTCTCGCACCTGCCTCGGGAACCAGGTAAGTGCAATAATAGCTGATCGGCCGGATCGGTTGACTATATCATATAGCTGCCATAGGAACTATAGTCGAAAAAGTAGTTTCAGTTAGGAAAACTTTTTGTCTTCAACGCAAAAGTGTCCAAACCTCGTATTTCTCAGTTCTTTATGCTTTCACATAATTCCACCAAGTTTTAGCAAAATCGGCCAACTATATAGTATAGGTGCCATACAAAAGATATGACTGAAAAAAAGTCTTAGTAGGAAAATCTTTTTGGTTTTCAATGCTATCGCTCCCAAACTTGTTACTGATCAATCTTATATGCTACCTCATAGTTCTGGCAAGTTGGATCCAAATAGGATGACTATAGCATATAGCTGCCACGGAACTATCGGTCGAAAAAGAAGTTCTAGTGAGAAAAACTATTTTGTTTTCAATGGTAGCGTCTTTATACCTGTGAATATTATCAGTTTTCACACAATTTTGGGGAGTTTGGTCAAAATCGGATGAAAATATCGTATAGCTGCCATATAACAAACTGGCAAGCCAATGTTCAAAGTAGTCGCGCCATCAAGCAGCAAGGGTATATAAACTTCGGTCGAGCCGAAGTTAGCTTTCTTCTATTTTTTTTTCGGCCTTCCAATAAAATATCGGGAGGCTAATAAACATTTTATTCCCTGAGTAACAGGCTAGTTAGGTACCGAATTAGCTGAAATTTTGAAGAAGCCTTAAAGTTTCGGTTCTATAGTTTGCGTCCTGAAAAGGTTGGGGTGGATAAGCCACGCTTGAAAAAGCTTATTAAAAAGAACCTTTCTGTACCTTTACCTTAACTAGGTAAAAAAAATGAGTACATTTCGAATCGCTGGGAGTGACCTATGTATGTGCCATAGCAAAAGAATTTGAATAACTTTAGAGCTGAGAACTGGTTACGAAACCAGACATATATCTTGGTTGATATGCTTGGAACCCAAGCGAAATCTTTACTCTGTAAAACTCTACCCAACGACAGTATCATCTCCAAGAGGAATAGTCCAATTTTGCTCCGGTTAATGTGCTTCACAAAGTTAACGAAAATATACATTTTATTCTGTTCATTTAAAAAAATCGTTTTAACTAGATCTTTCTATCATCCAAAATCCATATACCCCATGCCCCACCCGGTGATCTGTTTTGTGTATTCTCGAATGTGTATAAAAATAGCAAACAAGTCACGCCAGTTCAAGGAGACACCAAGACCAACACACACGAAGAGTTCGTCCAGAATTGGACGATGGACGAAAAAGTGCGCCCATGCAGGAATGTTTTGTATACTTATGTGTGTATATGTCTGTGTGTGAGTATATGTACCTAGGTATCGGCTTTCAATGTTCCAATGCCAGCTTAAATTCCTGTTTCTCTCCTTCTCTCTCGCTTAACTTGGGCCCAGGCGGCATTAGAAGACTCTGTTCCCCATGGCCGCCTGGCTGACTTTGATTGAAAAAAGAAGAAAAAGATGCTGCTGAGGCTGCGGAGGAAAAAAGGAAAAATTATTATAATAAAAATAATAGCAAACCGGAATTTCCTGATCCTGTTGTCTGTGGTCGTCCCAACTGTGATTCCTTTTTTGCTTTACTCAAAAGTTCGTTCGCCGCAGTCGCCGGCGCAGATGCTTATCGCTGGAGCCTCGGCTCGAGCTTCGGCTCCGACACTGGACTGTGGCCTATGTAAGGCATTGGGTTTGGCTTGGAGACGACGACGCCGAAGACGACTCCTACCCCTTTTCGCTTTCGCATTGCTTGAATGCTCGCATATCTCATGGATGTGATAGCCACTGTGGACACAGCTGTTCCTCCTGTTCGGTTGCTGCATTTTGATTGCTTTTTGCATTTTTATTTCTAACTAGCAGCAATCAGGCTGAAGCAGCCGCATCCCCAGCCGCCCGCCACCTCGATTCTGATTCCGATTCTGATTCTGATTTGATGCCAGGAAGAGAGCTCTTGGACAGCGACAGGCCTGGAAGCAAATTTATGACCATCGCGTTGTGGCAATTAATACGATTATCATGCAGATTAATTGGCAATGTGAGTGCAATTAATGCCTCCAATCCGGCGAAGAGTCTCTCCTCTAGCATTATTATTATTATTTTTGTGCATATTTTTGCAGTGCCAGCTCCCAGGTGGCAGTGGACGAAGCTCTTGCTGTGGCTGGGCTAACGTTGGCAAATATTTACATGTCTTTGGCACTGATTAAAAAATAATGCAAATAAGTTTCAGTGCAATCTTCGTGAGTTAAACGAATTCCTCAGGCTCCAAGATGACAAAATATTGTAGATCATCGGTCATCAATGTGACGATTTGTCGAAAAATAGATAACAAAAATTAAATACTTGGTTTTGCAGTCCCAAAGGACCTGAAAAAGAAGAAAATCTGATACTTGATACTTAGCAGTAAACGCGGCAGCCCGAGCGTCCTTTGACTTGTGTGGATGCGTTTCTTATGAGCTGAAAATCGCTTTGAACTTGTTCAAACTTGTTCGAATTCCCTACCATTTAACAGCTTAAGAAATTTGTGAGATATGGCTCTGAACCATTTTTGAGTTATTTAACTCTGCTTCAAATCCGCACTTGAACCAGTAAAAAGTCAACCAATACACAAATTTTCCCGATCTCAGATGATAAATATTACACCTGAGATATGACTTTGAACCACTTTTGAATCGCTTCAGCTGCCTGATTCAGATTCGGGTTTAAAATCTAACTGCGTACTACTATCAACCTACTCACCAAATTTCTAGTTCATAACTAAAAATATTTCACAGATATCGCTCTGACCACTTTTCAACAGTATTTAACCGCTTTTGAAACGGCTTACAGACTTGGGACTCTTTCCTGATCCTGTGAAAATTGCGTGAAGATTGGTTCAGCGGTTCAATTTCATAGAAACATACAACAGTGAAAAATTTGTTACAAATTCATATTTCAAAGTATTGTCCATCCCATCTTTGTGGCAAGAGTCGAATACCATATCGAAAAAACGATGCAATCCAATCGATCCAATTTCGGAGTTCTTCAAAAGAGCGAAAGAGCTGATCCTCAAGGGCATGCGTCATCGACGAAAACAAATAACAAATAGTCGGAGTGGGCAATGTTTGGGCTTTACGGCGGGTGGTGTAGGACTTCCCCATTTCAACTTTGTAAGGTATGTTTTTACCGGCTGCGCAACTTGTGGCCAAGTGTTGTCATGTTGCATTCTGACTGTTTTTGCTTCAATGCTCGACTTAAACGCATCAATTGAGTTCGGTAGAGTTGCCCTGTGATGGTTTCAGCCGGTTGTAGCAGCTCATAGTACACCACGCCCAATTGGTCCCACCAAATACAGAGCATGACCTTGCCAACGTGAATATTCTGCATTGGCGTCTATTTTGGTATGGCCCTTTGATTTTATGTGCTTGGGGTTAACGTAGTGAACCCATTTATCATCACCACACTCAACAAAATTTGTATCAATATCAATTTGATACACGTTGTCTCAAATTGAAACTGAAACTAGTGTCATTTTTTTTGTATCAATATAATCCTAGAGGGTATCAAATTAATATTTTGAGTTTTAATTTGAGATTAAATAATTTTCAAAGTAGTTCTAAAATTCGAAAAGTCGTGCTTATGCGAAACGAAACATGCCGAATGTCTCGGGTGGCGATATTTGACGTGTCACATTTAGTTGTTTGATTTTATTGCAAACACATCTAAAAGTAAATGCTATAGAGAACACTTTCCCAGACGACTCGCTGAAGATAAATTAATGGATTTCAATATGGAGCACGGACTTCTAAATTAACAAGGTAAGCTTAAGCAGCTCAGCATACATATGTATATATATTTTTGTCGTCGTTTTTTTAAACATATGAAAATAACAAATGTAACTTTTTATACAGGACATATACCACTCCACAATGCCGATGTGGCTGTTTCTGCGCTTCGAAAGATGATGCCCAATCTGAGATGTTTTTTTACTCAGGTCGTCTGGGAATGCGTAAAGATCTGCTTGTATGGGTTTTAGCAAGAGGCACATCATTACAGTGACTTCTGTTTAAACCACATTCGCGTGGACACGGAGCATAAAGAGTTAGGTTTCCCATGGTGAAGTGCCCACTCCTGTCGATTTCATTTCATTAGTGTTAATGTTAATAATAAAATACATGTTGTAAGAGATAAGAATAAAAGTAAAAATTATTTAAAATACAATGTTTTATTTACCATATAATTCCCTATTTAAGACAGGGGGCCTTCCTCCCGACTGAACCATTGTGACAACGTTAAGAATTTCAGTTGAGACGGAATCTCTATCTTGGACACTTCCGAGATGTTAAGTAGAAAGGGGTGGCCAAGAGTTCTGAGTTTCCCTCTACTAAGAGCTGGGCAATGGCAAAGAAGATGCAGTTATGTCTCCTCCTCTTCCTCACACTTACAACTTCTACAGAAGTCGTTGTGAGCGACGCCCAAGCGTGCTACATGCCTGCCTCGAAATATTATTTTAATACTTTCGAAAAAATCAATTTGATACTTGGAGTATTAAAGAGAATTTGATACTAAATAGTAACAAATTGATGTCTAAATTGTGTAATTTCAATGATAACTTTTTTTGGGTGTACTAATAAATCCTGGTGAGCCAAGCCATAAATTTTAAGGGAAATCATATTCCCTTCGTTCTCGTTTTGAATGACCTTTGCAAGAAGGCCTGATTGGCGAATGACATCATCTCTAACATTTGGCGGGCCTTTGATAATTGGGTTTAAGATTTTTCGAAAGATATTTACAACTGAAAATGGTCTGCTATCCACTGAGCACATCAAAACGCAGGCTTCTTTAATTTGTGGTTTACCGCAGGGTGTAAGAAAACAATTCCCGGAAAATACTTATTTTTGATCGAGGTATCGCGCACTTCAAAAATGTTAGGGTAACAGTAGTGTCCATAAGCAAACTTATCAAGAGTCAAAACGCGAATAAAAATGGTTCATTCCTCACTTCCATCCATTGTCAAGATCACTGCACAACTTGTCAAGCTACCGGCGCCAAGCTGCCAAAATGACGAAGTGACAGTAATATGTATATTGTATGTGTATATGGGATTCAGTAGAGCAGTTCTGTGTATCGAGTTTTCCAGAAATTGTACAGTGTACATTGTACATCTAATTACTAGTAGAGTTAATCCGAAATTAACCCATATATTTGTTTTGAAGTGATTTTTGCGGTTAAAGGTTACGATTTCGGTTATGGGTTTAATCTTTGCTATATAGTGTCTTTTTGATGAGAACTGTTTTTTTGGGTGGAATCACAAAACGATGCAACAATCAATTTTTTTTTGCCTTTGGAGCAACTGTTCACAAGTGAAAAACGGCGTTTGACGTCTCTCGGCTTTTATTCATTCGGCACCCAATATCCAAGCCTCCAATTTTGCATCGTCAAACTTTTCTTGCCGTCCTTCGCGCTCTTTGTCATCGGTATAAAAATCTTCAAATGAAAGCAGAAAAGTAAACTTTCCGGTAAATTGTGTTTTATTGGCACAAAAGTTGGCATCCGAATACACAAAACTATGTTGTTTACACTTCAGCGAAACGACATAAACTGAATAAGAAAGTCTAATGATGAGGCTTCAATATGGAGTTGGTTGCAACATTGTCTGAATCGATTTAGTACTAGTGACGCCATCCTCTTATAACTTTTTTGTACAGGTATGACAAACATACAAACATATTCATTTTTATACTCTGTACCAAAGATACCCAGAGTATATTAAGTATGTGCAAGTGTATGTAACATCCAGAAAGAAGCATCTCCGACATGGCTCGGCTGTTGATAGTGATCAAAAATATACCTATTTACTTAATTTACCTATTGTTCCTTATTTACAGGATATACAAGTTTAATTACTCAGGACGTTTAGACGGGCTAAGGATTTAAGTCAGAAGGATAACGAGTTAATCTACACTGAAAGAAAATTTGCAAAATTTGACCATGAAGTGGTACCTAAAAAAATAGAGGAAAGCTAACTTCGGCTCGACCGAAGATTATATTCCCTTGCAGCTTGTATAATTTATAATATTTAAGGTTTTAAAAGATTTTCGTCGAATATTCTTAGCTGAGTTATTTCCCAAACTCAGCAACAGATGGCCCCACTACTTTTACCATTTGCTTGTCAGTTTTTTAAATGGCAGCTATAAGATATATTCATCCGATTTTGACCAAACTCCCCAAAATGATGTGGAAACTGATTATATTCATTACTAGAAACTATAAAGTACGCTGCCATTAAAAACAAAAAAGTTTTTCTCACTAGAACTACTTTTTCGACCGATAGTTCCTATGGCAGCTATATGCTACTGTCATCCGATCCGGCCGGTTCCGATAAATGCGCAGTGTCTTTATACCAAAAGACTTCTTGCAAAGTTTGGTTGCGATAGCTTTTAAAATGACGGAGGAGATAGCATAGAAACAGATGGACAGACGGACATGGCTACACTCTGAGAAAAAATATAGAATTTCACTCTTGAATCAAGAGCATTCGTTCGCAAAAGTACGGTAAGAGTGAAAATTCTTGATCCAAGAGAGAAATTCTTGATTCAAGAGTGAATTTTTGATCCCGACATTCCTGATTAAAGAGTTTCAGCTCTTGACCCAAGTATGAATAATTTTTGATTCAAGAGTTTCAGTACTTGATACAAGAACGAATAATTCTCAAAATAAACAAGAAAGAAAGTCGGTCAAGCCCGACTATAACATACTCTGTACCCTTAACGTCGCAGCTCGCATTTGCTCACGAGTTATACGCGCTCATCTCTAAGTTTCACTCTCTCTCTCTCTCTCTCTCTCACTAAGATTGCCGTTCAATAGAATGCTGTGGTGATGGGTGGGTGGGTGGGGGGTGCTTACTGGCCGTTTTTTGCTCATAACTTGAGTATCGTTCATCCGATCTTTATCATTTCTTCAGCAAATCGATAAATAATTTTGTACAAGGTATCTCTAGAAGGTACGAACAATCTATCTTCAAAACTGTAGGAGATATGAGATATTTTTTTCCAAGTTGCGTGGGCTGGAGGGGGCGTTTCAAAAATTGGAAATAAACTTGATCTGCCTGCAAGTATTAGAAATATATGCCCCATACATGTCAAACCTCTATCTCTTGCCATCTCTGAGATCTCTTCGTTCATACGGACGGACGGACAGACGGACAGACAGACAGACGGACATGGCTATATGTTGATGCTGATCAAGAATATATATACTTTATAGGGTCGGAAACGATTCCTTCTCCCTGTTATATACTTTTGCACAAACTTAATATACTCTATGTACCTTCGGTACAGAGTATAAAAACTTAAAAAGAATATTTGGAGTGGAGTGTGAGAGACACGGCCTATCCGACGGGGCCCGACCGACGTGGTCCGTCTCCCTCCCGCCCTCCCACTCACCATTATCAACAAGCAACCCCAACCACCACCCAAACTTTGTTTTAAACTGTGATTGATTTTGAGATAACCACATAGATATTTTTTTTTTTTACTTACTTTTCTGGCACTTGAACACGGTACCTCGAAAGACTGAAACACACACAGGCTACGGGCAGCTTAGCGAACTCAGCTATCTTCCGTAAAGCGAGAGCGAGTCCAACGCTATTCTCTCAACGACAAACTGCGCATGCGACCTCTCTCTCTGCGAGGGCGATTCCAACGCTATTCTCTCAAAGTTAAGTTGCCCTCACCCCCCTTGCCTATTAAAAACCAAATTGAGAACGTTTAGAACGGATTTATCTCGATTCCAAGAGCGAAATTCTTGAAAATTCAAGAACGACAAATTTTTTTTCACGAGCGTTCGTACTCAAATTATTTGTTCTAGTTTTTTCTTAGTGTATATCAACTCAGCTCGTCATGCTGATCAATAATATATATTCTTTATGCGGTTGGAAATGATTCCTTCGGTGCATTACAAACATCTGGATAATTTTAATATACCCTCTACACTGAGAAAAAAAAATCTAAAACCAAGATTATAATCTTGAAACGAGACGAAACGGTGTCAGAATTCGACAGAGACGAGATAATCTTAACCCAAGATTATATTCTCAATTTAAATGTTAATCCAACAATATTGAATTAAGATCGTTTATACTCGACCTCAAGATGAAACAATCTCATTTCTTAATATGAAAAAAAAGACAAATATAAATTAAGCATTTTTTATTTTTAGGTGATGGGTGGGAGGAAAGGATGGTGTGATTGGTTGGTTGGTTTAAGTTAGTTGTTTTAGTTATAAACATTTTCTTCTTTCTGAAAAACTTAAATAAATTGTAATTTATTAATCCGCCGATACTGGGACTTGAGCTCAGTACCTTCTGCGCACTGAAACACTAACACCACCGCTTTACCACCGAGCGTCAACTGTTAGGTCGAACCAGTTCCAGCATAAGAGCAGAAATTTTCGCAGCCTGAGTTCTTATACCCCCTACGTGCTAATGTGTTATTGAACGAAGAGGTCGTGGTTCGAGTCCCAGGAGGGGTGGGGTAGCATTCCAACCGAAAATTGTTTATTTTTGTTTTTATTTTTATTTTTTAAGCAAAATAAATCTATATATTACATATCAAAAAAATTTTCAACTGAAGCTTTACAGGCAACTGATAAGTTGCGAGATGATAAATCTTGTTTTTATGATTTCTTAGCTCATTTCAAGGTTTTTCAATCTTGTTTTTATAAGCTTGCAAGGTTCTTGAAAACGAGATTTTCAATCTAGATTTTAGATTGATTTTTTTTCTCAGTGTACAAGGGTATAAAAAGTGGAAATTTCAAAAATCTAGCCAAAAAATTTAATATGTGGGTTCCAATTGGTTCGGTCTCTAGTACATGCCACTGCATTTACCACGCACAACTTATTCCACTCCTGACATTTTTCGTATGAGGTTTTATTTTTATCAGCTGTGAGTTCGAAACTGTCTGTACGATGAAATAAAGGCAACCGTCTTACAAACAAAAAGTATTTTTTTACAAAAAGATTCAATACAAACAAAGTGTTCAATGAGCTGATTGAATAAGACAAAAATTGTATTCTTTTCTAAAAAAACAATCTTATAAAAAAATTTCAAAAACTTGAACGCGGACGAAGTCGCTGCGTGTTTAGCTAGTTGTTTATTCTATATTCAAAAGCATTTGTTTCGGTCGAGGCAACACTTTATCAAGTTTGCAACGAATGTTAGCTTATTAGTTTACGTCTTCAGGGTATCACAGAGTCCCAATACTTTAGTCTGTGCCCAAAGGATACCGAAAATAAGTAAAATCACGTACCGATAAAAAAAAACTGCTCCAACTAATTCCTAATATGCGGCAGGTTCGTTGGGCGAACAGGTTTACTCATTGCCATCTAACTGGCAGCAGCTTGCTGCTGTGTGGATTTCGTGGATAATTGATTGCTATGGGTCTCTGGGCAAACGTGTGGCATGCTACCACTCGCCCATTGCTCCGCGCACTTGGGTCGATCCCGCACTGCAGCTAACGTTTGTCGCCATGGCATGGTATTTACTTTTCCACTTTGCATTTGCCGTCGAATTATTATTTATGGCCTGCATCTAATTTACAAAGGCCGCGAATAGCCCCTCGGGCCATTGATGTCTTTGTTTATTGCTCTGGTTTTGGTATTGCTTTTGGTTTTGGCCTTGGCCAGTGGCCAGTGTAACTATGCTAATTAGACATCAATGGCATTAGCCATTGAGCAGACAGAGAGAACATTTCGCAGGCCTAATTGACAGCGAGTGGCTCACTAATGGACTCGAGTTGCATCGCGAAATAGTTGAAATAAATTTCAACCAAATGAGCTGAAAGCCTCAATGGCATAAAGTTGATGCTGTGACCAGCTCGTTTCCTGCCGCTAGATGGCGCTATCTCTCAGCAAAATATATTGTTTGGTATGCAAAATATTCAATGGAAAATCAATGGAAAAATTAAATGAAAATCAGAGCGGAATTTAACAAAGAGGCCAAACCCCTAGCAAATAATCAGAAAATGGCCCTAATAATGTGCTGTTAACTCTAAAGAGGTAAGTGAGCCTGTCAGATGTACTTAGTTTCATTGTTTAGTACTAAAAATGTATAGAAATGGGATACGAATATTTTTGCCAATTTTTTAAAATGGCCAATTTTTGAATTCAATATCGAAAGTGTTCGATTAGTTACATATTTACTTTTGAAATCATCATTTTTTGTGTTCTCAATGCCGAATGAAATTGCTGTCTTTTTACTTTTTGGAAACCATTGGTCCCAACCAGAGAGTGGCACGTAAGAGAGAATTCACTTTTCCAAGCGAAACGATCGAAAATGGAAATGTCAAAGATGAGAGAGGCTGACTTTTAGGTTTCAGTTTTCGGTTTGTCTGGGCAATGCCAAATTTTCGACACATTAAACAAAAAAATTCATTGTAAATTAATTAAAGACTTAAATGCAAATCAAATTTCACAAACAATTTCTAAATGTATCACAGAATTAAGGAAAATTCACTTTATGTTCATCTAGCAACTGTAAGAGTGCGTAATTTGGCAATTACTTTTCATTCCACCGACCCACTAGCATTACGTTTCAAAACGATAATCTTTTGCTTTGAGATCTTTTTTGGTGTTGAGAGAACATGAATCAATTCCATTTTCGAAAAGTTGCCGTGGAAGTGGAATTAAGAACATACCTGAATATTCCGAAATTCGAAAATGTTAACAGGCCTTTATAAAATATATAATAAATAAAGGTTGACCCACTGAACCGGATCCAAACTGCCGTTTAATTAGCTCCAAAAACCATGTAATGAACCGCACACAGAGTCTATAAAAGCAACAAGACTTTTTACGAATTGCTTAGTTTTAAGGTGTTGATAAAAAACGAAAAAGCAATGCTAACTTCGTCTGTGTCGAAGTTTTAATACTCATGAAAAAGCTTGCTTCAACGGTAAGCGATTTCGATCAAACTTCGCAGATCAGCTTATAAATTAGGCTGCAAACCGGTCCTGAACCGAACACCAAAGAACCGGTTCGGTTCGGGTTTTTCTGGGTTCCTCGAGCCGGACCATAAACCGAACCCTTCAAATATATGAGCCCCCGAACCTGAACCCGAACCGAACCCCCTGTATACAAAAAAAAGGGTTCGGTTCAAACAATCATTTAAGTCAATTTCTTAAGATCTTGTCTAGTTTTCTCAATATTATGACCGAAAAAAAACATTTTATGGTATAGTACAGAATCGCTTGAGTTGATAATTAAAAATGCTTTATAGAAATCCAATCCATATTGCGATTTCGCGAAGAAAGAAAAACATATGTATAGTCGAAAAGGGGAAAGCAAATGCATTTGGAAGATCGTTTTAACAAGAATCGCTCTAATGAGTCCTTTTTAAGCGCTTTTGAAGATTAAAGAGATTAAATTAATGTCCGATTAAAAGTCTTATTACTCAAATGACTCATGGATTTGCTCAAAACGTGATTTTTTGAAATACGACTCGAAAATACTCTTAAAACTGATGAGAAAAACGGGCTGTAAACGACTCTTTAAGAAGATTCTCGGCTTGCGCATCATATATTCCCGACAAAAATATAATTTTTGACTATTTTAATCAGACAGAGGACTCAAAAAAGACTCAAATGTGATCAGAAATTTCGTAAAATGCTGTCTGGGAACGTACGTAGAAGGTGAGGCTTCCAAAATTCAAAGACCTGACACTTTTGAAAGACTTTTTAGAACACCTATGAATGATAACAATGAGGAATATGGTCCAATCGACTTGACGACTCATATACATAGCTTGGTAATCAGGACGCGTTCTCCTGATTAAATATATGTCTAAATTTTGATCGAATGTTAAGGCAAAAATCGGACAACTAATTAACAATCTATGAACCCAGACTCGAACCAAAACCTTGGGTTCGATTAGTACAGGAACCGGTCCGCGAACCGAACCTTGCACTTTACCACGGGTTCGAACCTCCGGACCGAACCTTTACCAAAATTTTACAGGTTTGCAGCCTTGCTTATAAACATATAATATTAACCATGACCGAGTTTAAGAGCGCTAAGATTGAAAACAAAAAAGTTTTTCTCACTTAAACCCTTTTTCCGACCGATCATTTCCATGGCAGCTATAAAAAGTAGTGATCCGATCCGCTCGGTTCCGACATATTAGCAGCGTGCAGTAAAAAGAAGACTCTGTGCAAAATATCAGCTCGATAGCTGTAAAAATGAGAGACTAGTTAGCGTAGAAACAGACAGACGGACGAACAAAGTTCAATCGACTCAGCTAGCTGAAGGTAGATTAAGATGAAAATCAGGAATTATATTAATTAAATAGCAAACTTTACATTAAAAACTGCATATTCAATGTATGATAATTTTGTAAAAACATGCAATAATTATGCAAAATATGTAAAATGTATAAAAATTGCAAAATATGCTAAAATTTTCATTTGAGTCTAGATTATTATTAAGAATAGAAGATGGCAAATTTTTCCAATGACCTAAGATTATTATGAAGATTTGATGAATGGCAATGTAGACGGGTAAATAGGAGGTGTAGATCGAACGCTCAAAAGAGTTACGAAACTTGCAAAATTTTTAATTTGACCTAAGATTATTATGAAGACTTAATAGACAGCAATAGTAGACGGGTAAATATAGGAAGTGTAATCCGAACTGTCAAAAAAATGGCGAAATTTCCGCTAAATTTTATGAATATTGGAAATCATTAATATTTGATAGATGGCAATTGTAGACGTGTATATGGTTAGATCCAACGGTCCAAAAAGTGGCGAAATTTTCCAATTTTTTGTAAAAGTTAGACTATAATGTAGACTGGTAAATTGAAGGGTCAAGATCAAACGGTCCAAAAAATCCGGATATATACAAAATTTTATGATTAGTTCAGATTATCATGAAGATTTCATAGATGGCAATTTACGACGCGTAAATCGGAGGTGTCAGTCAATCGACTTAAAGAAATTTAAACATTTGCAGAATTCTTAAATGAGTTAAGATTGAAACGAAGACGGGTAAATCGGGGAAAAAGATCATAAGGACTTAAGGAACAGTTTTCTGGCAAATCTTTTAGCCATTTTTGAATCAAACGTGTTTTTATCACTTATTTTCGGCAATTTAATTGACTACAAGTTGAATAGATGGAGTTGATTTACAAGTTGAAACATATTTGCAGCAAAAGTTATCCGAAATAGCCAAGTTTTTCAACTTTATCTTGAAACCCGTTTCAGATTTGGCCAAGTAATTTAGCAGTTGTAGCTTAGACCAAAATAAACAAACCGTAAGAACGAACCAATTTCATTTAGTTACTCTTTCATATAGTTATAGGTCCACAAGCACGTTTAACTGTCATAAAAAAGAACATTTTCGATAAAAAAGAAATAATATTACATTTTTATATTTACAGTTTTTAAGTTATGTTTTTTTACTATTTTCTTGATTTAATACAAAACAATCGAAATTTTTGACTGTCACACATTTTTGTAATTTTGAGTATAAAGATGTAACTTTTTTAACTTGCTACTTAAGAATATTATGTAAGCTTAGCCAAGAGCAACATTTTCCTCTAAGACGTCAAAGCGAAATTCCAAATAGTTTACGAGATATGGAGTTGCGAATCTCAATCAGAAGCTTAAAACTTCAAAAAGCAATAAAAAGAAAATTGCAGCTAACTAGGCCAAACCCAGCGAAGGTTTTTGTACTACCCTCATCCCCTTTCGACTCTATCAACTTTTTAGTGTTGCACAGTGTAATTGGTGCTTCTGCAATACCCTTTGTAATGAATCCTTAATTTCGACCCCTCGTTTTGTTCACTCGTATGTTTACAATTTAAGCATTCTAACTACAAAATTGTGGATCTTCCCTCTCTGAGGTCTGTTAGTTCATGTGGATGAGAGCTTTAGTCTCAAATTCCCGTTTGCAAATATAGTGACAAATTTTGAAGACACTAAAATAACAGAGATAAACACGAGTACCCACACACATGATTATCGCTGCTTGTGGCAACTGTAGAGGGATTTGAATTTTCCCAACAGTTTTCCAAATGAAAGCGAAGGAGGAACAAAAAAAAAATAAATAAGCAAACACAACAAATGCAATTGAATTGGAATTTTTTAAAGTTTTTTTCTCTTGGTAAAAAATAATGCTGAGGATGAGCCAGACAGAGATAATCACGAAGCAGACGAAGATGAAGTGGAAGCAGATCAGCCATATTTTATGACTAAAGCAAAAACAAGAATAACAAAAACAGCAGCCAGCTAATAAAAAGCCATTAAAGCAAGTTCAGGCAGGTCATGTGAGTCAGAACTCAAGAGTCTTGGAAGCGAATCTGGTTCCTTTGGGACCAGTCCACCTCTCTTCCCCGCTCTGCTCATAAGTCAGCGAAATTAGAAAAGGCCTCAGCCACGAATTCCAACCAAAAACTGAAATGCAATTTTCAAATATTTTCGAACACGCCCAGGAGGGACCACAAAAGACCAGCTCCCCAAGCGCCCTTTCCCGCCTTACCTTCCCTCCTCTCTCTGACTCTCAGTCTGTGTCTGTCCATTCTCGTTCTTTGCATGCCAATGCGTCGTCATCGTCTCCTTTTTGGAGGAGCTTCCCGCACTAAGTGTTGTTTGTTCGTCGGAAAGCAACTGTATTTGAAAAGGAAAAGGGAGAAACCAGTTTTCAGTTTTGCTCAACTTCCATTTTCCTTTTGGGAATTTGCCTCCTACTTGGGCTCGTTTCTTTGTTGTTAGAGCTTTTGGTTGTATTTGTGTTTCGGTTGTGGATCTTTTGATTTTTTTCTTTAAGACTTTCTAGATGATCGCGCATAACTTTCTAACACCCATCCACTCCAGCTTGTTCATAATTGTTGTTGTTTTTTTCCCTATCGAACATATCATAAAATCATCCTATCTCTGAGATCTACTCGTTAGCACCGCCACCTGCAAGCAATAATTAAGGCAACATGTTGCAGCCACTGGCCCCTAAACTCCAAGACAAGGAATAGCCCAGAAAAGATGGGCCAAACCAGATGCTGGCGCGATGATAAAGTTATAAAACGGAGCATTTCCGATTAAGTTGATTGTCGAAAATTTGCAAACAAATGAAATATTTCAGCAATGTGATTTAGTAGAGGAGCTCCGCTTCTGGTAATTGCAAACGCCAGCGGGTCGGGTACTACAGCAGCAACAACAACTACAACGGGAGCCACAACAAGAAGCCACTACTAGAAGAAGATCAGGTAGCCTGGTAGCCCGATTTGTGTTTTTGTAGTCTGAGTGCCGGCCACCTGTTTCGGCATCCATTAGCTTCGTTGCACCCCGGACATGCTCGGGAGTAGTTGAAGACGAGCTGCATGCAACGCCTCTTTAATGGCATTTGGAAATTTGTCAATCGTTGTTGGGCCGTACCGGGGAGTTGCCAATGTTTGTTGGCGGAAGTGTAAAAAATAGCCACAAAGCGGTTCTAGCCACACACTGCCGACCGATCTAACGAAGCAATTAATTTGGCTTGGCACGTTCCCCGGCTCAGGCGCTGGCACTGGCTCCCATGTAGCTTCTGGCTCCGGTTTCGTCTTGCAATTTGAGTTGATGTGGTTGCTAAGTGCTGCGATTGCCACTGGCCGGGCATCAGACATCATTTAAATGACGAATTGAGTCAAGTCCAACCAGTCCATAGACACGCGCCAAATCATTCCACGTATTGACATGCGGCAACATGTTGCTATGTGCCCAGCAACATGTTGCCAAATGCATACAGAGACAAAAAAAAAGAAGGTTATGCAAGCGACAATCAACTGAGAATTACGCTAAGTGGCAGGCACACAGACTATGTAGGTGATGACTAATTTGATATTTGATGGATGCGATAAATCTATTTGACTGACTTTCAACAGGAGGTGGGAACGGCCACAAGCACGAAATTAATTACCAGTGCGCACTGGGACAGAATTTAAAAGTGATCGGCAGAAGTTCCGAAAATCTGAGTTTTAATCCAGGTGCATTAAGTGGCTTCAACAGAGGCCAATTATCCGCTAATTTCGGAAATGTACAGCTTTGAAGGTTCCATGATCATTGTTCTGCAGTCAATTAACTCAAAGTCAAGCATTGTTGCGATACCTACACGGAGGTTAATTTTGGACCACAGAACAGAAAAATGTTCTTGTCTTGGTGAACAAGAGAGCTCTCTCTCCAAACTACAGCCGACTTACTTGCAATTCAGTGTTCATAATTATAATCATAAGTTCGGCTCGGTTTTGCGGAAAAGGATGCTGCGGAAAAGGACGAAGAAGTCGAGGAAAACTACGCTCAAACTGCTTCCAAGCTATTCGTTTTTTCCTTAATAGATTGGCTAGACAACTTTAAAACGTTCAACCATCGAAATAAAACACTATTTTGTGATTTTATATTTTTCGCTTTATCAAGGTAGCGCGCAGCCTGGTTGTTGAGGGTGGCGCCAACCATAGGAACACCGCATTCTCGCACAATATCCCGTGTACGAATGTACGACTCAGCCCCTCTGATTCTTCTGAGAAATTATTGCCTGAAAAACCCTGATTTTTGGCAGGTAGGTTTTTGCGGCAATGCCATATACCTGTACACCTGTACACCTGTACACAGATGGGAGCTAGGATGACCTTGTATATGAGAACTTTGTTTTTTTGTGACAGTTTGTTGTTGGCGTTGAGGAGCCAACTCATTCTCGTCGCCTTGCTACGTAGTCTGCCAGCTACATCGGCGGCATGCTGTTTGAATGTGAGTCGCTTATCCAAGGTCACTCCAAGGTACTTATGGCCCGTCTTGTGTGGAAGGACTTCTTCGTGCAAGAAGACACCAGGACTTATGTGTCTTTTGAGTGTGTGCGTGACACAGGCACACTTTTTAGGATTTATAGATATGTTCCAACGGCACGCCCAGTTATCGAACCTCTTGAGATACTCTTGCAACGTATCAGTTGCCCTGTAAATACACGAGTCTCTTGCCATAATAGCAGTGTCATCAGCAAACGTGGCTAAAAGGAGGTCCTGCGGGTCTTCTATTGGTATATCACGCGATGTGGGCATATCTGAGGTGAAAAGACCGAATAAGGTTGGGCCTAGCACGCTGCCTTAAGGTACTCCTGCTCGAATCCTCTTCTTCTGGGATGCAAGGCCATCCTGTACCACTCTGAAGGTCATGTCAGAGAGAATTGATTTGACCATTAAGAAAATATGTGGATTGAGCGTTCCCTTGATCTTAGTGAGTAAAATGCCGGTCAAATGCCTGTTGGATATCCGTGTACGCTGCCACAACGTATTCCTTGGCGTGGAATCCTTCCAGGACGAAGTTGACCACCCAGTGAAGTTGTTCAGGTGTGCCATGTCTCAGTCGAAGTCTAAATTGGAACTTTGGAATCTTCCGTTTGACTGCGGGAGTCTCCAAGATTCTCCGCAGAATGCATCTTTCCAGTAATTTGCCAAAGGCTGGGAGAAGGCTTATTGGCCTATAGGATACCAGCTCGTCTGGTGAGAACACGATTCAGCGAATAATTCTGCATCATTAAGTCTAAGCATTAAGCTAATAAACTTAATTCTTCTCTCTGACAAAAACAAAGAAATTGAAAAAAAATCTGACCATCCGAGCCGAATCTCTTGGATAAATTTGGAGACATGCTCTAATTAATGCTACTCCCATCAGACTTCTTGTACGAACAGCGCCGGACTAGTAGCGTTGGCAATATGGGCATTTAAACAGAAAAGTTCCCCACGACGTTTTATATAATTTCAAATCAACAAAATATTTATTTATTTATGCGTTTCTCGCTTTTAGCATCTTTTCGTAGCGTCTTATTGTTAATATTTAGTTCATTAAGATAGATGATGCGAAAGCACTCACAATGAGTCTTTGAGACAAAAACTTTTTTGTTTTCAATTTTATAGTTCCTAAACTCGGCGATTGTTAATTTGATATGTTTTCAAACAGATTCGCGAAAAAATGTCGAAATCAGAAGGCTATCTGTCGGAAAATTGGTTATAGAAAATTAATGTTTTTATTTTAATGCTAACGTTCCCAAGCTCTGATATTTTAAAAACAGCATTTACAAGGGTATAAAAACTTTGGCACAGTCGAAGTTAGCTTGACCTTCTCGTTAAATTTACTTTTAATAAGATTTTTTTGTTACGTGCCTAGCTCAGAAACAACAATAAAGATGCCGTTACACTTGTCATATTGCGATATAGTATATATGGGTGATTCCATGAAAAATCGGCCAATCGAATTTTTTTTTGGTCGAAAGAATTTTTTTTTGTATTCTTTGTTGCAAAATAGTATGTACGTATTTTCAGCATTTTGTCAAAATGTGCTTAATTCGCGGGATATAATGATTTACAAATTTAGATTTTTAAAAAATTTAATTATTTTCAATTGATTGCTATCTAAAGCCATTGGTAAAAAATACATTTAAAAAATCTGTAAATTTACATCCGACTCCAAACTTTCCAATTACTAACACTTAAAAATTATTTCAATTTTTTTGGTTACCAAATCGCGGAAATAAGAAAACAAAAGTTAATTGCCGCGAAAGGGACGTTTTTTTCTTCTTCATTTTTTTCTCAAAATTTGGTTTTGTATCCAGGAATTTACTGTATCAAGCTCTAAATGGGAAACTGAATAGTTCCAATTATGCCCTTTTTTTCAATTATTTAATTATTTTTTTTTGGAAACTAGCAATATTAGTTGTCTCGGAAAGTGAGTAAAGTGAGTGAGTTTTAAGATTGTTTTTTTGTGGTTGAATAGAGTGAAGATTTTGTGTCCCATGTATAGTTTTGCATTTTAAATATCGTGATTTTAAAAATTCTGTAGCCATACTATAGTGATTTGTGTTTCTGTATCGTGATGTTTGGCCCATTCATTCTATGGCAGTGGCAATCTGTTTATCGGTAATCATATGAAGGCTTGCCCATCTAGCCATTCTTTTTAGTGTTCCCCCAACTCCATCGCATGGTCCTTTACCGCGTGCTGTTGCGTGGAAATGCCACTCCGCAAATCTGTTAACATCATTTTTATGATGATAGACATTGAAAAAGTTCTTAACATTTTTATATTGTTGAGGAGCCCCGTCCGAGAAATAAATGCACTTTTGAATGTGAGGGAACTCTGCGGAAAAATATTCATTAAGGGCTTCAAGAAAAACGTAAGCCGCTACTACTTCATGTTTATTGCAATAAGATATTTTTTTTTTTTATTTATTTATTTATTTAGAGTCGACAAACAAATGTGTCAACAAAAGTATAAATACGTTACAAAAAAAATTTTATGAGCTAAGGAAGCCTATCAAAGAAAATCTAATAAAATTACAAAATAAACTAATAACGACTCCGACACGTTGGGGGTATTTTATTTGCCCGTCCGGCCAGCTAGCCCCCTATTCACAGCCGATTGTAGTCAGAGACGTTATTAGAGCTAACAAAAACTTTAATAATATAGAGATCGAGAAAAGGGAGAGAGAGAAAAAACCAAAACCTATAGTTATGTAGGAGCAAAGGAAAAAATAAGATAATATAATAAATTAAACTAAAACAGAGATAGAGAGAAAGAGAGAAAACTATCTAAAAGAAAACTTTAAAAATACAAAATGTATACGTAAAACTTAAAACTAAATAACCGGAAAATCTCTGACCCGGTGGGGGAGGATTTTTTAGCCAGTCCGGCAAGCTATGCCCCTACTCACAGCTGGGAGGGGTCAGAGATTTCCCCGGAGATAATTATAGAGAGACGTTTTTAGAGAGAAGAGAGAGAGTTCTGTTGAGAGCAGGTGATTGAGATCATTGTAATTCTTACATAAAACCCGAAATTGATTATGCTGGGCAAAATCAGTTGTGCATCTAGACAAGATAAAAGGAAAATAGTTTCTAGTTGGCCTAGAAGGAACGGAAAAGTTAAGGCGACCTAAAAGTTCGGTAGAGTCTACATCACTAATGATTAGCTTATGAAGAAAAGAAACGTCTAGGACTGTTCTACGATTAGCTAACGAAGGAAGGTCAATAAGCAAAAGTCTGCTGGAGTACGTTGGTAAACGAAGGTCCCAATTTAAGCCACGTAGGGCAAAAAGCAAGAATTGCTTTTGAACTGATTCAATTCGATCGATGTACTTTTTATATTGCGGACACCAGACGGACGAGCAGTATTCAAGTACAGGGCGAACTAGAGCAGTATACAGAAGCTTTGTGGTATATGGATCATTAAATTCCTTCGACCAACGTTTAATGAATCCAAGTACACCTTTCGCCCTATTAGCAATAGAGGAGATATGAGGATTAAAACTAAATTTTGGGTCAAAAAGAACTCCAAGATCAACGACTGTAGATATTCGTTCCAAGGGTTCATTGCCAATCGTATAGGTAGCCAGCGAAGGTTTGCAACGATGGAAAGTCATAAACATGCACTTGGAGCAATTAAGGTGTAATTGATTAATCAAGCACCAGGACTGCAAGGAGTTTAAATCATCTTGCAGTCTGATGGAATGCGTCGGGTCGTTGAAAGATAAAATAAGTTTTACATCATCGGCGTACATAAGTAAGGCCGAGGTGGCTGCCTTGTGGCACACCAGAAGTGACAAAGACAGGCTTTGAAGTATTAGAGCGAAGCAGAACTTTTTGAGTTCTATCTTTTAAATAGGACGAAATCCAAAGCAGAAAAGAGGAAGGAAATCCTAAACGATCAAGCTTAAAGAGGAGAATATCGTGGTTCACAGAATCAAATGCTTTACTGAAGTCGGTGTAGATGACATCAGTTTGATTTTTTAAAAGGTATCTATCGTTAACCATTGAGGTAAATTCAAGCAAATTGGTCGTAGTTGACCGACGCTTTGTAAATCCATGCTGGAAAGGTGATAATGCTGGAAAGGTGATAAAATCGATTTACAATAGTGCTGTAAGGATGAGGTTAGAATCTGTTCAAATAATGTTGGAATAGCGGAAAGCTTGGCTATACCCCTATAATTGGATATATCAGATTTTCCTCCCTTTTTGCGAAGAGGAATGATATAAGATTCTTTCCAAAGATTCGGAAACACAGTAGATTCTAGAGATAGATTAAAAAGCTTAAGCAAAGGATTGCATAAGGAAAAACAACACTCTTTAAGCACGCAACTGGGAATGTTGTCAGGTCCAGGGGAGTATAAGGATTTAAGTGATTTCAAATATGAAAGCAAGGAGCTTTCTGAAATTGAGGGAGCACATATCGAGTTGGAAGAAGGAATGTTTTAAGGATAAGAAGTATTGGTAAAACGGGCAGAGGAATAAGTTAATTGGAAGAAGTCCGCGAATAGGTCAACGGCAGTGGAGTCATCGTTAGCCTTTTGGTCACCAAGAAAAAAAGAAGAAGGTAAAGAAGAGGATCTACGTTTAGAGTTGACAAAGCTATAGAATGGTTTTGGGTCCTCTGCAAATTGAATTTTGCATCGGGCAAGATATTTCTTATAGCACTCAGAATTAAAAGGTGTAAAGTTCGATTTTGCTATTGAGTATTGTGAAAAATTATTATTGTTTGGTGTTTCAGGTGCTGTCCATCCTTTGGTCGTTGTTCCAATGAAATCCTGTAATAGCATTTTGAATAACCAAAGCAAACCAAAAAAAAAAAATAATTAAATAATTGAAAAAAAAGGCCATAACTCTGAAACTATTCAGTTTCCCATTTAAAACTTGATACAGTAAATTCCTGGATACAAGACAAAATTTTGAGAAAAAAATGAAGAAGAAAAAAACGTCCCTTTCGCGGCAATTAACTTTTGTTTTCTTATTTCCGCGATTTGGTAACCAAAAAAAAACTGAAATAATTTTTAAGTGTTAGTAATTTGAAAGTTTCGAGTCGGATGTAAATTTACAGATTTTTATACTCTGTACCGAAGGTACATAGAGTATATTAAGTTTGTGCAAAAGTATGTAACAGGGAGAAGAAATCGTTTCCGACCCTATAAAGTATATATATTCTTGATCAGCATCAACAGCCGAGTCGATATAGCCATGTCCGTCTGTCCGTCTGTCTGTCTGTCCCTCTGTCTGTCTGTCCGTCCGTCCGTATGAACTAAGAGATCTCAGAGATGGTAAGATATAGAGATTTGACATGTATGGGGCATATATTTCTTATACTTGCAGGCAGATCAAGTTTATTTTCAATTTTTGCCACGCCCCCTCCCGCCACCGCAATTTGGAAAAAAAGTCATATCTCCTACAGTTTTGAAGATAGATCATTCGTATCTTCTAGAGATACCTTGTAAACAAAATTATATAGTTTGCTAAAGGAATGATAAAGATTGGATGAACGATACTCAAGTTATGAGCAAACGGCCAGTAAACACACTTAGAGATGAGCGCGTATAACTCGTGAGCAAATGCGAGCTGCGACGTTAAGGGTACAGAGTATGTTATAGTCGGGCTTGACCAACTTTCTTTCTTGTTTGTATTGCTTTCCCAATGACCCTTTCCGTATTTATAAAAGCTAAGTTAAAACTGTTGTCGCTGTGTTGCAAATACAAAAGTACCCATAAAACGCGAACCTAGGCTTTATTCGTAAAACTGGGTAAGAGGTGATGCTTACAGAAGTCTCTTGTATCATAATTTAAGGGTCTTATGTCGGGTTTTTAAAAAAAAGTTGGATTTTGTCGAACTGTGTTATATGAAACAATTCCAAAATGCATGATTGACAAAAAATATGTCGCATAATAGCCTTTTCACACTGGGCGCAGCATTGTCGAAGCTGCTAAATCCTGCAGCATGCGTTCACACCAACCCCGCAGCTTTACAAATGGATGTCAGCTACTACTGCTTAGTACGGTTGCAAAGTATGGCCAAAAGAACTTGGAAAAGATAACCATCTACGAGTTATATGGTTATACCAATGAAAGCTGCGCTGGAACTTGAATGTTGCGACTTTTGAGTGAACACCCAGCCCACGGATTTCCTATAAAACACAAATTTCGCAACTTCGACTTTGACAGTTTTTTCGAAGCTGCGGCCAGTGAGAATTGACTATAACGTATCATAGGTAGGTAGGTAGTTCCGGCTGGCCCTTTGTAGGGACCACACATAGACCTTACGGTCCTTAGTGAGGCCGGGTGGTTTTTCTGCGTACCATTAGAAATCCATGAGGATCTTTGACGTTTTGGCAAATGCCAATAGTTGTTTGGGAGACTTCCTTGCCGCCTCTTCAAGAGAGGTGAGACTTGGGGAGTGCAGATGTCTTAATCTCGTCTTAGCGATCGCTGGGCAGCTGCAGATGAGATATTCCAGAGTTTCAACGACTCCAGGTTCCTTACATTTCCTGCAGATGTCCGTTGTCGTGATTCCTAGCTTTTTCGCGTGAGCAGCTGCTAGGCAGTGACCAGTTAGTATGCCTATAAGCAGTCTGCAGTCCCTTCTTTGGAGCTGTAGCATATAGTCCGTGAGGTTTTTTGTCTCTTGTATTGCACAAAGTTTTAGAGATTCTGCAGCCGGTTGTGTTCTTCCACTTTTCCTCTGCTTCTTTCTCCGCTATCTCCTCCATCTTTCTGTGTAGCGTCTGTACGGAGATAGATATGTTTAGTGTTGCTTCTTGGCTTAGTGCGGTTCCGGCTTTTGCAAGACTGTCAGCCATTTCGTTTCCATCAATGCCCCGGTGGCTGGGAATCCAGTAGATTTGCACCTTTCTAGAGATGCTGAGGGAATCTATTGCCTGCCTGCTTGCCAGAACATTTGTGGAGTTAATGGTGTGTCTCTGCATTCATTTGATTGCCGCTTGGCTGTCAACGTAAATGTTTATTTGGTGGTTTGGTGCGTATTGTTCTGCCAATTCCGCTGCTTTCCTTATTGCGAAGACTTCCGCCTGGAATATGGTGCAGTGGTCTGGCAGTTTATAGGAGAGCCTCAATTCCGGCTCCTCGCAGTATACAGCGGCTCCGACTCCTGAGGCCATCTTGGAGCCGTCTGTAAATAGGTGCATTGCTTCCTGGGCCAGTCCTGTACGCCTGTCTTCTGGTCCCAGTAATGCTGATGCACCTGTGAAGTTGGTTTTTGGGATCATGTAGTCCGTGCTACTGTTGATCACTCTACCCACCGTGCTGTGTCCATAGCTTTGTAGCGCCATGGTGGCTGCCGCACAAAGACGTTGGGCCGTCTTTTGTGCAAGGAGGCGTGCTTGGATGTCCAGGGGGTTGACTCCTAGGATGTGTTCGAGTGCTTTTGTTGGAGTGGACCTCAGCGCCCCAGTTATGCAGACTAATGCCTGCCGCTGGGCCTTTTCCATCAGCTTTAGATATGTGGACTTCTCCGTGGCTTGCCACCATACCAATATGCCATGTAGTAGTATCGGTCGTATTATTGAGATGAAGAGCCAGTGCGTTAGACTTGGTGATAGGCCCCAAGTGCTACATAGCATCTTCTGGGATGCATATAGCGCATTGGTTGCCTTTTTCACCCTTTCCTCCACATTGAGTCTCCATGACAGTTTACTGTCGACTACTACTCCAAGGAATTTTATGTTGTTCTTTGGCGTTAGCTGTATTTTATTTATCGTAGGTGGAGTCTATTGCGGTACCTTATATCTCTTGGTGAAGAGAATCAGGTCCGTCTTCTCCGCCTTGATACTGAGTCCGGCTTCTGTGGCCCACTTTAGTATCTCTTTGAGTCGATGGACATTTCCCCATGATAATTATGCTTATGTCGTCAGCATATGCGGTTATCTTGGGTGCTTTCCTGCGGAATTTTCGTAATAGTTCGTTGACCACAAGGTTCCATAGAAGGGGCGACAGGACTCTGCCCTGAGGCGTTCCTCCATGTGCCTCTTTCGTCATGGTTGTGGTACCCCACTCGGCTTGTACTCTTCTGCAGCTCAGCAGGTTGTATATCCAGGAGTACAATGTCTTGTGAATTGCTAGTGCCCTTAGGCTTCGCATTATCGCTTCTGTGGTGACGTTGTTAAATGAACCAGATATATCTAGGAATGCTCCCAGGGTAAATTCCTGATGGTACAGTGCCTTCTCGATGGAGGGAGTGTAGCGCCGTTTCCACCAATTTCCCTTTCGTGTAGGCGTGCTGATTATTCTCCTAGGTCAGGTTCAAGCCTTCTCTTATGTGAAGATCTAGCAGTTTTTCCATTGTTTTGAGCAGGAATGATGTGAGGCTTATGGGTCTGTAGTCCTTTGGTTGCACATGACTGCATTTTCCCGCTTTTGGCAAGAACACAACGCGAGCTGTCCTCCAGACCACAGGTACATAGCTCCATCTCAAGCAAGCTTCAAAAATGGATTGCAGCCATGGTCCTGGGGATTTGTAACTCGCGAACGAGTCGATCGCCCAACGGATTTTCTCTGGAGTGATGATGTTAGTTGGGATGTTGATTTGATGCGTGTGTAGGTCATGAGGCTTCGTTTTCAGCTGACTCTGCATGGGTGGCTGCTTTGACAGCAGTTTCCTGAGTCTAGCTGTTTCGGAGACCTTCTCTATGCTGGAGCAGAAGGTTCTCCACGCGTTTTGCTTTGCCTTTCGTACTTCTTTTTTGAAGAAGCAAAAGCTTATCTTGTATTCTTCCCAAATTATTTGCTCATCCGCTTCTTTGGCGAGTTTGAAGCATTCTTGCACGTCCTTCCTCTGCTCTTTCAGCGCTGGGGTCCACCAGGGGGGTCTGGTTCTCCGTTTGCTAACTGTGAGTTTGCATGAGGATTTGTATGCTTCGGTTAGTTTGGACGTAAGCGTCTTCACGGACATCTCAATATCGTTTACGGAGCAGATGTTCGCTGGCGTAGGTAGTTTTGATTCTACCGTTTTAAGGTACTTCACCCAGTTGGTGTTCCGGGGGTTCCTGTAGGCTTTTCTGGTTTGGTTGTGGTCGAACTCGATCTTAAAAAGGATGTACTTGTGGTCTGAGAAGGAGAGTCTTTCGAGGACTCTCCATTCTGATGCCTGAATACTGTTCCCTGAGGTCAGAGTTAGGTCTAGGACGTTGGCCGATGTTGGTCCCACAAATGTGGGCACATCTCCAACGTTTTCTACTTTTATGTTAGTTTGTAGTATAAAGCTTAGGAGAGACTCACCTCTGTCGTTTATGTCCGGACTGCCCCACACTGTGTGATGTGGCTGGTTTTTTCTACTCGCCTCGGCCGTTAGACGTACGAGCTCGGGTGGTGGTGACTCTCGCTCGTGTGCATGTAGCAGGACGCCATTATTATTGGCTCATCATCGTGGCCTTCTAGGGCCACAGCTGTGAGGTCGTCCGTGCTGTAGTTTGACATAAGGTAAGCATAGATGCCTTTTCTTACCAGAATGGCTGTCCGTGCCTTACTTACCGCGGTGGGATGGAAGGTATTGTAGTTTTGTGACCTTAGCCCTGAGACCTTGTTCCCTGCCGCAATCCAAGGTTCCTGAACTAAGGCCACATCGGCGGGCCCTTCCTCAAGGGTTATCAGGAGCTCCGCCGACGCAAGCTTGCTTTTATGCAAGTTGACCTGGAGGACCTTCAACTGCATGATCGTTGTCGGCGTCCACCGGCCATGGTTGAATCCTCATCCTCGTCGTTCTCCAGGCTGGATGGGTCAACTACCATGGCTGAGGCACCATCCCCTTAGCGCTCAGCAGTGCACTGCCTCTGTAATGTCGAGGCTGCTGGCTCTGTCGACCATCTCGTCGATGCCAAGGTACTTCTCGACCTCCCCTGCCTCCAGCGTGTGCTCATTCTTGTCTTCTGGGTGGCGCTTTTTGAGTCGTAGGTGCACGCTGCCTACTCCCCACGCCATCTTCCCGAACCATGGGTAGAGCAAATCGTCGGCCTCCTTGTTGATCTGGAGGACCATGTGCTGCCCGTTCTTGTCGGGCTTAGCAACATATAGCACCTTCCAGTCGCTTGTTGGCACGTCCCGGTTTTGCCACCGTAACAGTTTCAGCGCCTGCTCCTTTGGTACTACCCTTGGGAAGAGCACTTTCGCCTTCGGAACTGACGGAATACGTGTTCTGTCAACAACCTCCAGCTGTGCACTCTCCCATGGGCTTCCCATGTCTGCAACGACGCTTTTGACCCACTTGAGGGTGAGATCGTCCATACATTTGAGGATCTTGACTCCAAACAGCCAGCCTGCTCCGTCAAACGTTACCGGTTGCGCTGCTGGGTCGCCCATCCTCTTAAAAATTTCTTCGAACATCATCCCATCCACTTGCTTCCACTGTTCTGGCGTCATTTTTCCGAAAGGGTCGCTTTTGTCGACTAGGGCTACGGTAAGATGCCGTTTTGCCATGTCGCTGGCTGACTCCTTTGTCGGTTTTTGTGTTTTTGGTTTCGCGGTCTTGGGCATGGTCGTTTGGCGACTGGGGCCTCTACCTTCGCTTGCTCGGATGAGCGCTGCCGCTTCATTACCACGCTCTCCTCCACCCTGTTAACGTATGCGGCGGAGGTGGCTTTCATCGCCGGTCTCTCCGCAAAGTGCTTGCGACCCTCCTTGATCTTTTGCTCGGCCCATGCCAGCTTTTTCCTCTCTTCTGGGGAGAGCTTACCGCTGCCATCGAGCCGCGCTTTGATCTTGAGCGCCGCCTTGTATTGGGGCTTCGCTCGCATGCCCTCCTTAGTCCTTTTGGGCCTTACCTTACTTGAGGTACTAGAACCCGCCCGGACCGGGGAGAGCAGCAGCTTTTCCTCGGCCTCCGAGTTTAGTCCGAGTCTGCATGGACTGCGGTACCACGCCACACTTTGGCTTTATCTGTCGTATTGGCAGTAGCTGTACAACTGTCTTGGCCTGCTCCAACCGCAACAGAGGTGTGACCGCTGGCGACACGAAGAGAGGATTTCTCCTCACCGTGCCCGCCGGTGGTAGCAGTCACGCCTTCCACCGACGTTTGGGCTGATATTCCAGGCCGATGTTGGTCTTGTTTTTTGTTCATTAATGGACCCATATTGGTTACTTTTTATTCTTGGGAACCACCCCATAGCATTTCATGCCTGCTGCCAGGCACCTCTTAACCATGGCTCCGGCTCAACTCTACCCAACTGAAGCTGGATAGTGCTGGCCTTCGCCTTAGCTAGACACTGCATTTCCTGGGTGTAAGACGCGCAAGTGACACTATGTATAGCTCGCTTTTAGCCGAGGTGCATACAGTGTCCATTGTTTAGTTAGAGGATCTCCGTCAGCCATAACGTATCATAATGAGTCATAAATTAAAACAACTAAGAATTTTTTAACTAAACAGCTATTTATTTATATTAACATAAAACCATATCATATTTAAATTTTGCATTTTTATAAATGCACACATAAGCCACTTCTGTACACTGTCACCTACCGCATGCCTTCTTGTCTGCCAGTTTCTCAAGACCTTACTGTCAGCAACTACCATTGCCAATCAAATGCTATCCAAAAATCTAAATGGGGAAATTTTCTACAACATTTTTCTTAGTTATTCTATATGATAAAGGCTAATTGAGGCGTACAATTATCACGTGCTCAGCTGTGGAAGTGCCATATATATGTTATCCTATCTTTGTAATTGGTTAGGTACAAGTCTTTACTTTGACTTCAGCCTTATTTAATTCACAACAATGACCTTATTAGCACACAACCCAACAGATTGACAGAAGTTCGGCTTGGTCGTTCGTTGTTAAGGCAAACATTTTTTACATCATTTTGTTAACTTGTTTTTGGTTCTTCCGTAAGCAAGTTTTTCCGAGCAATTACAATTTTTGGGCATCCAATCAGGGCAAAAGCAAATTATTGTAACATATAATATGATAACATTCGATTTAAAATAAAATATCTCGCTAATTTGACAATCTCATTAGAGGGAACTAACTTTGATACTTTTGGATTGTTGTTTGTTTTTAAGCTTGGTTCAACTTTTTACTTTAAACTAAATGCATATGCCCAACGACCATCCCCATACCCTACCCCTGCTTTGTGCTCAGCTGCGCTCTAGCTGTAACGTGAGTACCCCCCGCAGCAGCAGCGGCAGCAAAACTGGGCAAAAATGATGATGACGATGACAATGACATCGCTTGAGCATTAAGGCAAACTTGACTTGATGCATACACGTCACTATATTACGCCATATACGCACACTTGCTCCTACCTCTGCCCCCACAAAGCTCCGATGCGACCCCTCTCCGCCACTAAACTGGCCATAACCAGTCGTTGTTGGCATTGCCTTCTGCAGCGGTGTTAATTGTCATAAAATGAAACGATGCATAGGAATACATAGAAATGGTAATAGGAATACAAATAGAAGCAGGAGAATGTTTTGGGTTGACTTTTTTCATGTTGTTCCGGGAAGGGGAAGGGGATGGGGAGAGAGTCGTCGCGTCGCGTGGAACACTTGGACTTGGCACTTGGCACATGTTTGGCATGTTCATTTTCTAGACATGGCCACATTCTTGTGCAAATACCTTCGCCCATTCCCACCTCCTCGCTCACTCGCCCGACCAGTCTGCTGTGGTTTATGGCATCATTATGCTAATTGGCAATTGTGCATTGTGTTTGTTGTTGTTTTAATTTTTGCCAAAAGAATATTTCTGATTATTGTACAACATTTACAGTTGCTGGTGTCGTTGTCGTCGCGATTCATTCATTTCCATATGGACACGCACATTCGATTAGCATATCTATCGCATACAAACACACACATGTACACTAGGGCGTACTTTTTCCCCATACGATTTTCAATATGTAAAGTTCTTTGCGGATCTTGGCTCAAAAAACTCAGTTTATTTTATTAAAATTTTAATGGAAACCCCAAATCAGATAAGTTAAGTTTAAATGGCCCCGCGGAGAGTTCAAAGTTTCCAAATTACACTTAATTTAAATTTTAACTATCAGTTTAGGGAGAGAAATCTTAAACAATTTCTTGCTGTCACAGTTAATCTACAATCGCCTATGGATTTGGAAAAACTCTCTTTAACGTCCTGGGAACCTTTACGGACGGCGTGTGATTCAACCAATTTATTGTGGACCAAAGTTCCTAATGCTATATGTTTGAACAAAACATCATCCTTACGTTTCGTAAGTCCGCTAAAACACAAAGACACAAAGCAATGGAATGGACCAGTGTTGCCAGAGTATTAGCACCAAAAGTTGCTTAATATTTAAGCGTAGTACGGAGACGCTGACAATTTTTGCGGAGCGGAAATTGTTTGATAATTTCCAGAGCCGCTCAGAGAATGTAGTGTGACCAGGCAACAGACAGAAATCAGCTGTTGTGTGTATAAAAAATAAGCGGGCTAATTCAAATAAAATAAAAGAGTGTATAAAATTTAAAATGGAAGTCACTAGGGGAAATTCAGTTGTCTGTGCTAATGCCATGGTCTATTTCATGGAAGCATTTTGTGTGGGGCGGTAGAAGCCCTTTATTTTGGACTGCGGGAGCAGAACTTAGCCACTTAGACATACTGCAATAACGACAACACAAAACGCATCTGGAGATTAAAATTGCTGGGCCGCATATTAAACCAGAGGCAATATTCATAGCCACAGCCGCTTGTTCGTCCTCCGTAAAGTTCTCCAAATGACTTTTGTATGGTTTTTTTGTTTATTTTTGCATCCATTTTTTTAATTGCGGTCACGAAATCTGACAATTATCAAACAAGTTTCATAATTTGCAGACCCCCTTCGACAATTTATTAGCTGTTTTCAAAAAAACGAGTTGGCAGGTCCACGCAAATTGTCATAGCGAATTGTTTGTTGCTCCGTACACGCTCTGACAATGCGCTCTGAGAATTTTCGTGAGCGGATTTCCTGAGCTATGTAATTAGATGGGTTCCGCAAAAATTGTCAGTGTCTCCGTACCACACTAGAAATAGCTAAAAATTAAACAAAATGGCTAAAAAGAGTTGCCAAAAGTCAAAATTTAACAAAAAAACGAGAAGGCCAAGCTAACTTCGTCTGTGCCGAAGTTTTTATACCCTTGCAAAAGCTGTTTTTGAAATTTCGACCGAATTTCGCGAATCTTTTTGAAAACATATCAAATTAACAATCGCCAAGTTTAAGAACGGTAAAATTGAAAACAAAAAAGTTTTTCTCACTAAGACTCATTTTCCGACCGATAAGTCCTATGGCAGCCATAAGATATAGTCATCTGATTTCGACCAAATTTATCAAATAAGTTTGAAAGCGCTTCATATTAATAATCACCGACCTTAAGAACGATTTACTTGAAAACAAAAGCATTTTTTTCACTAAGACTCATTTTCCGACCGATCGGTCCTATGGCAGATATAAGATATAGTCATCCGATTTTGACCAAAATTTGCAAATCTGTTTGAATACATATAATATTAATAATGGCCGAGTTTAAGGCCGCTAACATTGAAAACAAAAAAGTTTTTCTTACTAAGACCCATTTTTTGACCGATGGTTCCTATGGCAGCTATAAGATATAGTCATCCGATCCGGTCGGTTCCGACATATTAGCAGCGTGCAATAAAAAGAAGACTCTGTGCAAAATTTCAGCTCGATAGCTTTAAAACTGAGAGACTAGTTTGCGTAGAAACAGACGGACAGACAGACAGACGGACAGACAGACAGACAGACGGACAGACAGACAGACGGACGGACAAAGCTCAAACGACTCAGCTCGTCGCCCTGATCAAGAATATATATAGTTTATGGGGTCGGAAATGAATATTTCTATGCGTTGCAAACTTCTGGGCAAAATTATAATACCCTTTGCAAGGGTATAACAACATACAAACACTTTTCAAGGACTACAATGATGCTACAAATGTGGTCTGCAAACAGCCAGAATCAGAATCTCCAGGTTTATTGGAGCCTGAGCCCAACCTGAATCCAGATATTTTAAATAAAGAATATGGGCATTTCTCAAATGTCGAATTATTATTTTGATTATTATTTTATTTTGACAAGAGACAAAACTTATAGCTCTTGATTAGCACTATAATTGGTGCTAAAGTTGATTTTGGGCAATTGTTTGTTTTCAAGATAATTACAAAAAACCAATGCATTCGCATGCGACAAAAACAGAAGTCACTTTCCAGGCGAGCAGTTCAAACACTGATTTCAGCGGATCCTGAAGGAATATTTTAATGCGACTAATTTTAAAATATTATGCATTGATGTATCTTAAAAATATTTTTTATTTGATTCAAAAATATTAAGTAGTTTATTTTTTATTTAATTTTAATCACTTTCGCACGCGACATGACGCATGCGACATCGTGTTTCATCATACTTTTTATGTGGTTTTCTGTATAATGAGAAGAAAAACTTTGAGTTTATTGCAATCACATAGTTTCTCATGGTTTCTTGTGCATTCTTTTTTGACCATTTGTACCCTCAGAAAGATTTTAGATAGCAAAAGTGTAAGAAATCTAAAGGCACTTTTATCAGAAAAAGTGCAAAATTAATGTCCAAATTAGAAAAACTGCGCTAGAGCGGCCGTAAATCCGAATATTTCTAAATGGGCTATGTAAAAATGTAAGATTGGCTTTCATTAATGCAATTTGACTGTTTATCCAAAAAAACAAAATTATATAAACATAGTTGACATTTCTGTGAATATGCCCATATATTAAATAAAACAACATTTCCTTTTAAAATAATCCACACAGAAAAAAAATAAGATCCATATCAATTTGATATTGGCTGGTTAATTTGACATTTTATCAAATATTTTTATACCCTTGTAGAGGGTATATTAAAATTGTCGAGATGTTTGTAACTCATGGAAGAAAGCATCTCGGACCACATAAAGTATATATATTCGTGATCAGCATGACGAGCTGAGTTGATATAGCCATGTCCGTCTCTCCGTCCGTCTGTTTCTATGCTATCTCCTCCGTCAGTTTTAAAGCTATCTTAACCAAACTTTGCACGAAGTCTTTTGGTACAAATACGCTGGACATTTGTCGCAACCGGCCAGATCGGATGACTATAGCATATAGCTGCCATAGGAACCATCGGTCGAAAATGTTGCTTTAGTGAGAAAAACTTTTTTGTCTTCAACGCAAACGTCCCCAAACCTCGTATTTATAAGTTTTCTATGCTTTTCACATAATTCCACCAAGTTTAATAGGACAACTATATAGTATAGCTGGCATAGAAATTGGGGGTAGAAAATGTATATAGGAGGCCTTGTCAAAAATGTGTATATTTGGCCGAATGTACATATTTGTGTCAGTGGAATCAGGCTACTAATTTATATAAAGCATACAAGCTACAATGGTATAAAAACTTCGGTCGAGACGAAGTTAGCTTTCCCGTATTTTTATACTCTGTACCAAAGGTACATAGAGTATATTAAGTTTGTGCAAAAGTATGTAACAGGGAGAAGGAATCGTTTCCGACCCTATAAAGTATATATATTCTTGATCAGCATCAACAGCCGAGTCGATATAGCCATGTCCGTCTGTCCGTCTGTCCGTCTGTCTGTCTGTCTGTCTGTCCGTCCGTATGAACTAAGAGATCTCAGAGATGGTAAGAGATAGAGGTTTGACATGTATGGAACATATATTTCTTATACTTGCAGGCAGATCAAGACCCGCCCCCGCAATTTGGAAACAATCATATCTCCTACAGTTTTGGAGATAGATCGTTCGTTCCTTCTAGAGATACCTTGTAAACAAAATTATTTATCGATTTGCTGAAGAAATGATAAAGATCGGATGAACGATACTCAAGTTATGGGCAAAAAACGGCCAGTTAACACCACCCACCCCCCCACCAACAACCACAGCAACATACCCTAACCGTTCAACACAGGCAATCTTAGTGCGAGAGAGAAGAGAGAGAGAGAGAGAGAAACTTAGAGAGCGCACCGCGTTGTGCGCGGGGTGTTAACTGGCCGTTTGACTCCTGAGCAAATGCGATTGTAAGGGTACAGAGTATGTTATAGTCCGGCTTGACCGACTTTCTTTCTTGTTTTCATATCATTTCGAAACTATAAAGTTTCTTTTGAACCATAAATAATATCAATTTGTCAAATGATATTAGAAAAGGTTAAAAGGACATCTATATAATTTTTGAAACTCTCACAAGGGGAAAGGGATGTATAAAAAATGAGAAAAAGGGAAAGAGACAAATAGTGTTTCACATCGAAACTTCAAACAATGCAAAGAAATATATATATAGGCTCTCGCCATGTGACCACACGCATGCCCGATAGCGCAGTGCGGTAAGATGCCATGCCAATTTGTAACGTACAAATGGTCCCGAGTTCGATCACTGGTCAATGCGGGCGGGGTCAAAAAATTATAAATTCGTTCTTTTTCTGTTTCTATAAAACAATAAATAATTGTACTTAGGTAAAAAATAAATAGTGCCGTTTCCAATTCATTTTGTTTTTTCTTTGTTTAATAATTGAATTATAAAATATCAATTTGATCTTAAAACAATATTATTTTAAAATGGTCGAAAATTTCACTTTGATTACCAATATTCGGACAGGTCAATGTCAAGTGTGTCTTATTGGCTTTTTATTTATATGAAAAATTATAATATTGAGCCCCAGATCATATCATTATTTTTTCTGTGCAGTTATGATTCTATTTCTATATGCTAAGGCTCTAATCACATAACTCTGTAGCTTTGACCAGTCCGCGCCGTTGAGGATGTTTAATATAATATTTCTTGCGGAAACAGGGTACATTTTCAGAAAATTGAGAGCCGTAGTTCCCGCAGAATCGGTTAACCTCCAATGAAATGGATGAAATTTTCTTGCTCCCTCTTGTTACAGAGAGGGCAGTTTGTGTCACTCCTCGTGACATTCGGAATAAAATTCAAGTTTAATATTTCACCTCTGGCCATAAAAACGCTTCTCATTCCTTCAATGGGGAACTCATCGGAGAAATAGTTACTCTCTCCCAGATCGTAGTGTAGCTGCCTATAAATTAATCGCTCTGAGCATCTCCGGGAATCTTTAACAAATTTCATCCTATAGGCTGCATCCATTTTAATTGTAATGTTCCTAGCCCAAGTTTTCCATGTCGCGTTATCTTCAAGATTCGGCCAAACTCCATGATCCGCGGCTAGACAGCCCCACTCTCTGAAACATTGCAGTCGTTCTTTTAATATATATTCTGCCAAGATCCTAGGTACCCTTCTTTCTTCCATGGTTATGGATTTTTGCATGTAATCGAAGTGCAAATTAACTGTATATAAATGAAGTAACGATAATCCGGTTTCCAGATATAACATTCTGTTCGGTGCGTATTGTGGTAGACGAAAAATTTTCTTTAGAAAGTATCTGTGAAGACTTTCCACTTCTTCGTATCGTCGTATCCCCCCACACTTGTGCATCATAATACATTATTGCCCTCAATGCGGCATTAAACAGCTTGTATTTTGTGCTGGTAGGAACCTTTTTTATGCATATTATCATTCTCCAAGTACTACTTATCGCTACTTTCGCATCTTTTAGTTTTTCTCCTAGGTGAAAGTTGAATTGGGCATAGTGAAGAATCCAGACTTCCAGGTATTTTTGTGATTTCACCACCTCCAAATCGATGTTGGCCCAGTTGCCATTTTTCTGCAAACGCAAGCCCTCTCCAATATTTTTTAAAAATGAGCACCTTTGATTTTTCGCAGTTAATTGTGAGCCCCCACTAATTGCAATACTTCTCTAAAGCGTTGATATTGTCTTGCATAGCCTTGGGTGTTTCTGCGAATACCACTATATCATCTGCGTTTAATAAAGTTTTTATTTCCAGGCCGTTTATTGTGAGTCCTTTCGGAAGGAATTCCACTATATTATTTAGGAATATTGAAAAGAGAACAGGGCTCAGCAAGCATCCTTGCTGAACTCTAGACTCCGTAGGAAACCATTTGGATAGCTTTGCGCCATCCAAAACTGCTGCTTCATTGCTTTCATGCATACTTTGCAAAGTTTGTAGAAATTTGGAGGATTAGCCGATATTGCTCAGCTTATACATTACATTACATTATACAATTCACAAAGAAAGCATAGAGTTTTTTGTCGTATTGAGACAGCAGATATTATCTACTGTGGAGTATCCTTTTCGATATCCCGACTGAAACTCTGTTAAAACATCGACAGTATTGAGCCAACTACTTAGACGTTCAAGGAGAACTGCAGAGAAAACTCGCATTTTGAAAAGTTATTCCCTTGTAGTTGCTGGTTACTTGTGGATCGCCTCTACTAACTACAGCTACTAATGCTACCTTTTCGAGTTATTAAAAAACTCCTAATTTTCCATTCCATTTTTTTTTTCTCACTTTCCTTCTCTTAAAATGCAAGCCGTTACCTACAAAATTCCTCGAAATTCGTAACTCCATTTATTTAAGGCTTCTAGTTGAGGTTCCACTTTCGTTTTTTACATGTCCAGATACAATTTCTGTCATTTTTCAGAATTTCAAAAGTTGTGGAAGGTGGTATTTTTGTAATGGATAGATATGGCTCGAAAAAGGATTGTGATTGAAATGATCAAAATCGCTATTATAAATTCAGCGTTGGTAATAACAGTATAAAAAAAATGCTAAATTACTTTCGGTTGATGTACTTTAAAAATGCATACTGAAAAATTGATAGCATTAAAAGCTGGTTCTGTACTAATCCGGCTATGCCCTTTATAGATAGATAATAATAGATAATAACTTTTTATAATAATAATAATTTGTACATATAACATTGTGAATGAAACTAAATAACTAAACGTAACATTGTGAATAAAACTTAAGATATCATAACCGACTTGATTGCTCGAACCGTTTGTCGGACAGGCACGTTTTGCCTCACCCTGCACCGGCTTACTACGCCTGACTTCCCTGGTCTTCCCAAAATATCAGACCGTTTAGTAGTACGGGGATATGACTAATGCGCCCGCGTTGTAGACTTTTTCAATTTTATTTTTCTCTAAGATCTCCTTTCTATAAATTAACGCTTTTTTTAAGTAGGAGATCAGCCCCTTCCAATTCTCGTTTTATTTATCGTCAATCATGTAGGTCCTCCTTTGTAAGATATGGTTTACCCAGGGACGCCCATCTGTAATCCTTAAGGCAAGTACACTAAGAAAAAACTAGAACGAATAATTTGAGTACGAACTCTCTTGAAAAAAAATTAGTCGTTCTTGAATTTTCAAGAATTTCGCTCTTGGAATCGAGATAAATTCGTTCTAAACGTTCTTAATTTGGTTTGTTATAGGCAAGGGGGGTGAGGGCAACTTAACTTTGAGAGAATAGCGTTGGACTCGCTCTCGCAGAGAGTGGGAGCGCATGCGCAGTTTGTTGTTGTGCGATGCGTACGAAAGGCAACTGCGTTTATTTATAAGTGTGATTTCGTCGCGTCTTTTAGCTTACGGAAGATAGCTGAGCTCGTTAAGCTGCCCGTCGTCTGTGTGTGTTTCAGTCTTTCGAGGTACCGTTTTCAAGTCCCAGAAAAGTAAGCAAAAAAAAAAATATCTGTGTGGTTATTTCAAAATCAATCACAGTTTAAAACAAAGTTTGGTGGGTGGTGGTTGGGGTTAGTTTGGTTGATAATGGTGAGTGGGAGGGGGGAGGGAGACGGACAACGTCGGTCGGATCGGGTCGGTAGTGTCTAGATTGCCCTTGCCCTTTACATGTATGCATTAAGCAAATCTGTGGTTACTAGTTTCCGTTGTTCAATCGGATTCGGCTGCTCAAACAATTCCGAGTTTTCTTATACTTGATCTAGTAACCGTTGGTATATTTCCAATCCAATGAGGTTATGTCCCATTCCCTATTCTTCCGAGAAGCCCTCAAAATGTGAGGAATCCGCTCCTCCTCACCTGACCGATCCAAAATCAATTAAATTTTTTTCGCATAAAATAAAAAATGTATAAAATGTTCTTAAAATCGGAACAAATAAAGTCAAATCAAGTTCTTAAAAATTGTTCTTGATGTGAGAACATTGTACTAAAACTGAGAAATAACGTTCGTGCATTGTTATACTCTGTACCTAAGGTACGCAGAGTATATTAAGTTTGTGCAAAAGTAGGTCACAGCAATTTGGAAAAAGCGTCATATCTCCCACAGTTTTGATGATAGATTACTCGTACCTTCTAGAGAAATCTATCGATTTGCTGAAGGAATGATAAAGATCGGATGAACGATACACAAGTTATGAGCAAAAAAAGTTAACCGGCACCCCCACCCCCCACTTCATGCCAACCAACGCTGTATTCAATCAAACACAATGTTTGGGAGAGAGAGAGAGAGAAACATAGAGATGAGAGTATAACAGCGTATAACGCGTATAACAGCGTATAACACGTAGAACGAGCGAGCAAATGCGAGCGACGGCATTAACTGGTACAGAGTATCTTGTAGTCGGGCTTGACCGACTTTTTCAACTGTTATACTCTGTACTCTACAGCCAGAAGGAATCATCTCCGACCCTATAAAGTATATATATTCTTGATCAGCATCAACAGCCGAGTCGATACAGCCATGTCCATCTGTCCGTCCGTCCGTACTAACGAAGAGATCTCAGAGATGGTAAGAGATAGAGCTTTGACATGTATGGGACATATATTTCTTATACTTGCAGGCAGATTAAGTATTTATTCAATTTTTGCCACGCCCCCTGAGAGATTATTCGTACCTTCTAGAGAAATTTAGTAATCAAAATTATTTATCGATTTGCTGAAAAATATAAAGATCGGAGCGATACACAAGTTATGAGCAAAAATAATTAATCGGCACCCCCAACCTCCCCCTCGCCAATCACACCAACCACCGCTGTATTCAAACAAACACAATCTTTGGGATAGAGAGAAAGAGAGAGAGAGAAACTTAGAGATGAGCGTATAATAAAAATATTGGACGATAACCGCGTGACTCCTTGGATGTATTATAATATTATAGTCGGGAGCAAATGAACTGGTACAGAGTATGTTATAGTCGGGCTTGACCGACTTTCGCACTTGTTTTTAATAACGTTTGTGCTCATCTTGAGTCCAATGTTCTTGGTTTTTTCCCTCTGTGTACAAGATTATTTTGCAACATGACATGGCTCAAGCCACGGTTAAACCGTACCTTGAAACACTGAAATGGGAAGTCCTACCCAAACCCGCCGTATAGCCCAGACACTGCCCCTTCAGACTGCTATTTGTTTTCGTCAATGACGCATGCCCTTGAGGATCGCACTTTCGCTCGGTTGAAGAACTCCAAAATTGGATCGATTCGTGGATCGCATCAAAAGACAAATCGTTTTTCCGAGATTGTGTCCGAAAATGGAAAGAAAGACGGGAAAAAGCCCATAGTAATTAGCGATGGACAATACTTTGAAATATAAATTTGTAACAAATTTTGCACAATAAAGGGTCAAACGTGAAAAATATCCTTTGAAACATTTTTGTACAGGTAATAATATCGATAACTTTTAAAACTATGTACATAGTGCGAACCAGTGAACCGATAGAGTCCAAATTCCTAATCGGTTGGCATGATTGTTTCTGGCTCACAAAAGTCCAACCGTTACATGGATAATACTCAACAAATCGCATTTCTTAAAAACATAGTTATTAATATCATCAATTGTTAAGTTTTTGTATTAATGTCGTTAGAATGTCTATCATTCCCAAATAACCCTTCAACACTCTGACTATTTAACGAAAGGGCCAGTCACCTTAGTGAACAAATACTCAAGTATTATGGGTCACACACAAGCCCTGCCCTTCTTTTCTTTTTTTTTTTTTTTTTGCATAAGAATGCCTTCTTAAGGCATTAACAACAATCCAAAAATAGCAAAATACTTTTCATAATTTATTGTAAATTTACTTTGTAAATGAAATCAATTTTGAAAAAGCGATGATATAAGCCGGATTGGTGAATGTGTTATTAATAGCAGCAGCAGCAGCAGCAACAACAACATTTTGGCAAATCGCAAACAATGGGCCAGTCGCGCTCGATGGGCGCGAAATGTAATGCAGCGCTGCTAAAAGCAGCACCGCACATCAAATGCGGATCGAAGATGAGCCGGTGGGGACTTTGGTGACAAGTGTCAACGAACAGATTGCCGCCCCAAAACAAAAACCCCAAAAGCCGAACAAAAGGCCCGAGCAAGATACGAAATGGTATTGTGTATTGACAAAAGGCCGGGGCAGACGGCGCGGACGCAGAAGCAGATAAAAACAAACATCGAACGGTACTTTAAGTTACAAATTTATACAAAGTTGCCACCGCCCGCTCCGCCGGCACCGCCACCCGGCCGCATCGGTGGCCTAGCCAGAGCTGCTGGAGAGTTCATGTGTCAGATGGAAAACGAAGTCGATTGGCCTTTGATTTGTCTCTTTTATTTATGATTTTCTTCACGCTTCACCGTTAAGTTAACTGCACATTTGCTTTGTCCGCTTATTGGCGCTTATTGTTTTAGTTGATCTCTGACATGATTTGTTTTTCTCCATCAACAAAAACGAGAAGAGCTAAGAATGTTTTAATTATGGACAGACGACATCGAATTGGCTGCGGCTGCCAGCTTGCCTTATTGTCAGCGCTTCTTCTCCGGCTTTGTTTCAGCCTCGATTTGGCATGCTTATCGGCGAACTATTTATAAAAATGGCATTTTAATATTTAATTACCGACAAAGTAGGCGCGATAATGCCCCAAAGAATGGAGCACATAATGAGGCAATCGGTTCGTGCCCAAAGCTACCGGCTTCCCACACTCCAGCGACTACACAGTTTTATGCCCTTGCAAATTGGCAAGTTTTCCGGGTGCCGCGATTTGCAGCGACAAAAGTAGTTGCATAATTAATTTATAATGCAGTTTCAATTAAGTGGCAAGCAGTGGATGAGCCTGATCGCCGCTCAATCTTTATGCCAGGCAACATGAAAACCGTTTTAATGCACCACCGAAACACCAACAGAAGCACCGCCTAATCATTGTTTATGACTTTGGGAGTTCTCGAGCAGCTGGCCAGCCAAGTGCCAACGCTCGGGCATTACGCATGGTCATGAGTGTCCCTGTGTGTGTGTGTGTGTGTGTTTGGTCCATGCAAGTGAAATTTATGCAAATGGTTGCTTTGGTTTCTTTGCGCAATTACCCACAGTCCGACCACCACCATCGAAACGGCAGAAGGCAGTCAACGTCACCTGCTGGGGCATTTGATTGAACTCAAGTGTGCCAGTTACGACCAACGGACGAAGGGGTGGACAAACGGAAAAGCTGCATGCGCCAAGTACACGTGACGCGGCTGGTTGGTCGGTCAACTGAAACTGAAAAGCAATGGAAATTGAATTAGGCAGGCGGACGAGTGTAACCAAGCTAAACAACAAGCATATTGTGTGGGCGGCACACACAGTGCACAGTGGTCGGTCTTGTATGGAGTCGGCGGACAACAAAACATTCAGAAGAGATATGATGGGGGGTCGCAGATTTTTATACCCTTGCAAGGGGTATTAGAATTTTGCGCAGAAATTTACAACGCATGGAAATTCAAGAAATAGAAAAACGCATAGAATATAAATTTCTGACTCCATATACTATGTAAATATATTATTTGCGGGTCAATTTGTTTTTTCGCACAAAGCGTCTACCAGAATCGGAATCTACAAAGAACACTAAGAAAACTGCATCATGAAACTATGTGTCTAAAATCAATTCCTAGCTCCCGCTGAGAAGCATAAAGATTTCAGGTTGAGGTATTTTAAGATGTTTTCAGGTAAGCAAAATAGCACATTTTTCCATAATGCTGGGCTCAATTCTGATTCATCTTTATACTCTGTACCGAAGGTACATAGAGTATATTAAGTTTGTGCAAAAGTATGTAACAGGGAGAAGGAATCGTTTCCGACCCTATAAAGTATATATATTCTTGATCAGCATCAACAGCCGAGTCGATATAGCCATGTCCGTCTGTCCGTCTGTCTGTCCGTATGAACGAAGAGATCTCAGAGATGGTAAGAGATAGAGGTTTGACATGTATGGGACATATATTTCTTATACTTGCAGGCAGATCAAGTTTATTTTCAATTTTTGCCACGCCCCCTCCCGCCCCCGCAATTTGGAAAAAACTTCATATTTCCTACAGTTTTGGAGATAGATCGTTCGTTCCTTCTAGAGATACCTTGTAAACAAAATTATTTATCGATTTGCTGAAGGAATGATAAAGATCGGATGAACGATACTCAAGTTATTTAGTTAAGGGCAAAAAACGGCCAGTTAACACCTGTACTGAGGCTCATTTCAGAAAGTGGGAGCCAGAAGTCTGAAACTTTTTAACGAAGTGATTGAAAAATGTATTATTATACCCTTGAAGAGGGTAAATCAAAATTGTCCAGATGTTTGTAGCGCATAGAAGGAAGCGTCTCCGACCACATAAAGTATAAATATTCTTGATCAGCATGACGAGCTGAGTTGATATAGCCATGTCCGTCTGTCTGTTTCTACGCAAACTATCTTCTTCTTCTAGTTCCAATCCCGTGTGGGACATGGGCCATCAACAACGTCTCTCTTCCAATGAACCCTGTGGTTGGCCGTAGCTTTGAGTTCTCCCCAGCTCTTCCCGATACTTTCTGATCCTCTAATCCATCCTTCCGTAGCCTTCCTAGCGATATTGTTCTCACTTTTTCGCAGTGTATGGCCCTATTCGGCTCCTTTTCATTCTGCGTATTATGGTGTCAACACTCTCCATATTTGCTCGTCTTAGCACCTCGGAGTTCCGTATTCTGTCAGGCCAGAAAATACAGAATATGCGGCGCAGGTATCGGTACACATACGTATGTTTGAATTTTCGACACTATGGAAGATGCTATATTCCATGTGGAGGAACCGTATAGAAGCACTTGCTTTATGTTTGACTTGAAAAGCATGATTTTGAACCAGTGTGGATACGTTGAGCATCGCCAAACGGCCGACAGGCGCAACTCCACATCGAGTTCCGTACCTCCATCCTCCACAGCGAATACGCCGGACACGTCTTATTTTGGTCTTGCTGGACTTGTTCAATCGGGCTGTTCATCCAAAACCAGCGCATGGGATTGTCCCTAACGGACATGATCCTATTTCGACAAAATTTTGGCGAATCTGGTTAAAAGCATTTAAAATTAACAATCAGCAAGTTTAAGAACGATAAAATGTAAAACAAAGTTTTTCTCACAAACACCCATTTTCCGACCGATCGGTCTTACGGCAGCCACAAGATATAGTTATCCAATTTTGACCAAATCTTGCTAATCTGTTTGAAGGCATTTTATATTAATAATAGACGAGTTTAGGGACGCTAACTTTGAAAACAATTTGACCAATTTTCCGACCAATGCTTTCTACAGTTTATCGTGGTTATTTAATTCACAGCTGGCTACAATTGCTAGTGAAGGTTGTGTAAAAATTATTAATTCAAAAATGTTTAATAGGTGTTCCGAGGCGGTATCGAACTCACGATCACAAGCCAGATATCATATGCACCTTTTCTCACTATATATAAGTCACCACTTCTACTACATATGCTTACTGGACTTAATATTTCTGAACAAAATTATTAACATCGCTCATCTCTCAATGTAAGGTTTACTACATTGCTAAGAACCAAATACATAGTAAGATATATCAACTTTCAACATCTGATTGAAAATTCTTTTCCAGTTATATTTGACTTTAGAATCAACTGCCATATAAGACAACTAGGAACAAACCACACACAACAACATAGTTTAAAAAATTTTTATCCAATAAAACCTAAATAATCGTACTTAATATAACTTAATCTTAATCTATTTGTAGTTGTTATCCTCTGGGCTGCACACCTAATAAAAATCGGCAGGGATTCACTCCGGGGCTCGCACTCACGAAACTTTTCGGGTTCGGGTTCACGGAGCGGGTTCAGAAGGTCGCTGAACCTAGATTCAGGTTCGAACCGGGGATCAGAAGTAATTTGGTCCAGAAAACATGTATTAAATTAAAACAAGCTTAAACATTTTGTTCATAGAGGCTTGATAATATAATATTCGAGCTTGGATCATCGAAAGTGTTAGTAGGCTCCAGGTCAATAAGTCATTGAGGAATGAAAACTAGAGATAAAATTTACGTTGCCTGAGACTAAAACCGTAACCGAAACCGCAACCTTTAACCGCTAAAAGCACTTTAAAATTTGTTTTCGAAATCGTAACCGTAATTGTAACCGAAAAAAATTGTTTCTTATAACCGTAATCCTATAACCTTTATTAACATAACCGGTTATCTATACCGAAACAGAAAAAAATATATGGGTTAATTTCGGATTTGCTCTACTAGTAAACGATGAAAGTTGCTAATGGGCTCAAAGATAAGAGAGCGAACGAGAAAGAGACAACAGCTAACTAAAATCTTTACCTTCCTCATCTTTCATATATCTTAAATCTTTCCTTATAGTGTTGCAAATTTGTTTGTAAATATTCACACATACTGTTGTAGTTTGCGCGATCGCCTTTTTCTCTGAATGTGAACGAAAACGAAAACCTTAAACATGCTTATGTATGTATACATGTAAATGAGAGAAAAATGTTTCTGCCACGACGTCATCTTGAAAACTTGTCAGCTTGGTAACTTGACAAGTTGCACGGTGATCTCGACAGTGGATGGAAGAAGAGAATGAACAACTTTCATGCTCATGTTGATTATTGATAAGTTTGCTTGTGGACACTACTGTTACCCCAACGTTTTTTAAGTCCTCCTTAAGTGCCTCGATCAAATACACGCATTTTCCGGATATTGTTGGTGCTCGCTCCAACGGTTAGCAATTTCAACCAAATTTCGCAAATCAGTTTGAAAACATATAATATTAACAATGACCGAGTTTAAGAACGCTTACATTGAAAACAAAACAGTTTTTCTGACTAAAACACATTTTCCGAAGTCATTCCCTATGGCTGCTACAAGAAGTAGTCATCCGTTCCGAACGGCTCCGGCATATTAGCAGCGTGCAGTTAACAGAAGACTGTGCAAAATTTCAGCTCGATATCTTCAAAACTGAGGGACTAGTTCGCGTAGAAACAGACAGACGGACGGACAAAGCTCAATGAACTCAGCTCGTCATACTGATGAAGAATATCTATACTTTATGTGGTCGGAGATGATTCCTTCAATGCGTTACAAACTTCTGGGCAAAACGCTTTCAAGTGTATACAAATATAAGCACGTGATTTATCAAAATAAATGTCGAGCAATGTGGAAAAGAAATTAAAGCAAGTGTAGTAACTACATATATACTGCCGAATGCAGTCTTGAAAAAAAACTGCATTCGTCAGCGCTATACTTCTGTATAAGAAATTGGAACTTAGTACTTTTACTGAATAAATGAGCCATTTTAGTCTGCAGGATTTGTCAAAGTGATATTTTGAACTAATATCCGTAACCGAAACCCGAGACAGAATAAGGTAAATAGCCGTTACTCGTACCGTGACTCAATTCGCAGAACCGTAATATAACCTTAACCGGAAAAAAGCGATCTGCCAAAACAGTAACCGTAACACTTCTCTGCTTTCAACTTTGAGTGGTGTGAAGTGATGGTCCGCGTTGAGATTCTTATTGTCTGCTTAGGAAATCACAGTAGTTAGAGCAAGAGGGTCAAATTATCAATGCATTCAGAGAGCGAAGTGAGAGTAAGCAGCTCACTAATTTCTGACAGAAGTCTATATATTCTAGTCTAGTCCTGTTAAGATTCGGTTCAGACTTCCCACAAATTTTTCAACACTTTTAATATATTAAAATCAGCTTAATTTCTTCGGAAAATTATTTATTGAAATTAAATATGTTTGTAATTTATTTGGCGACCTTATTAATGTTTAACAAGCGAGTTTAGCTGGCTCGAGGTATGAAAAAATTGCGTTTGTTCACAACTGTAAACAACTTATGCATCATACACCAGAAAGAGCTATACATTATCTAAAGTTTAAAATTGGCGCAAACAGCACCTCCAAAGGAGGGCCAGGGTCAAGCTTCTCTCAATCTGTTGGCGTGTGTGTGCTTATAATTTTTTGCACAGGAGAAAGGGACCTATGGCTTAACGCCGAATCCGAACGCCAATAGAAAGATTTTTTCATGGCTAATTACTTCACAGCCGGCGCCAGTAGCAGGTGAAGGGTGACCGGGCGTGTAAAAGCTTTTTTTCTAAAGAAAGAAAACACTTTTTCTATTAGATGGTCCGAGGCGGGATCGAACCCACAACCTCCCGCACCATCAGGCACACATACTACTGGTCCGCTACAGCCGGTGCCTATACATTACTGTTTCATGAACCTCCAGGCTCAATCATCAGTAGGCTTTTCGCTAAAAAATGCATGATTGCCAACTGCCTCTGCTAACAATCTTTGCCTTAATCAATTGGGAGCTGCAAAAGCAATGAAAGCAAAAACAGAACATATAGTACATTTGAAGAATATGAAAAAATATTGAGTCCGGTAAACGTTCGGTTTGAAAAAGAAAGATCCATATGGTATGGAAGAGGTAGCATCGAATTTTCCAAGCTTTTGATATCGACAATCTATTGTCAAATAGTTCATTATCTAAACTTTGAACAACAGAGTTGATAATGAGCTTTTGTCCTTTTCAAAGGATGCTAAATGTAACAAAGTTAAATGTAAATCTGCAAGGCTTATGTGCTCATATTACAACTTAAATTTTCTTGCTTTAACTCAACCCTTCGCGAAGTCGGAAAACCAAATAAATACCAATGAAAATATTAAATAAACTGTTAAGGAAGATAAGTTAAGGTAATTTTTTGAGCCGAGACTTCTTAAAAATAAGCGAGGTTCGTTTCTGGTTTGGGTTTGGGAGGTTAATAATTTAAAAGGTTCGACTTATGGACTGGTTAAGGAGATTCAAAAGTCTGGTGATGAAAAATCTAGCTTAAATTAAAACTTTTCGATGAATTTTAGCGCATTGCACCTCTTGCCATTTTAATAAGCTTATCCTTTATGCTTTGGGAAGTCCGGACGAGCCGAAATGTTCTTAGAAATTTAATTTTCATCTGGAGAGAACCTGTGCGAAATTTTTTCAATATGTGTTAATCGAAATCATATGCCGTGTTTACCCGCATTCATCAAACATAAAAAATCATGCATCAAACATCCTCAATCAAAAAAAAAGTTGATTGGCTTATGCTGAACGGCTTTGATGGTATTTTTAGTAAAAATGTTTAAATGACGGATTGAATTTTTTTATTTTTTCATCCCTCACAATCACAAAAACTAGCATTCATGATTGCACATCACATTCGTTCACCACAACAATCGAACTAGATCCATCGATTTGTGCTGGTGAACACGCCCATTTTCTGTTTATGCTCGACGAATACAAATCAAGTTTTTTATTATAAAACGATAATGTTGCAAAGAAAATAAAATTTTAGCACATTTTTCAAACCGAACCCTTTTCTACTTTGAATAATTTGTCCCTTCTATGATATGTTTGCCAAAATATATTTGAGTCGAAGTGAAATGGATTCTAGAATCACTTTAATTTTAATATTATGTGCAATTTGTTTTAGTCCTACTGTACCCCATGGACACAGGCACAACGGCATTTGTGCAACAGCACAACACATTGTCTCCGCTTCTGCTGGCCTAGGCTAATGCCCAAAATGTAAATCGCTATCGAACTGGAGTATCAATATCTATTCGTAGCTCGCATTTAAATTTGCCCACCTCCTACCTCTCACCCGCCTCTGCCTTTTCCTCCAGCCGAGAGACGTTGACAATTTGGTTGGTTGGTCGATGGCGATGCACGCGCCAAGGCTTTTCCTTGCACCGAACCGCTAGACCAAATCCAAATCGAAATCAGAATTGGAATTCAAATCGGACAGCCGCGCTGGACCGGATGAATGGGGCATGCGGTATGCGGGATTTTGCAATGTGCAAATTATACGCACGCCAGCAGCGCAGGTGACCGCTCTAGAATCCAGAGTGCAACGTGATATGGAATTGTTTGCTTAACAACAACAACAATGATGAGGATGGCGACCCAAGCCAGAATGCATTTTTAATATTTTGTGTATAAAATATAAATATTTAACATTCCCATCCGACGATGGGAACGATAAACGTGGAGACGAGACGCCACAACAGCTGATCAATCTTTATGGCCTGAGCATCAAATTTTATGAGCCTAAAATTAGCCAGACGGACGCCACTTGCACGGCGCAGAGCAGAGCCATCAGACCCAGGCTGGGTCTTATTAGTGCTTCCGCCCGGCCGCCTTCCAGCGAATAGTGGATAACACCCCGCTTGGTCTTTAGCACCTCCTGCAGCGGACCACTGGACATTTTGTTCTCCTCAAGGCACTCCTTCATCAGATCATCGGGCAGTTGGATATGAAATGGAAAACAGTACATGGCAGCCGAATCGAGGGTCACTGTATTGTTGTTCCCCTCGTTGTCGATGCAGTAGAAATCGAGTATATCGATGAACTGCAGCTTGGGGCAATCTTGCAGTTTCGAGGCCTTTAGCAGAATGATCACATGATTCAGCGAGGCTGGCATGAAGATGGCAATGGGTTCGCCCGTCTTGATGTAAGTGTCTCGATATTTGGTGTAGGCCACCAGTGGGAAGGTGCCCTTACACTTGCGTTCCAACACCTCTTCACCACCCTTCAGATAGAGACAGCGTTCGGGCACAATGTTCTCCATCTCCTCGGAAGAGCAGTTGGGAGACTGTGTGGTCGCCATCAATAAAATTAAAATGGTTGCCACCAACATTAGCACTGTAAATTTGGTCGGGTGTGAAACTTTAAAAAATTGGAAATAAAATGTGGGGGAGGTTGAGTTTACAATGTCAGCATCTATGACAGTTGGGGCATAGGGCACGCAGGGGAGGCCGACTGACTCAGTAAAGTCGTGACTCGCGGCTGACATTCTTCATGAGCTGATTTTCTGATTCGCTGATTTAATAGTTTAATTATGGAAAATTATTTCAATTGCTGTTGATGATGAGGCATTGAGCCAAGCCAATCTAATGAGTGTCACGATGACATGACACGCTAATATCCAAGTTAAATGCTTGCAGCATAATTCCCTGTATCTGCCTCTCTCTCTCTCTCTCTCTAACTTCGATTAATGCAACGGCAAAGATATTTAAATAAACTGTTCTCCCTCCAGTGCTGTCCCCACTCTTGCTCATGGCATTCAGATTGACTTTTCCGGACTAAGAAATGATTGCATAATCCGTTTCATATCCGATATGTGTACATTGTGCAATGTTTGTAACTGACTTCATCTCTTAGCTATTAATAAGGCCCCACTTAAGAACCAGCCTCGATTGGTCCAATATTTGTTTGTGTATTAATGGACCACATCATCAGTTGACTGCTGCACTCTCTTAGAATATCTCTCTAATTGATCTGCGATTGGGAATCAAAGATACATGACATTCTATAAACAAAATAGAGGAAAGCTAACTTCGACTCTGCCGAAATTTATACACCCTTGCAGCTTGATGGCGCCACTACTTTGAACATTTGCTTGACAGTTTGTTACATGGCAGCAATACGATATATTCATCTGATTTTGACCAAACTCCTCAAAATTGAGTGGAAACTGATTAAATTCACAACTGGAAGGTATAACGACGCTACCATATGCTACAGTCATCCGGATCAAACTTGGCAGAATTGTGTGGTATCATACAGTATTGATCAATAGCAAGTTTGAGAGCGATAGCAATGAAAACAAAAAGTTTATGCTACTAAGACTTTTTCTCTGAACTAACTTTTGTATGGCAGCTATATAGTTGTCCAATTTTCACAAAACTTTGTGGAATTTTGTGAAAGCATAGAAAACTTAGAAATACGAGGTTTGGGCACGTTTGCGTTGAAGACAAAAAAGTTTTTTTTAACTAAAACTGCTTTTCGACCGATAGTTCCTATGGCAGCTATATGATATAGTCATTCGATCCGGCCAATTCCGACAAATGAGCAGCGTATTTGTACCAAAAGGCTTCGTGCAAAGTTTGGTTAAGATAGCTTTTAAGCTGACTGAGGAGATAGCATAGAAACAGACGGACGGACAGACGGACGGACAGAGAGAGAAACTTAGAGATGAACGTATAATAAAAATGTTGCACGATAACCGTGTGATTACATGGATGTATTGTAATATTATAGTCGTGAGCAAATGCGAGTGGCGGGCTGAGGTGATACAGAGTATATTATAGTCGGGCTTGACAGACTTTCTTACATTTTTTTTTGAAAAACCTTAATTAATATTTTTACAAACAATTTTAAAAATTTGTAAAGTAAATGTTTAAAATAATTCGTTAACAAAAGTAAACATTTTAAGCACTAATCAAGTGTTGAAGTTAGATCGTCAAAAACGTTCTAAATCTAAATAGCAGTATGTTTGAATTTGAATGTCGATTGTTAAGTTAGACATGTTCGATAACCATTGGTATATATGGGCACACTGAAACTGTAAGGTGGCAGTGTACCGAAAAATGTGAGAAGGAGCAGACGTTGGATAAAAACCAAAATGGAAATTTGGTCCAAACTCGGTCCATTTCGGTATTTTCTTTAAAACAATTTGTGTTTTTTGGTACCATGACGTCGAAACTTAACATCAAGAAAAAATTCACTTTACATTAGTCAAATTTTTTGCGAGCATATATGTATTACACTTTGATGGAAGATTAACCGGCTCCTATAATGACTAGAGCATTACTGTTCTTCCAAATCTTATGCAGAATTTAATATACTTTCGCAAAATAACAAATATATGCACCAAATGTAAAAAAAAAGTTTTTAAGCTAGTCCAAACTTTTGAGGTCCAACAACCCACTGTGCAGCGCGTGCAATGGCGAAACGCGTTGAGATCCCACAGAGTAAGTAATAACTTTCAAATATAATTTAATATAATTCGAGCCCAACTGGTAGAGGGGTTTTTTTTAGCATTTCTTATCTGGATTCAGTATAAAATAATTGCTAGAAATCGAATTCGCGCATTTCAGGGCGTTTTCTAAATATTTGGTATTATTGCAGACGGCAACAGTGTATTTGTTAATTTTTGGCTAATTTTGCCAAAAAAAAATCAAGTATGAAAATCTGTCAAGCCCCACTGTAATATACTCTGTACCTGCGAAGGAGTATGCTCAGTGTGTATTTTGCTGCTGCTGTAGCACCAGAACTCAACTGCGCTCCAACAGCGAAATTTTTTTGGCAGATTGATAAAAAATTATGATTACTATATATGTCTTGAAGCTACACTCAAAAAACAACTCACCTTAAAAAGTGCCATTTTCGCCCTAATTTTTAGAAAATCGCCCTAAAACAAGAAAGAAAGTCGGTCAAGCCCGACTATAACATACTCTGCACCCTTAATGTCGCAGCTCGCATTTGGTCACGAGTCAAACGGCCAGTTAACACACAACGCACAACGCAGTGCGCTCTCTAAGTCTCTCTCTCATAACTTGAGTATCGTTCATCCGATCTTTATCATTCCTTCAGCAAATCGATAAATAATTTTGAGTACTAGATATCTCTAGAAAGTACGAACCATCTATCATTAAAACTGTAGGAAATATGACGTTTTTTCCAAATTGCGGGGGCGTGAGGGGGCGTGGCAAAAATTGAAAATAAACTGGATCTGCCTGCAAGTATAAGAAATATATGTCCCATACATGTCAAACCTCTATCTCTTACCATCTCTGAGATCTCTTCGTTCATACGGACGGACGGACAGACAGACGGACATGGCTATATCGACTCGGCTGTTAATGCTGATCAAGAATATATATACTTTATAGGGTCGGAAACGATTTCTTCTCCCTGTTACATACTTTTGCACAAACTTAATATACTCTATGTACCTTCGGTACAGAGTATAAAAAGTACTCTTAAATGTTCCAATTAATAGCTCTCTAATTGGGTCCGTCTAGTTTATGGCTAGTTAAAGAACTGCACGAAAATGCAACAATAACTGCATACCAATTTTCCGGAAAATTTGAGATTGGTGGGGTAAATTTGTAATTTTCTCCCGATACCCTTCAAACAAATTTTCAATCCTACACATACAACAAGTAAGAGCGCTGTAGTCGAGTTTCCCGACTACAAAATACCCTGTTCAATTGAGACACACATACAAACACACTCACATACACAAACGCATACACACATACGAGCGCACATACACACACACACACGCGCTCACACGCGGCCTGCGCAGGCAGCGCTGTCTGCTACTTTATAGGGTCGGAGAAGCTTCTTTCTGGCTGTTACATACATTTGCACAACTTCATGATCCCCTTTTCCCATTTTTAATGGGAACCGGGTATAAATATATTGAATAAGTGATTCTTAAATTTTGAAAATCTTCCCAAATGGCCGGGAAACTGTTGTATGAAAGTCTGTTGTCTTTCTTCCGATCCGCTTAGAACTCATTTTGAAACATCTTTATGAAAATTCAACAATGACCGGATAGCAATCTTCCTTACAATTTACCTTCTTGGATAGAAAAAGCATGGTTACGGTTGTTTGGGAGAGAGTTTAGTTTCTGAGCGATTGCTTCACGTTTATTTTTCAAGCTACACATACAAGAATATACGTGACTTATCAAGTCCAAAAAAATTGATTTGATCTCGACATCGGATTGCTTTTTCAAGTACGAGTCGTAGTAGATTCTACTTGAATCAAGTTCGAATGGATTGGAACCATCCTAAAAGGCTTGGACCAATCCGAAAATGCTCATTTGAAGTACGGATCCTACTTGAAAATCAAATGATCCTGACTCGAGATTGAAGTCAGTACGGAATTCCACTGTCAAAGCGAAAGAGCGAAAAGAAACTGAGAGCAAGTTCGAAACTGAAAGAAAAAAGCTCTCTCAGGTTAAATGGGTACAAGCTGTGCTATGCTGTCGTTCGGTTTTAACGACGAAGCCGTCTATATGATGGCATTTGTTTATACACACTAATGTACATTCGCAATGCCTGAACAATGCAGATGTATTGATCAAGTTTTTGTTTTGTCTTGATATGCGTTACACCATGTAGTAATCGATTAAAGAATTGTATAATAAAAAGGCAATGTTAAAAACACCTCAAATAAAAAAAAAAACATTAAATAAGCTGAAAAAGTACGGTCCTACTGGGACTTGATCCCAGGCCTCGACGTTTTCTAAGTTTTCTGTCTTATCCACTCGACCACGGCTCTTGCTGCTTATTGATTGGCAAAAGTGCGTACTAAATCGCCAAATACACCACAAAAATTCTTAAGTATGTAAATTCAAGTATTAAGAATAAAAAGCAAAAAAAAAAAACATGAAATAAGACCAACAAGAACAACCAACCACGTTGGCAGGTCGTCTCTCCTGACATCCATTGGAACTGATTTTAGCCCGGATATTTGAATTTTTTTTTATGTGTAAATTTGAAAATCTACCCCTAAAGTAGGAATATGATCGTATAATCCACCTACCTGGGTGGGGTTAAATTTTCAATTTTCGCCCAATTAGCTTCTACATACACAAATGCGAGCGAAGCCGCTGGTATATTACACTATATAATATAATATAATTAAGGTGTACCCTGGAACGAAAAAAACTTGAAACTTGATAAACAAACTGACAAAAACTCAGACAGTCATTTTCAAAGCGCACTTGTTGCATTTGCCGTAGATTCTTTATCAATGGCACTTACATACATATATGCGCACACACCTTATGTGGTCTGTCCGCAATTTGTATCATTTTCATATCACCAAATGTCCACGTTTATTTAAGGTCTCCCATCAACAGGCAATGGCATATCATCAACATATAAAATTCCACTCATGGCCTATCTTAAATCAATAATCCCATGTTTCTTTTATTTCTTTAGTTTTTCATCAGTTGCTTTTATGGGCATTGAGAGCGAGCGACGCATCCTCGAGACGCGCTGTGTTGCAGTGATGCATTTGAGGCGATAATGCACTTTTGATTTATATGGCAAATCAATTTTATTCACGCCCGACAAATTGAAATTCATAAACCAAACAGCCACCCGTTGAGTTTGTGTGCGCATTTTATGAAGCAATTTATTAAGTTATTGATTGTCTGTCTGGATGGAAGTGGAATTGGTATTGGCATTCGTATAGGTAGCCCCAAAAGACTTAACGGCACCTGGTGTGTGTGTGTTTGTTTATTTACATTTATTTTGATCGAAAGAAGTAAAAATGAATTCATTGATTTTTGTCATTAATGGGATTTCCTTTGACGTTTTGTCTTTGGCTCCGCTCCGCCGAGTACCGCCACAGGTGGCAATTGTCATGCTCATCAGTGGACTGTCAACAAGACGCAGAGCCACCATTCTCACAACTGATTGATACTTGCTAACCAAATTCGTCTTCTGGCTTACTAATCGGAAGTTAACGCACCATTTATGACAAGTGCCGTCGTTGTCCATACTAATTGGGATATATGTATGTACAAAATGTGGAATCGACATCAAGTCTGTGGTTTGGTGGACACTTCCGTCCCCCCGATGTGATTCTCAGACATTTTGAAACTGTGTCAAGCGGCAATGAGTTGAAATGCATGCAAAGTCAACGTGTGCACTTGGATTTTGCTTTAGGAATCGAATATGCGCACATTGTGCCAGATTTTGTGCTTTTCTTATAAGTTCATTTATAGCGCAGAAAAAGTAGGTAGTATAAATTTATCTGATCAGATACAGTAGACGAAATTCTCACCAGCTGTTTGTTTCTAAAAAGAACACACTTTCAGTTCTTTACGAGTAGATTCAGATAGAAATTGGGACTTCAAATTTAAAAAAATTCAGAGCTTCGCTTCCAAGGGTCAAAACAAAATGATCCAATAGCTTATGTTCGATAATTTAGAAACAGTTCGGTTCAGGATATACGCGGTTTCGTCAATCGAGGCACTCTGAGTTATGGCAGTCAACAAACTGCTGTGCCTCATGTATGGCGACACTGAGCGAACCTTCGCCTGCGGCTTTGGTATAAATCCAACGGAATTTGTTGTCTTTACACGGAGAATCCAAGTTTCACACCTTGTACCCCAAGACTTTCTTGATAAGTCAAGAATTCTGGAATATTTCCAAGTAACTTGGAGTCGTTTTGGACAGGAAACTTCTCTGTCACGACAACATCTCTGAGCGAGTAAAGAAGGTCACCATTGCAAGCAGGCAATTGGCCGCAAAAGGGGCGATTTCCTCACTTAATTTTCACTGGCCATAGTCCCATACTGCTCTATGGAGTTTCTGGAGGCCTCCCCTAGACTTGATGTCAACACACATAGCGACATGTACGAAAGTCGTGAAAGTATAAAAATGTATCTCAGAAAAACTATAATAAATTTTGTTTGTCAGTTAGGAGGCTACCGGTTACTGTTACCCATGGAGCAGCAGAGAATTTATATTGACCTCGCCCCTTACCAATGGGAAATGCCTCAAAGTTTGAGAACCTCTTTCATGGCTAGTTAATTGTCAGCTGACGGCAATAGCTGGTCAAGGTGACCGAATGTAACAAAATGTTTTTGAAGAAAACTCAATTTGAGTGTGGTGCATGCTTTCTATTCTATTATTAAATCACGGAAATACATATCAAACCTACAGTTTCAACTTACTTTTTATTCGACGGATTCAATTTAAAACGTTTAAATCAGATTAGATTAGATCACTTCGAATTCACTTAAGTGAAAACCGAAACATGGCAGTATATGATTCCTTGTCTGTAGTCTAACAGTTCATACGGTGACTAGATGATCACGAAATGCCGTAGATTCTTAAATGAAATGGCTCCGTACCTTCGTAACCACCGGGTCTACATGCCTGGATACCGCAACATTTAGAGAAATGAGTCAGCAGACAAACTGACTAGACGGGACTCTACCAGCCAGCTCCTCCCGGAGAAGAGCACGATGGGCATGCCAAAATGGAATGATGAAAGAAAATGTTTCCGGCTTGCGCTGCAGCTGGAGTCACGTGGCACACGTGTAAAGTATATATACTTTACATTTCTCATTTCTACATGCGGCATACATAAAAGCTACATGCCACGTGTTGAAATCCTACATTTTCGTGTAGATTTTGTATATTTTTTTCTCTGTGTAGAGAGAGTCAGGCATGTTCTCAATTCCACTACTTTTTGAAAAAATAATCGAGCGCAATTCCGTTTCGGTTTCGTTTTCGTGTTCTCTATTCCGAATCAAATTGCTCTCTCTTCACTTTTTGCAAACCACTTGACCAAACGAAATTGGAACAGTCGAAGATGAGAGAGGCAGATTTTTTCGTTTTGGCTGTCACTGCTAAATTCTGGACACATTACACGAGAAAAGATTTAAATTCAAGTCAAATTCACTAACAATTTCTAAATTGATCACAGAATTAAGGAAATTTCACTTACGACTGCGTAACTTGGCAATTACATTTCATTCCACCAAAATCAAGCAATACTTTTTAAAACGAAAAACTTTTTTGTCTTTGTGTTGCGAGAACACGAATCAATTCCACTTTCGAAAATTTGCCGTGGAAGTGGAATTGAGAACATGCCTGATAAAATCTCTATTCGACATGCTTGAGTTGGCTTTCCTCTGTTTTGGTGTTTGTTTTCCATTGCCATTGACGACCTTCCAATTGGCCAATGAGTTTGGAGTTCGTCGTCGATATGGCCTAGGGCGAAATTTGGTGTGTTGATTGGCTATGCGGCAGCAGCCGCATCGAAACTGCCGAATCCGTTAAACTTTTGCCATTTTGCTTTGACATTTGACACATGGCACCTGACACCTGACGTGGACAGCAGCGGCAGCAGCAACGCCTGGGGCCACTCTCCACATCGATTGGATGAAATTCTTGCCTCATTAATCGCTTGCAATTAAGCGCCACTTGAATTTGAACCTCACACTTTGTGGCTTTGTTTACACTTTCGCGGAATTTGTTTAATTTTGTAAAGTTTTTGCCGCGTTTTCAATTAGCAGCGACCAGCACGTGTGCCTCAGAAGGCACACAATACAGTTGCCAGATATGTCACTTTGAAACAAACATTTCTTTCTCTAGGACTTTGAGGGTCGGCCTGGCCGAGGCAGAGAGATGATATCATGATCACTTCGCGGGAGAAATGTAAATTCCCAATCAAAAGCCGCATAAATTCCATAAATTTCAATTAACCATGATAAGGGATTGAAGTTGCTTTATCAAATTATTGAAAACGAAACGAAATGTCCAATAATTATGCGGAAACTTGTGGAGTCTTTGTCGATGTGTCTGTGTGTGTGTGTGTGAGCATGGGTTTTCCTCTTCGGTTTTTCTTTGCTTTTGTTTCAACATTTGGGCTACCGTTAGAAGAACTCATCAGCGCGGCGGAGGCGCAACTGCGATGGCAACTGCGCCGCTTTGGAGAACATTAATTAAATTAATTAACCAACTCGTGCCAAGAATTTCATACAACAACAACAACCACAACACAGTGGCTCCTCCTCTGCTCTGCACGCCAAAAATTGTTGGAGAGTCGCCGCTGCCGCTTGGTAACGCATAATTAATGCGCTCAGCGCGCAGAACCAGATTAAAGTCCGCCTGGGCCTTAGAAGCTACATATGCACATGTACTATACATGGAAGGCAAGGTGGAATGGTAGCAGGTTGTGGTAGATGTTGTTGTTGGTTTATTCTAGGCATGCCAAGTCATCCATATACACAAATAAAAACAACAACAACACAAGCAGCGCACACACTTTGATTAAGTAACTTGTATATTTAGCTCCAAAAAGGATTCAGTTACGATTGTAACTATTTTACGCAACACAAAATCGCCTCGCAATACCTTCTGAAGTTGCCTGCAATTGCTTACAAACAGAGGAAAACTTGAAGGTGCATAAGGGTGCATTTTGTTTTAAAAACTACACTGCACTCATTTAAAATACAAAAATACAAAATTTGCATACAAATCAGCCATACTTTGCTGATGGATCACGAGCTTATATCTTATGAAATCATTGAGTTATGTATAACACAGTTCGACAAAATCCAACTTTTTTTTAAAAACCCGACATGAACTATGATAAAAAGGACATCTGTAAGCATCACATTTTATGCTATATCTTGGAAACGGAGGGTGATGTGGAAAAACTGATGATAGAGTTGGAATCAGGACAACCCAAATACTATGAAAAAATGGGAAACATTGATGGAGGTCGAAAAAAGTTGGACTTGGTTGCCTTGTGTTATTGAACAGAATAAGGTAAGGCAACTATTCCCTGAAAAAAAAACCCCGGCTATCTCGAATCGACTGTTGATGCTTGTTGAGAGTAAATAGTGAATGTTTCATTTCCCCCTCCCAAATGTGTAATCATCTTAGCTAATAGAATCTACACTAGTCGGCTAAATTTTGTTGACAAATATTTTTTCAGAAATACACCATTATATCTTTTAAACAAAAAATCCAAAAATTTTGAAATTTGTATCCGATTCTGGTATAAAAGAAAGCTTTCAATAAAACACAAGTAGTACACAATCAGCTGCTTAGGCTAGAAAATATAAATCAAGATGTACAAATGATATAAGTATTTTCACAAGATTTTAAAATTGATTTATTCTCAGCACAGGACATCAAATGGTTAACGATTGATTGATTCTAGACATGTTAGAAATTCCATACTTCTATTGAATTAACTGTAAATTGTACATAATTTTATAGCTCTTGAGCTCGGTGATTACACAGGTTTACAAGCTTTTGTACCAGAGAAGATAGCCAACTTTCCATATGTATTTTTGGCCGCTGAGTTCAAATCAATTGTCCGATTACCTCCAGCACATCAAGCTTACGAGATACTTGCATACAACTGAGTTGAGCGAGGTTTGCTTACATTTGTAGGTCCTGTGGCCACATTAAGTAACCTTTTCCAGCTAAATTTGTTTGAATTTAAGCTGAATTGAATATCGGTACAGAAAACCCAAACGCGAAGTTTGGATTTTGTTCATAAGATACAAGTTGTTGAATTTTAAAATGGAAAACATGGTAATTTTTTGATAATCTCGTTTTTTGTTCTGATAATAAACAATTATTAGTTAATAGTTTTTGTCTCTTCTAATTATACTCTGTACCGAAGGTACATAGAGTATATTAAGTTTGTGCAAAAGTATGTAACAGGGAGAAGGAATCGTTTCCGACCCTATAAAGTATATATATTCTTGATCAGCATCAACAGCCGAGTCGATATAGCCATGTCCGTCTGTCTGTCTGTCCGTCTGTCTGTCTGTCTGTCTGTCCGTCCGTATGAACGAAGAGATCTCAGAGATGGTAAGAGATAGAGGTTTGACATGTATGGGACATATATTTCTTATACTTGCAGGTAGATCAAGTTTATTTTCAATTTTTGCCACGCCCCCTCCCGCCCCCGCAATTTGGAATTTCATATCTCCTAAAGTTTTGGAGATAGATCGTTCGTTCCTTCTAGAGATACCTTGTAAACAAAATTATTTATCTGCTGAAGAAATGATAAAGATCGGATGAGCGATACTCAAGCTATGGGCAAAAAACGGCCAGTTAACTCCACCCACCCCCCCACCAACAACCACAGCAACATACCCTAACCGTTCAACACAGGCAATCTTAGTGCGAGGGAGAAAGAGAGAGAGAGAGAGAAACTTAGAGAGCGCACCGCGTTGTGCGCGGGGTGTTAACTGGCCGTTTGACTCCTGAGCAAATGCGAGTGTAAGGGTACAGAGTATGTTATAGTCGGGCTTGCACCGAAAAATTCAATAATTATGGATTATTTGTGAAGTTTTACTTATCATAAATTCGGCTTAAGCTGTTAAAATGTTGTTGGATAGGATTATTACTTCTCATTTTAGAAATATATATAGCACGTCAAAATCGAAGTTGTGGTTTGTAAAGAATTGCTTTTGCCGCAGGTACCTATTTGACACCTGTTTTTAAACTTTCCGGACTGGCTAAAGTTTTCTTCAAACGTCGCACAGTAGCTCGTTTTCTCAAAACACCTTGCAAAACTCATAGCGTTTGAACCATTTGAGTTATCCACATGATTTTTTATACCCTGTTCCCATTAAAAATGGGAAAAGGGGATCATGATGTTGTGTAAATGTATGTAACAGCCAGAAGAAAGCTTCTCCGACCCTATAAAGTATATATATTCTTGATCAGCATCAACAGCGGAGTCGATATAGCAATGTCCGTCTGTCTGTCTGTCTGTCTGTATGAACGTGTCGATCTCAGAGACTATAAGAGGTAAAGACACAAATTTTTGCATGCACATAAATGTATACCGTACCCGATCAAGTTTGTTTCAGATTTGGAAAATTTCCCCCTCCCCCCTTAAACCGCAAAAAACTGTCAGAGGCACAATTTTTAAGTTAAAGCCTCGTGGCTTAGGGGTGGTCAGCTACTTTCAGGGAGCTCAGCGCGTGTGAGTCTGTGCGCGCGCGAGTGTTTGTGTGTGCGTTTGTAAATGAATGTGTGTTTGTATGTGTGTCTCAATTGAACAGGGTAGATTGTAGTCGGTAAGCTCGACTACAACGCTCTAACTTGTTCTTTCTAATAATCTGCAAAGATTTTTTTGACGGAAAAATCTTTAGGTTACGCCCACAAAATAGGGCGTAATTTAATCGGTAAACTCAAACTTTAGCTTTGTGCATCAAAATTTACGATTTTTATAAGAAAATTTAAAAAAAACGAGATGGCCAAGCTAACTTCGTCGGTGCCATTTTGTTTTCTGTTTTGTTTTCAATTTTATCGTTCTTAAACTCGGCGATTGTTAATTTTATATGTTTTCAAAAAGATTCTCGAAATTTAGTCGAAATCAGAAGAAGCGGTGCGCTCTCTAAGTTTCTTTCTCTCTCTCTCTTTTTCTCTCGCACTAAGATTGCCTGTGTTGAACGGTTAGGGTATGTTGCTGTGGTTGTTGGTGGGGGGGGGTGGGTGGTGTTAACTGGCCGTTTTTTGCTCATAACTTGAGTATCGTTCATCCGATCTTTATCATTCGAAATCGATAAATAATTTTGTTTACAAAATATCTCTAGAAGGAACGAACGATCTATCTCCAAAACTGAAGGAGATATGAAGTTTTTTCCAAATTGCGGGGGCGGGAGGGGGCGTGGCAAAAATTGAAAATAAACCAGATCTGCCTGCCAGTATTAAGAAATATATGTCCCATACATGTCAAACCTCTATCTCTTACCATCTCTGAGCTCTTGCTTCGTTCATACGGAACGGAGCTGACAGACAGACAGACGCACAGACAGGACATGGCTATATCGACTCAGCTGTTGATGCTAGATCAAGAATATCTAGACTTTATAGGGTCGGAAACGATTCCTTCTCCCTGTTACATACTTTTGCACAAACTTAATATACTCTATGGACCTTCGGTACAGAGTATAAACAGCATTGGCAAGGGTATAAAAACTTCGGCACAGACGAAGTTAGCTTGGCCTTCTCGTTTTTTAATGATTTCGGGTGAACTGTTGAGAAGCTATGATTGTTTCAGCAAAGGTCTACATGTGGAACAGGGTCAATATGTACATATAAAGCGATAACTTTTTATATAATTAATTTTTCCTTTTCAAATTTGGCTGAAATCAAGTTAAAACATGACATAATGATGTAGAATTCAAGTTAAAACATGACATAATGATGTAGAATTTTTACTATAAGAGTAACAATTCTACATCCTTATGTCATGTTTCAACTTGATTTCATCCAAATTTGAAAAGGAAAAATTATAAAAAATGAAATGAAATTATAAAAAAAAAAAAAAAATAATGATAATAAAAAATATTATATACGAACTTGTTTTCTAGTGCCTCTGACTGCCCCAAAACCCTTAAAGAATGAATCTGGCTCGGATGCGGTTTTGATCCAGCCCTAACAATAACATTGAGACCGGTCCTAAATCAGTAAAATGTCTTACTCCATATTACCAACCTACTTACCAAATTACCAGTTCATGGCTTCAATTATTTCTAAAATATGGGTTTGAACTAATTTTGAACCAGTTTTAAGTCGGTCAGGATCCAGATGCAGGTTCACCTAGTCCAATAGTGAATCTCAACCATCCAGGAACCCAGAAGAAGGAAGAGTTAAATTCCGATGCATTATGAAACTCAGTGAACGCAAATACTTTGAGCGCAATCACAATACTAAGATCAAATCATAAACAAGTAAAACAGTCAATCAAGCAAGAAATATGCTGATAGCAGCTAGGATTGACTATGAGAAGAAATAAGTTTTAGTAAAAAATAAGTTTTAGTAAAATAGTAGGAGTTACAGATATCACACTTGCAAAGAAAGAGAGTGAAACTGAAACATCATTGTCTGATCGAAAAAAAACGTTTGAAAAGAGCACTTACAAGGGTGTACAATCTTCGGTTTTCCAAAGTAAATTTTCCTCAATTTATTTATAAAGAAATTTTTGCCAAAAGATTTGCCATCCACAGCTCATCCTAATTACTTACTCGTCTAATAGCCTGAGGAAATATTTTGCAGCCATCAAATTTGGGCACATTGCACACAATTGATGAAGAAAATGTCCAATATCTACGCCTCTGTCCCCGCATGGCAGCAGTTGTATTGATTTATGCGAATTGGCGGCAGCTTCAAAGTAAGCGAAGCCCAAAGACGGACTCTGGCAATGCCTTGGACTTGCTCGACCACCGCATCGCACCGCACAGAGTTGTAGATTATCAATTTTTCTGCTTCTTCGTCTTGGTCGGTCGGCTGCAAAATTATAGCAAAAATGCCTTTTGGGCAACATGGCGTATGCGTAATGTGCAGTAAAGTGGGATGACAAGTGGAATACGAAAGAACAAATTAACGCAAAAATTCACCGCTACAGAGCATTGACACTACCAACTAAGCATCATTATCAGCCGTCGACTCTATTGACAGCCGCAGTTAACAACAGCTTTAGGAAATTTATCTTTCAAGCATCATAAATCATACCACAAAAAAAACACCTAAATTATATAACATTTTCTTCGACTGCACAAGGGCAGAGCCAAATGGGTGGCGGCGGAGGGATGACGACTGCTCGAGTTGGGTACTTGCCATGCTCATTGCTTCGCAGCTGACTTAATTACCTGACAGACACCAGCAGACTCCTCCTCCAAAACAGTCGACTTGTATAATTACTCTCCATAGGCCACAGAACTTGGTGTTTTGCTTCCACCATTTTTTTGACTGATTAGGAAAATGAAAATGCAGCCAAGCGAAGGAAATGTTGCTGATAAAACCAAGAAATTGTGTGTGCAGTCAATAAAACCAAGTGAATTTATTTATAATGTTCATGTATATGTACATAGAGCACCACAGTGCGGTGGGTGGAATAGTATTACAGCGATCTCTGTTTTCGTAGAAAACATAAGAATATGAAACGGAAAAATAAATGAAATTATTATTCATAATGACAACATCGCGGCTCTTCAATTGCGTCTGAAGGCGGAACCGCAGCCCAAAGTAAGACATCTTTTCAGAGTTCATTCTATTTTTGCTGTATCTTTAGCCATTATCTACGTTTCATGCATCAGAGTCACCCTGTGCAAAAAGAGCGTTTGCAGTCTTGGAAATATAAATTATTTTTAATATCATGCGGGGATAAGAAGTGAAAACAAATCTAGCTACGTGGCAATAATTGAAAATAAACGTAATCTGCCAGCAAGTGTAACGAGCTTATTTAGTATTAGTAGTAGTAGTTCTTCTTTATTTGATTTTAAGACTTTTTGCTTTTGACTTGCTAAGTTGATATAAATAGCATGGCATTAGAGGCGTGCATATTAAAATTAAACAAATTTTTAAATTTTACGTACATGCATATCGACGCGAAATTGACATTCTGATGCAAATTAGTAGTAAATCTACTAACTCCTCATCTGGTAAAATTATAGAGCAATAATCGCTACGCTTACGAAAATAAACCAGAATCAATTTAATCGTATGTGCCAATTATAGGGCTGCATGATTGCAATCAAAGCAGTTCATGAAGCCATCAAACTCAAAATGAATGGAATGAGTTTTGACGCTCACTCTGAAATTAGAGTGAGGGTTGAATATATTCAGAAAATAAATCGTAATTTTAAAGGTGAAAAAAAAAAATGGGAAGAGAACATATTACGATAGCGCGAAAGTAAATTTATTCTGAGGCAAAATTAAATGAAACAGTTTTAAAAAATGTTTATTGTTTTTATAATATAATATTGCAATTAAGAGACATTATTTCATTAACATTCTCAGGGTTGGTAGTAATAGTTCAAAGTTTTTCAGTTATTAAATTTCATGTATGCGAAAAGCTCTTTCAGACTCCACGCTGGTTGCAGGTATACAAAAAATTTAGCATCTTGCTTTGTATAAATATTTTAATGGGCATGCCAACAAGCGCGGCAATCATAATCATCGCAAAGAAAAACATTTGTACAGGGTGGTCCATTTAGTGTTTGGAATTGGAACTATTCACAATTTGACTTTAAAAACGTCAAATGTGATTCGGAAAGCGACTAATATTTAGTAAAAACTTTGACATTTACGAAATGGGTCGCTATTCGCTTGAAGAAAGTTGGGAAATACTAAAAACATATTTCCAAAGTGGTGAGTCCTCGACTCAAACTGTGCGAAATTTAAAAAAAAAACATTTAACAAAAAAAATGTTCCCAAAAAGTCAATTCGTGAAGCGAGTTTGTGAAACTGGAATGTTGGTGCATAAACCAACCCGTCCGGTGCGCTCGACCGAAAACATTTCTGCGGTTGCTGAAAATGTGCGTGAACAACCATCGACGTCAACTCGCCACCGATCTCACTTCTTTGATGCGAATTTTGCATAAAGACCTTGCCATGAAGCCATGCAAAGTTCAATTGGTGCAACAGCTAAAGCCAATTGACCATCCGAATCGTCTACAGTTCGCAAATTGGGCGGAAGATCGTTTGTACGAAGATGGTGAATTTTAACGAAAAATCATCTTTTCGAATGAAGCACATTTCCACCTCGGTGGTTATGTTAACCAACAAAATTGTCGCATCTGGGGCACCGAAAATCCGCATATCGTCGTCGAGAAGCCAATGCACCCACCAGGTGCCACTGTTTGGTGCGGATTTTGGTCTCGAGGCATCATTGGTCCATTTTTCTTTGAAAATGAAGAAGGAGCCACCGTGACCGTGAATGGTGAGCGCTATCGCGCAATGTTAAGTGATTGGTTCTTCGAGGAAATAGAAGCGGAAGACTTGGACGATATTTGGATTCAACAGGACCGCGCTACGTGCCGCACAGCGCACGCCACAATCGATCTTTTGCGCCCAATCTGCGAAAATCGAATAATCAGCAAATATGGAGATGTGAATTGGCCGCCAAGAAGCTGTAATCTGACACCGTTAGACTATTATCTTTGTTGAGGGGTCAAGGACAAATATTATGCAAACAATCCTGAAACAATTGATGAGTTGAAGATCGAAATTCGAGTTGACATACGTGCTGAAACAATTGAAAATGTTCTCAAAAATTGGGTGGATCGAATGGACTACTACCAAGTCAGCAGTGGTGGTCATTTGACCGAAATTGTTTTTCATAAATAAATGGCATGAACCAACCTTTCCAATAAATGTTCAACCTCTAAAAAATATCGAGCCGTTTTTATACTCTGTTTCTAAGGTACATAGAGTATATTAAGTTTGTGCAAAAGTATGTAACAGGGAGAAGGAATCGTTTCCGACCCTATAAAGTATATATATTCTTGATCAGCATCAACAGCCGATTCGATGTCCGTCTGTCCGTCCGTATGAACGAAAAGATGTCAGAGATGGTAAGAGATAGAGGTTTGACATGTATGGGACATATATTTCTTATCTTGCAGGCAGATCAAGTTTATTTTCAATTTTTGCCACGCCCCCTCCCGCCCCCGCAATTTAAGAAAAACGTAATTTCTCCTACAGTTTTGAAGATAGATCGTTCGTACCTTCTAGAGATACCTTGTAAACAAAATTATTTATCGATTTGCTGAAGGAATGATAAACATCGGATGAACGATACTCAAGTTATGAGCAAAAAACGGTCAGTAAACACCAACCACAACCACCTATATCAACTCGGCTGTTGATGCTGATCAAGATTATATATACTTTATAAAGTCGGAAACGATTCCTTCTCCCTGTTACATACTTTTGCACTAACTTAATATACTCTATGTACCTTCGGTACAGAGTATAAAAATCGATTTTTTGCACGAAAATGCTATAAATTTCATATGAAATCGCCTAGGAAAACAATAAAAAAATAAAAAAAAATTATTTTTATTCTTTTGACTTAAGAATCGCATTTCTACAAAGATAATATGGTATGGATGAAGAAAATCTATGAATAAATATGGTAGCTGGATCAATATAAGTGAAGGAACTGACAGTAAAATTATAGTGTGTAAGTGTTTTAAGTTTCATTTTTCTTTGCCTTTTGGTCAATATTAGAAGTGGGCGAACAAAAGTCAAAGAAAATGAAAAAGAAAATTTATTTTTAACAAATCTCAAAAACACCAGTTTTTATTCACTTGAAAAGTGTATTATAATTTTGTCCAGGAGTTTGCAACGCATATAAGGAATCATCTCCGACCACATAAAGAATATATATTCTTGATCAGCATGACGAGCTGAGTCTATTGATCTTTGTCCGTCAGTCTGTCCGTCTGTCTATTTCTACGCGAACTAGTTCCTCAGTTTTAAAGCTATCGAGCTGAAGTTTTGCACAGAGCCATCCTTTTACTGCACGCTGCTAATATGTCGAACCCGACCGGATGGGATGACTACTTCTTGTAACTGCCATAGAAATGTTCGGTCGGAAAATTGGTTTTAGTGAGAAAAACTTTTTTGTTTTCAATATTAGCGCTCTTAAACTCGGTCATTGTTAATATTATGTGTGTTTAAGCTGATCTGCAAAGTTTGGTCAAAATCGCTAGCCGTTGAAGCGAACTTTTCAAGTGAATTAAAACTTCGGCCACATATAAAAAAGTCTTGCGGTATTTCTGCAAGCTTGTCTTTGCAAGCGCGTAGTTCTAGTTGTATTCGTCGCATCGGTTCACGCTAGAGCTTTTTGGAAAGCTCTTTTCACGCGCTAACATTATTGTTGTTTGTTTTTAGTCGTTCGTGAGTTATAGCGTCGCAAACATGGAGCAAAATAAAGAGAAAATACGGCATATTTTACAGTACTACTACGATAAAGGCAAAAATGCATCTCATGCTGCCAATAAAATTTGTGCAGTTTATGGACCCGATACAGTTTCCATTTCCACCGCACAACGATGGTTTCAACGTTTTCGTTCTGGTGCAGAGATGATCGAAGATGCGCCACGGTCCGGAAGGCCTGTCGTCGAAAATTGCGATAAAATCGCTGAAATGATCGAAAGAGACCGGCATAGTAGCAGCCGTAGCATCGGCCAAGAGCTGGGCATGAGTCATCAAACCGTTATAAACCATTTGAAGAAGCTTGGATTCAAAAAGAAGCTCGATGTATGGGTGCCACACGACTTGACACAAAAAAACATTTTTGCCCGTATGGATGCATGCGAATCGCTTCTGAATCGCAACAAAATCGACCCGTTTTTGAAGCGGATGGTGACTGGCGATGAAAAGTGGGTCACTTACGACAACGTGAAGCGCAAACGGTCGTGGTCGAAAGCGGTGAAGCTGCCCAGACGGTGGCCAAGCCTGGATTCACGGCCAGGAAGGTTCTTCTGTGTGTTTGGTGGGATTGGCTGGGAATCATCCACTATGAGCTGCTCCCCTATGGCCAAACGCTCAATTCGGACCTGTACTGCCAACAACTGGACCGCTTGAATGCAGCACTCATGCAGAAGAGGCCATCTTTGATCAACAGAGGCCGAATTGTCTTCCATCAGGACAACGCCAGGCCACACACATCTTTGGTGATTCGCCAGAAGCTCCGGGAGCTCGGATGGGTGGTTCTTTTGCATCCACCGTATAGTCCGGATTTCGCACCAAGTGATTACCACCTATTTCTGTCCATGGCGAACGAGCTTGGTAGTCGGAAGTTGGCCACAAGAGAGTCCTGTGAAAATTGGCTCTCCGAGTTTTTTGCCAATAGGGAAGCGAGCTTCTATAAGAGGGGCATTATGAAGTTGGCATCTCGTTGGGAACTCGTCATCGAACAAAACGGCGCATATTTGACTTAAATCGCATTATTATAACCAATTTTATGAACAATTGAAAATTCAATAAAAATACCGCAAGTGTTTTTTGACAACCTTATATCTAAAGCTGATGGAAAAGGCCCAGCGGCAGGCATTAGTCTGCATAACGGGGGTGCTGAGGTCCACTCCAACAAAAGCACTCGAACACATCATAGGAGTCAACCCCCTGGACATCCAAGCACGCCTCCTTGCACAAAAGACGGCCCAACGTCTTTGTGCGGCAGGCACCATGGCGCTACAAAGCTATGGACACAGCACGGTGGGGAGAGTGATCAACAGTAGCACGGACTACATGATCCCAAAAACCAACTTCACAGGTGCATCAGCATTACTGGGACCAGAAGACTGGCGTACAGGACTGGCCCAGGAAGCAATGCACCTATTTACAGACGGCTCCAATATGGCCTCAGGAGTCGGAGCCGCTGTATACTGCGATGAGCCGGAATTGAGGCTCTCCTATTAACTGCCAGACCACTGCACCATATTCCAGGCGGAAGTCTTCGCAATAAGGAAAGCAGCGGAATTGGCAGAACAATACTCACCAAACAACCAAATAAACATTTACGTTGACAGCCAAGCGGCAATCAAAGCAATGCAGAGACACACCATTAACTCCAAAAATGTTCTGGCAAGCAGGGAGGCAATAGATTCCCTCAGCATCTCTAGAAAGGTGCAAATCTACTGGATTCCCAGCCACCGGAGCATTGATGGAAACGAAATGGCTGACAGTCTTGAAAAAACCGGAACCGCACTAAGCCAAGAAGCAACACTAAACATATCTATCTCCGTACAGACGCTACGCAGCAAAATGGAGGAGATAGCGGAGAAAGAAGCAGAGGAAAAGTGGAAGAACACAACCGGCTGCAGAATCTCTAAAACTTTGTGCAACACAAGAGACAAAAAACACACGGACTATATGCTACAGCTCCAAAGAAGAAACTGCAGACTGCTTATAGGCATACTAACTGGTCACTGCCTAGCAGCTGCTCACGCGAAAAAGCTAGGAATCACGACAACGGACATCTGCAGGAAGTGTAAGGAACCTGGAGTCGTTGAAACTCTGGAACACCTCATCTGCAGCTGCCCAGCGATCGCTAAGATGAGACTAAGACATCTGCACTCCCCAAGTCTCACCTCTCTTGAAGAGGCGGCAAGGAGGTCTCCCAAACAACTATTGGCATTTGCCAAAACGTCAAACATCCTCTTGGATTTCTAATGGTACCCAGAAAAAGCCACCCGGCCTCACTAAGGACCGTAAGGTCCTTCCAAGAAATATTTTTTTCATTGTATTCAAACTACGTAACCAATTTGAAAATAGTAATGTGGGCGATTATTGACAATTCAATTACCTTTCGATTCATATTTTGTTTGACTCCATTTGACTATTACGAAGTTATATATGGTTTAACATGCAAGTGCACCTACCGAAAAAATGGAAAAAACTCATATTTAAAAACGGTGCCAAACTATACTTAAAAATAGTTCCAGTGGAAATGGGTCTTTTTGGCTGTCAACTAGTGTGCACGTTGAGAAACGCTGCAAGTATCGGGCAGCGACAGGTTCAGTTTAGTTCCAGAGGCCCGAGCAATACCTTCTCATGTTTTGAAAGAAAAACAATACAGGGCAGCATATTCCCTTGCAGTTTTGTTATTTTTATTTAAGTAGCGAAAGTGTGTGCCTAGACTGCAATAGTTTTACGACGTTTTCGTATTTGGCATATCCCTAGAGACTCAAGGAGGAGACTATATAACACATAATTGCAGTTGATGTTGCCTCAAACGTCCTGTATTTCGTACCAGGTATTTGAGGTTAATGTTATTCCTAGATACTTGTAATCTTTGACCACCTCTAAGGGCGTGCCATTTTAGCTCCACTCTTCCGTTTTCGCTAGACGTGCCCTGCCTGCACAATCGTTGACCCTGGCACTGGCGCTCTTATGGCGCTTCCAATTCTGTAAAGCAGCGTTGGTCAACGAGATCGAGGCCAAAAAGTGAGAGTGTATTGGTGTGCGAAAATAATGTGACCGCATCAAAGGCTTGTTTTAGGCCTGTTTACTTTCTTGGCCTCAGCTTCAGCATGCGTTCGGCACGTGTATGTGTAAATAGCGAAATCCCTTCGGCCCCTTGGGGGGTACCGGTGACCATCGCTGCTCTAAAGTGACATTTTTGGAGTAGACTTTTAATGTCTCTTTTCTTGTGCGATGGGAGTTATACGATAAATTCATTCGATTTGGACAAAGGCGAAAATTATTAATAACTCTCAAGTGTATTGAAATCAAAAAAATTTTTCTAGCTCGGCTCGTCTTGCTGATCAAGAATTTAAATACTTTATGGGGTCGGAGACGCCTTCTTCTATGCGTTACAAACATCAGACCAATTTTAATATACCCTCTGCCAGACATAGTGAGAGGTAAGAGCATTTCAGATGGCCTTCACCTTGGAATGAAAAGGATTAAGAACGATCGCTTGGAAAATAGTTTCTAGTGAGAAAAGCTAGCTGATCAAGAGCGTACTCTAGAGATGGTCCAATGCTGCCATCCATTCGTGAGGTCGTGAGTTTAGCAACTGTGACCCTGAGAACCAAAAGCATTTCCCCACTCCCCACTGCCCCCAGTCGCCTTCAACTCTGGCGGCCTAATCATGCGCATGATCTTTGGGTGTGCATGTGGCGCATTAGGGTTGCCTTTGCCTCCGCCTTTGCCTCCGCCTTTGCCTTGGCCTCGTCGTTCGATTCTCTCGCACACACACAAAACAGAACTGAACTGAACACTTGAGCACAATAAATTCCCATGACAACTAATTTAGCTGGCGGTGATCAAGAAGTTGCCAGCATTTATTTGCTTTCTCATCTTTGCCGCCGCAGATTATTATTGACTTTGACTTTGGGCTTGACTTGTTGCAGTTTTGCAGCCCGCTTTTGGTCTAATGATTGTCTCCATGGAACAACGAAATGCCAGGAATTACGTATACGCCAAGTGGTTGCTGGCAATTAACTGGAAAGTGTCAAAGGCAACTGCAGCAACGCCCACTACAATCAGCCCCACAGCCACGAGCCACCAGCCACCAAACGGCAAGTGCTGCAAAATACAATTATTAACTTTTACAGCAGCAGCCTGATAGAAAAGCCAAAGAGATGATGATGGGTTTTATGCATGTTGCTAACATTTCCCATACACTTACCCGCAACCACGGGGCAACACTCTCGTCGCATTGAAAATAAGTTATAAAAATTTCAATTTCATGCGACCACCTCAGTTCGGCTAGGCCAAAGTTAGGGTATCGCGTGGATGCAATTCTCCTCCGGCCTGCAAGTGTGGATGACATTGATGCGAGCACTCGCGCGGCCGCTACCTCTGCCACTGCCTGCCATCCATCTGCAAACTGACGAAGGAGGCTGAACCTGAACCTGAGTTGGAGCTGTCAGACCTGCGGCTGTAATTTAACACCCACGCTAGCTGGAATCTGGCCTGGCCTGGCCTGAATTTGCATTTTGCCAACGTTTATTATCAGGTGTCGTCGCTTTTCTATCATTTTGGTATGAAAATTGTTTTAATTGCCCCTGCCGCTGCCCCAACCGCAGCCGAATGCCTGCCCTCCTTACTCACCGAGCAGAGCCGTCGAGCGGCAGCCTGCCAACAATTTGGTCAAAAATTTGTCAATCCAGTCGCAATAAGAGAAAAATACGACGTCAGAGCACGGCGAGGCGCGGCTAGGCCATCTCCTCCTTGGGTTATTGTTATAAAGCTTTAGATTTTATGGCCACCTTGGCAGCCAGTTGTCAGGCATAGTAAAGTTGCATAACTGCAGTTTAGAGCACGCGACATTTTGTCGCAAGTTTACGGTCGCTGCAGTTGGGAGTTTTGCAGGCACCGCAGCACACGAAGCCCAAACGAAACTCGAGATGAACAACATGGCGATAAGCTCTGAATTATGATTAGATGATAGTCGTATATACTAGTATATGAGATAGAGCGAGAGGAGAGGAGGTGCAAGACGAGACCATCAACTATTTTCCTTGCAGACTTATTGACCATTGTGCAATAAAGTTATTACGGTCTATATCTTGGAGGTATTTGAACGAATCTATGATCATTTCATAGTTGCAATTTGGGAGTTTTGGAATTGAAATGAAGGTGGAGGGAATGCAGAAAGTTGTAGGTGACTGCAATCTGAATTGACAAAGCCGCAAATCAGTGGGATAAGTGACCGATAAAGTATTATATCGTTTGCAGGATGTTTTTCTGATCCCTATACAAAAGGTCTGCACAAAAACAAAAGATTTCTTAACTTTTAAATATATAAGTATATAAGGTAAAGTAAATAAGATAGCCACAATATTGTTTGCTGTCGTTGAAACGTTGTAAATGATTCGCTTATCGAGATATATGGCAATTTTAGATTTTGTCAAATCTTCGGTTAAAGCTAAAATTTTTAAGCTGTTACAATTATGCTGGATGGGTTTATTGTTTTTCTTTATAGAACAATTTAACAGTTTCATATAAAAGTTGTCGTTTGTACACAATTGCCTTTGCCGTAGATACCTTTTACCTGTTATTGAACTTTGGGAGGATGGAAAAAGTTGTTTTCAAAGCCTTTAAAAAAATTATTGCATCACTTTGCTGCCTAATATTGTCACTTACCTGGTAGGTTGGGTGAATAGATAAAAGGAACACTTAAAACTTAGAGAGATTCTACTATCTAAGAAGTGGGGGACAATGAAAAGAGAAGCTTAGTTGTTCGGTTTTGCTCGCACTTTTTTTTCGATTACAATGTTTTTATCAGAGTGTCGTCAATAATAAATATTACATTTGTAAACGCGGGTTTTTCTTCGGTCTTTCGATCCCACACCTGATTTGTAAATTAAGAGATTTTCGGTTCTTTGCTCGATTTCGTCGTCCATTTTTATACAGTCTAACCATCATTTAATTTCTTAACGAGAAGGCCAAGCTAACTTCGTCTGTGCCGAAGTTTTTATACCCTTGCAAATGCTGTTTTTGAAATGTCAGAGTTTTAGAACGCTTACATAAAAATCTATAAAAATTTTAACTAAGACTCATTTTCTGACAGATAAACGTCTGATTTCGACCATATTTTGCGAATCTTTTTGAAAACATATCAAATTAACAATCGCGGAGATTAAGAAAGATAAAATTGAAAACAAAAAAGTTTTTTTCACTAAGACCCATTTTCCGACCGATGGTTCCTATGGCAGCTATAAGATATAGTCATCCGATTCTGACCAAAATTTGCAAATCTGTTTGAATACATATAATATCAATAATGGCCGAGTTTTATGACGCTAGCATTGAAAACAAATAAGTTTTTCTCACCAAGACCCATTTTTTGACCGATGGTTCCTATGGCAGCTATAAGATATAGTCATCCGATTTTGACCAAAATTTGCAAATCTGTTTGAAAGTATATAATATTATTAATGACCGAGTTTAATCACGTTAACATTGGAAACAAAAAAGTTTTTCTCACTAAAACCCATTTTTCGACCGATGGTTCCTATGGCAGCTATAAGATATAGTGATCCGATCCGGTTGGTTCCGACATATTAGCTGTGTGCAGTAAAAAGAAGACTCTGTGCAAAATTTCAGCTCGGTAGCTTTAAAACTGAAAGACTAGTTTGCGTAGAAACAGACGGACAGACAGACAGACGGACGGACAAAGCTCAATGAAATCAGCTCGTCCCCCTGATCAAGAATATATATAGTTTATGGGGTCGGAAATGAATATTTCTATGCGTTGCAAACTTCTGGGCAAAATTATAATACCCTTTGCAAGGGTATAAAAATACATGAACATAAAAATATCGATGTATTTGTTCATATTCACATCCCTTCAGTTCGCGTCACCTATAAATCACCAATGATTCACCGATGAATTGGCCTAGGGTATCGATGAATCATCGGTGAACTCCTATATAAAAAAGTGGTGAATTTAACATGGGCATGTCCTAGGCGGTCATGCATGACTGTTCATGGGTGAATCAGTGATGAATTCACGTATAGATTCATCGTTGATTCATGCATGATTTCTTTGCAAAATTCATTAAAGAATTCACCAATAAATTCATTTATGGTACCATACCATATACCCATGATTCCTGCATGACTTTTGCAAAGAAGTCACCACTGAATCATCGATGAATTTGTATCAGAATTCATCAACGATTTCACCTATGAATTCATATTAGATTTTGGATGAAATTGTTGCAAAATTCACCGTTGAATTCAAACTAGATTGATTATAGTTCGATTCATGAGTTTCATAAAATAATAAACCCAGGACTTTCCCCCGACTCGCAAACACGCAACAATCTATATTTATTTTATTCACTCATTTTATTTATCAATATTAAACATAAATATTAAACATAATTTACAAATAACTAATAAATATAGGAAACTAATAATAAATTTGAATGAAAAAACTACATAAAAGAAGCAATCCACAACACAGCAACTATCTGCAGACAATTAATGCACTTACGATCATTTCGGCCACAACAAAATTAAACAAATTGACAAGATAAACGTCTCGGGCTGCACCGATCCCGTCGTCACTTGCGTAGAAAAATCTAAGATGCATTTGTGTTTTTCAGTAAAAACGCAGGATCAGGACAGGATCGGAAACGCAAAAGACAAAAGCAACAATTGATGCGCCGTTAATTTTTTTTTTGACCTTCGGTTACTTTTACCTACTCAATGCACGGGCATATCCGACTACATAAAGTATATGAATACATTTATTTATGATCCATAAATAATTGATTGCTTTTGGGAAAATAATGAAACAATTCCATCATAAGGCTATACCAGAAACGACCTGTCCAAGCCTCTTATTTTAAAATTCTAAAATATATACCTAAAATATAGTTTTAATGCTTGCACAAATTTAAAGGGTATGCAAACTTCTTCGTTTGGCATTGGCAAAAATTTTGTCTTTGCCTGTGAGAGCAGCGCGAGGCGTGGCCTTTTTTTTGGGTTTTTTGTGGGTAAAGTTGCAACAACAAATATACACAGAATTGAGCTCTGCCGACGTCGACGTCAACGCTGATGCGTGAAAGACTAGTGAATTTTACGAGTAGTGAATTCTGGAACTGAAGGGATCATGGCGGTCATTTTCAAATAATTCCAAAAACTACACATTGAAGCTATTCATTCGGATTTATGGCACAACAATTTATGGCGACACAATAATCAAGGGTGGCCATAAGTACTATAGGTAATTGAACCACAATTGTCTAGTATATATATATATTCCCGAAATCGTCTGTGCCGAAGTTTTTATACCCTTGAAAAGGCTGTTTAAGAAATGTCACAATTTAGGAACGCTAACATAAAAATGAAAAAATGTTCTAACTAAAACCCATTTTCCGACATGTCTGATTTCAACCAAATTTTGTGAATCTTTTTGAAAACATATCAAATTACCAATCGCCGAATTTAAGAACGATAAAATTGAAAACAAAAAAGTTTTTCTCACTAAGACTCATTTTCCGACCGCCTTAAGATATAGTCATCCGATTTTTACCAAATTTTGCGAATCTATTTGAAAGTGGTCGGGTGTGACGCACCAGTAGTATGTGTGGCTGCTGGTGCGAAAGGTTGTGGGTTCGGCTCTGCGAAATAAGGCACCAAAAAAAAAATGAAATAAGGCCCCAAAAAGTTATTGAGAAAACAACAGCAACAATGTGTAGTATGATTTGGGGTGTTATTTCCTTTTTTTGGGCCGCATTTCCAAAAGAAAATTGGGGTCTTGATTCATTATGAAATAAAACCCCAAAAGAAGAAGGCCCCAAAAATTAGTTTTGTGGTCTTATTTCATTTTTATTAGGAAAGAAGACCCCAATTTTTAATATGAATTTTTGAGGTCTTATTTAATTCTTCTTATTTTTGCTAAAATATGAAATATTATCCTTTCATTTCCATTATCCGTTCCTGACTTAAAGATCGAATCTACTCACGTCGTCAAACAAGGAATTAAGAAGCAAAACCAGGATTTCATTCCCAAAGTTGATGAAATCAACCAACCAGAAACGCATATTTCAGTTCCTGAACTTAATTACGAATCTGGTTGAGTCCTTAAAAAATGATTTCCTTCAAAAGATTTAGTAAGACAATGAACCAAGATCCTTCCCAGTCTACCTGCCAAGTTCCGGTTTTCACTAAAGTGAATTCGATTTTTATACTCTGTACCGAAGGTACATAGAGTATATTCAGTTTGTGCAAAAGTATGTAACAGGGAGAAGGAATCATTTCCGACCCTATAAAGTATATATATTCTTGATCAGCATCAACAGCCGAGTCAATATAGCCATGTTCGTCTGTCCGTCTGTCTGTCTGTCTGTCTTTCTGTCTGTCTGTCTGTCCGTCCGTCCGTATGAACGAAGAGATCTCAGAGATGGTAAGAGATAGAGGTTTGACATGTATGGGACATATATTTCTTATACTTGCAGGCAGATCAAGTTCATTTTCAATTTTTGCCACGCCCCCTCGCGCCCCCGCAATTCGGAAAAAAACGTCATATCTCCTACAGTTTTGATGATAGATGGTTCGTACTTTCTAGAGATATCTAGTACTCAAAATTATTTATCGATTTGCTGAAGGAATGATAAAGACCGGATGAACGATACTCAAGTTATGAGCAAAAAAGGGTCAGTTAACACCCCCCACCCGCCCCACCCATAACCTAAGCATTGCGTTCAGCAGAAGCAATCTTAGTGAGAGTGAGAGAGAGAAAGAAAGAGAGAGAGAGAGAGAGAGAGAGAGAGAGAGAGAGAGAGAAAGACTTAGAGAGCGCACTGCGTTGTGTGTTAACTGGCCGTTTAACTCGTGACCAAATGCGAGCTGCGACATTAAGGGTGCAGAGTATGTTATAGTCGGTCTTGACCGACTTTCTTTCTTGTTTTACATGTTCTCTTTTCTATTAAACAATCAAGGAAATCCGTATCAAACCTTTAGACGACGGACTCAAGTTAAAAAGTTTTAATCAAATTAACCCAATCAGTTTGATACAACAGCACATTTAACAAATTCGAATTCGACAATTTTGGTCGAAAGTGAATACCGAAACAGGCCAGTATAACAAAAGATGGTCCAACAACTAATGTCGTTTTCCAAGATATATTTATTTATACAGTCGGAAATATATTTCTTATTTTTCAGAAATCATATTCCAAAATTTGTTTAAAATTATTTATGGTATATTTGTTGCCATATTAAGACTGAGTTTATTCAAACGAATCCAAAAAAAAAAATTTCTTTTCGCCAGTATTTAAATAAAGAATCAGATTTATCGTTGCGTCCCAAGACACTCACTTTTTTTTGAGATATGGCTTGGGCTCACTTGGCATATTCTTTTTTTGAACCATTTCACAAGTAAACCATGACACACTTTCTGATCGACATAACCAACACCCGGTCAATAGCTGGCAAAGGTGACCGGTTGTGTAAGAGTTTGAGTAGTAAAAAAATTTTTATTAGGTGATCCAAGGCAAGATCGAACCCACGGCACGCCGTCTCGTACAGCAGGCACACACACACACACTACCCGTTGCACCACAGCCGGCCAATTGATATCCCAAATAACAGTTTTGTAATTTTGTCTTCTTTAATCAATATTAGTTTCATTTATGTAATTTGGATGGATTGATTAGATGGTTAAAAGGATATAGGCTAAGCTCAGTGAGCACATTCAAGAAACAAGCCTGAAATTTGATGATGGTGCGAAATGGAAATATACACTGGCAAGATCCGACATCTCTTAGTCAATTCTCTCAAAAATGTGTGATACCAAAAATGATACAAAATATATTTAGAACAAATAAGTGGAAGTTTATTTAACATTTGCTCAACAGTATCAGCGTTTAAGAATCTTATAGTGATGATTGAAAGGTAGATATGCTTCTTTGCAAATTCTACTGCTCTAGTCTCTATCTTGTTGAATTAACCAGCACGTCTTGGTTATCACTGCTATTGGGCACTGCTATTATCGATGCAGCCGCTGCACAGTGGTTTCTGCCATAGACCAAAAATAAAAAATGCAAAGTGAGAATTTTGACTTCAAACGTGCTGTCTCTATCTTTGCAAAAGAATGAGCTTATTAATTGTGTAGTTGATTTCGTTTTATTACAATCGTACTCTATAGGAATAGCTTCAAAAGGGAGAGCATGAAATACATTGGTTCTTACTGTGGGAGCTTTTGGAAATTTAAGTGAAATTTAAATCAATTAATACGACATTAAATCAAACTAATATTAAAGAAACTTAAACTGAATAGTAAAAAGAAAGGTACTAACTTCATCATTTTGCAATTTCTTTCTACATGCAACTGTTACATTCCTGGTCTCTGCTGTTGTTGTGTTTGATTCTTTTTTTGAGTGTTCCATGAAAGCACAAGTCAATTCGACTAGACTCTGTATTTGATTTACTGGATGTACTCTCAAATCTGAGATTGCAGCAATACATATATTTATGTTTTATTATGAATATGCTTTTTTTTAGGACTTTAATATAATTATTTTTTTTGTTTTTTTATATTAAGTGGAGGCTTTTATTACAAAAACTAACAACAAAACAAAATAAACACAAATAAAAAAAATTTTAATATAACTTTTTTTTACACTTGGTAAAATTGTATGGTAGGGGTGGAAGTGTGAGAGTTTTGCCACGCCCATTTTATCAAATGTCATATGTAACAGTTTTATAAAGCCGTAAACAAAGTTTCATGTCGATATATCTACTGATAGTATTTTTGGCCACACTCTCCATACAAGCTGGCCCACTGTGCGCTGCTTGATATTTCTGAATTAATGTCAATTGGGTCCAACTTAATATTAGAAATAAAAATTTATAGTAATGTATGAAGGTGTCTCTGCAAAAACTTTTTCCGGTGCTCAATTTTTAGATGTACCAAATCCGGTAGGGGATTGAATCTAAGCTGATATCCTCTCTGTTTGCTAGCGCTGCCAATTTGAATATAGGTTTAATTATGCAAATAATGCAAAAGTCTTGGCTAACTGTCTACTGTCAAAAGGCTGAAAACAATTTTTTTCCATCCCATTTGTCTTAGGGCGCTCATCCAGCATCAACTTCTAGCTTTAGCTTGTCGTCGCCCGGTCATCGTAATCTATTATTAAAATGCCATTAGAGAGCGCTGCAACGGCAGTAGCAGCAGCGACAGCAGCTTGCCCCAACGGCAAACATAATTATTGAAAAATATATTTCAATATTTTCATATTTGGCTTTCACGCAAAAACGTTGTCAAATTTGGCGCGAGCATATCGTGTGTGTCCTCAGGGCTGTTGGTTTTTTTCGTGTTTGTGTGGTGTGGAAATTAATTGTTTGGCATTTTTTCAGCATTTCGGCAAATTAAGACTTTGCATAATCAAGTGCCAAAAATAGGTAACCCCCCAGATGGCCCATTAAACGCAATTAACTTGTGGCAAATTAACAGTTCATTAGTTGAAGCTTCTTTTTGGACCTTTGACAGGGCCCTCAAGCCAATCCAAATACTCTAGATGATGTGTGTTTTAAAAGCGGCAAATCAACCAAGACAAAAATTTGAAAAATGGAAAGCCGTTATATAAATCTATTGGTTGTTTTTTCAGCTGTGAAATTTAACTCAGCTTGGAGTTCTTTGGATTCTTCTTTTGCACTCCAATGATGAGGTTCGAGTTTGCGTCAATTTGAGAAATTCCATCAATATCATATTTCAAAATATACATTTAACTATTGGCCGATGAAGCAAAAATATAATATTTGCAACCATGGATGCGAATGTAAAACATTTTTTCTCTTATTTCGGCGAATTTATTTAATCTGTAGAAATAGAGACATGATCGTCTTGATAAGCTACATATTTCAAACGTCGATTCATAGTTTAATAAATGATTGTGTAGGTCCAGAACCTACTATATTTATATAAGGTTAGATCTAATTTTATGTTCCAAAAGTGTGAATTGATTATAAAGTGCTGAGGTTAACAGTATTGATAGAATGTTATTAGTCAATTATAATTTGTAAAATTGTTTCTACGCAAGCAAGTCTTTCAGTTTTAAAGTTATAGATCTGAAATTTTGCACAGGTCTTCTTTTAACTGCATGCTGCTAATAAGTCGGAACTGCCTGGATCGGATGACAAATTATTATATCTGCATTTGTAATCATCTGTAGGAAAATAGTTGTTAGTAAGACCTTTTTGGTTTTAAATGTTAGCGTTCCTACACCTTTCCATTATTAATATTAAGAGCTTTTAAAGAGATTTGCAAAATTTGGTCAAAATCGGATGAATATATCTTATGGCTGATCCGGAAAATGAGTATTAGTGAGAACAACTTTGTGGTTTAATGTTCTCTAACTCGGTGATTGTTCATTTTATTTGCTTTCAAACCAGAATTGCTAACTGGTTCGAAGTCGAACCGCTCCGGAGTCGGGGACTCCAGGATTTTTGGGAAGTCCGAACCTGAACCTGAATCGGAGCAGACAAAATCTAAAATGGGTTCGGTTCAAAACTATAGAAATTTTTTCTAGCTGCTATTATTGTTAACTTTGCCATTTTCCAATATGATAAAGTTCTGATCACATACGAGTCTATTTCGAGTTCTCTGCCTGACTTAAATATGAAAAATTATACTTTTGATACTTGTGATACTTTTGTCGGAAGAAAATGGTACCCTAGCAGCTACTCTTCTTGAAGTGTCGTTCATACCCCGTTATTCTTGTCAGGCTCTTATATAAATTAATTTTATTCGACTTCAAAATACCGTGCGGGAAAAGTTTCGTTTTGCTCCAAATAGATATAAAAAAAAGTTTGGCCCCGATCGGACTACATTTAGTGGACGCGCGCTCGTCTCAAAATCGAAAATTTGAAAAATTTGGGAAATGTATGGGATGAGTTTCGGATTTAATCACTTAAATTTTGAAATACTTTTTTAAGCGTTAATTCTTTTTAAATCCTTTTAGGGGAATATCTTAGCAACATTTTAAATATAAATGTCGGACATTTTGAGGGTAGACTTCCTCGCAATCATAATCATTTTGTATATATAAATGAAATGCTTAAGGTTTTTCCAACTTACATACATTTATAAAGTATCTTATAGCTCAGTCCGTCTGTCCGTCCGTCTGTAGAGCAACCAAACTTCAAATTTTTGTCACGCCCACTCCCGCCCCCATAATACAAAATGTTAAATAGCTACCACATTTCTTAAGATATCGATCTCAAATTTAAAACTTACATTTATATCCGCAAGAACTTCAATCCCTTAAATTTTAGGATCGGATTTTAGGAAGGATCGGATAATTAAAAGCAGAGTTAAAAAAAATGTTGCAGTCTTGTCGGCTGTCCTTCTCAGAATCACTGTAATGGTATTTAACATTTCTTTCCAAGAGCAACGGGTATATCGAAGTCGGGCAGAGCCTACTTTAACTTACGCTCTCGTTTTGAGTTAAGGTCTGTATCCAACACAGCGGAAAATTCATTTCGCCAGAGTATTTCATATAAATAGAAAGACTTTCTAACAGAACATGAGCATCAAAGCAAAGCCAAAGTGTTTCTAATTAAAGGAAATACTGTGAGGAAAGAATTTTTCCACAGTGCTGGAATCACGTCTAGTGAAATAACAAGATTATTCCTGAACCGCCGTTCGAATCGGAACCTAGGTTCAGCGTGAGCCCGAACCCAAAATGTTTCACGGGTTTGAACCCTGGAGTGATTTTTAGGAGGCTTGCAGCCCTGTTTCAAACAGATTCGCAAGCAAAATTTGGTAGAAATCGGATGGTCGGAACATGGGTTTTAGTAAGAACAAATTTTTGATTTTAGTATAAGCGTTCTTAAACTCTGGTATTTCTAAACCTGCATTTGAAAGGGAATACAAATTTCAGAACAGACGAGCTAGCTCAGCGTTCTCGGTGTCTCTTTAATATTCCAAGTATCAGGTTGATACCAAATTGTATCAGGTGGACCTTTTTTTTGTATTATTATTATTATATTATTACTAGCCTAGTTCCACTGGCACATAAATATATGTACATTTTCAAATTTTAGGAAAAATACTGATAGGGATCGGGGCAACATACTTCCCAAATGTTGAAAATTGGGGGAAAAAAATATATGTAGGAGTCTTGTTAACAATGTGTCAGTGGAATTAGGCTACTAGTTTTTAGTACCAATTTAATACTAGCACTTATCAAATTGAAATTACAATTGTCAAATTTTAAATGTCATATTAATACCAGCTTATTCCAATTTTTTCCAATAAATTTTGTATATTTATTTTGAATTAATTTAAAATTCATTTTCTATTCATTACAATACTTATGAATTATTAATTACCATTGCCTATGGAACACATTGCTCTCACACTGCATGCTTTGTGTGCTAGCAGATGTTGCATTTCCAATTACTTTAGATTGTGGCAGTCTTTGTTTCGCTCCTCTCGCATTCAGCCTCTTTAATGAATAGGTAAGAAGTCACAGCATTGCTGGCGTATGTGCTCTTTAGAAGATACGATTGTACAGGATATTAAATTAAATTACCTTGTATTCAACCCATCGCCTGGGGAGTTTCCGACCAAAGTACACTTACAAGGTATTGAAGGTATTGTCTAAAATCACAACACGTAATGTGGACGAGTCGAATTGTCATTCGAATTTTCAAATATTAGTTAACATTAAAATGATTTAGTTTTAAATTAAGCGGCCATAATATAAATTTGACAACTTCTAGTATTATTTTTGTTGTGTACTCACGCGTTTCAATCTACAAATTGTGCTTTTTATTCGTCTTCTTTCACATCGTTGATCGGTTTGTCAGAACATTCATGTGACCGTATTAAGTACATATTAGTTTACATCTATAGTTCTGAAGGTGACATAAGTGTCGATACTTAACAATATTGATACAAAAAAAATTATAATGTTTTTTGTTCGTAGGAAATGTAGGTAGAAAAATGTTTATAGGAGGCTGGACTATCTGTAGAAGTCAATTAAGTATCCTCGGGCAGTTGAATTAACCTTATAAATTTTACTTTATTCGCAGTAGGAGACAGATCGGACTGATCGCTGTGAGTGCTCAGAAATATACTTACCTTATTCACATACTTAGAAATAGATTAAACCTACATTCCCGATTCCATTTTGTTCCATCTTCTTACTTCTGGCCTGAACAGTTTAAGGTTCAATTTAAGACAACGCTTCTTAAATTCATATAAATTTTTTTTGGGTTATAGACACCACGAAGTTCCCGAAATAAAGTGAGAATTTTAATTTAATTCACAATCCCCTACAACCACATATTATTTTCTTTATAGTGTCCTCTTCCACGGCTTCCAAAGGTATCCCTTACCTTAAATATACGATGCAATTTGTTTTCCTTATCGAATTCAAATTATTACTAATTTAGATATGACTTTAGGCTCTTATAGGACTGACTTAAGTCATTTTTTTAAGTAAAGCGAGTGTAGGCTTAGTATAGTATAGACTTATTATTTTACACCCGATACACCGCGAACTTGCTGGTATCCAAAAAAAAGGAGCGCTACAACTTCGAGAACAAAAGAGACAACATACCAAGGCTTAAGCTCAACGACTCAGTAAACCTCTATTAAACCTCTACAGATGCCACCTATGCCAAGGCTATAAGTTTAGTCCAGTCAATAACACAGGTTTACAAGCTTTTGCACCAGAGAAAATATCCATATGTATTTTTGGCCGCTGAATTCAAATCAATTGTCCGTTTTCGCCCAGCACGTCAGGCTTACAAGATATTTGCATAAACGTGTGTTGAGTGAGGTTAGCTTACATTTGTAGGTCCTGTAGCCACATAAAGTAACCTTTTCCAACCGAATTTTTTTTTAATTTAAGATGAATTGAATGTGGTTACAGTAAAACCAAACGCGAAATCTTGATTTTGTTCATAAGATACAAATTGTTGGATTTTAAAATGGAAAATGTGGTAGTTTTTTGATAGTCTCGGTTTTTTTTCCAAGTAAATTATTCTGGAAAATGTTCTGATAAGAAATATAGCTCAAAAATCAATAGTTGATACTTCTTTGTCTCTTCTAATTTATTAAACTTTTGGTTTTTCCCAAGAACAATAAAAATGGTTGAATGTTTTCTGCATACCATTTACCATTACAATTTCTTGTGATTTGAAAATAACAAAGTAGCTATTACAAAAGAGTGTTATTTAAAAGTTACAAAATAGTTTTTTATACCCTTGTTGAGGGTATATTAAAATTATCGAGATGTTTGTAACGCATAGAAGGAAGCATCTCCGACCACATAAAGTATATATATATTCTTGATCAGCATGACGAGCTGAGTTGATATAGCCGTGTCCGTCTGTCCGTCGGTTTCTATGATATCTCCTTCGTCAGTTTTAAAGCTATCTTAACCAAACTTTGCACGAAGTCTTTTGATACAAATACGCTGCACATTTGTCGGAACCGGTCGGATCGGATGACTATATCATATAGCTGCCATAGGAACCATCGGTCGAAAATGTTGTTTTTGTGAGAAAAACTTGTTTATCTTCAACGCAATCATCGCCAAACCTCGTATTTATAAGTTTTTTATGCTTTCACATATTTCCACCAAGTTTGATAGGACAACTGTATACATAGTATAGCTGGCATAGAAATTGGGTGTAGAAAATGTATATGTGGAGACCTTGTCTAAAATATGTACATTTGGCCGAATGTATATATTTGTGTCAGTGGAATCAGGCTACTAATTTATATAATTCATACAAGCTGCAAGGATATAAAAACTTCGGTCGAGCCGAAGTTAGCTTTCCTTTATCTTTGTCAGTGATTTTGGTTGATTTAAATGTATTTAAGAGGTTAATAATATTTAAAAAATGTATTAAATATTCGTTAATTTTTGTAGTTTTTGGTCTATACATTTTAAATGCAAGAGTATATCGAAAAACTGAATATGTGGTAAATTAGAGAAGACAAAAAAAAAACCAACTGTTATAATCTGAGATTTTTAATATCAGCAATAAATTTTTCAAAATTATTCTTTCTTTTAGATTTATTTTTATTATTATCAAAAAATTACCATATTTTCCATATTAAAATCCAACAATTTGTATCTTATGAATAGACATCGGATTTTATGCACATTTTTAAATGAAGGTTGTTTGAGGAGAAAATTTGGATTTATACTAATTTAATAATCCTCTTTACATTGAAAACTGCATTTTCAATATATGCAAAATATGCGAGCAAATATGCAAACAAATATGCAAAATATGCTAACAAATATGCAAAATATGTATTTCTATAAAAACTGTATAAAAATGGCGACATTTACAAAAATTCGCATTCTTGAGCTTGGATTATTATAAAAAATAGAGTAAAGCTAACTTCGGCTTGACCGAAGTTTATATACCCTTGTAGGTTGTATATTTTATAAAATTAAGTTTTTAAATGATTTTCGTCGAACATTCTTAGCTGAGTGATTTGCCAAACTCGGCTATGGATGGCGCCATTACTTTGACCATTTGCTTGCCAGTTTGTTATATGGCAGCTATACGATATATTCATCCGATTTTTACCAAACTTCCCAAAATTTTGTGGAAACTGATAATATTCATAATTGGAAAGTAAAAAGACGTTACCATTGCAAACAAAAAAGTTTTTCTCACTAGAACTACTACCGATCGTTCCTATGGCATCTATATGCTATAGTTATCCGATTTAAATCAAACTTGGCAGAATTGTGTGGTAGCATATATATATAACAGTTTGGGAGCGATAGCATTAAAAACAAAAAAGTTTTTTATACTGAGACTTTTTTTCAGACATATCTGTTGTATGGCAGCTATACTATATAGTTGGCCGATTTTCATAAAACTTAGTGGAATTGTGTAGAAGCATAGAAATCTGAAAAATACAAGGTTTGGGGGCTTTTACATTGAAACCAAAAAAGTTTTTTTCACTAAAACTAGTTTTTCGACAGATCGTTGGTTACGATAGCTTTAAAACTGACGGAGGAGATAGCATAGAAACAGACGGACGGACAGACAGACAGACGGACATGGCTATATCAACTCAGCTCGTCATGCTGATCAAGAATATATATACTTTATGTGGTAGGAGATGCTTCCTTCTATGCGTTACAAACATCCGGACAATTTTAATGTACCCTCTACAAGGCTATTTTAATATTATATATAGATGGCATATATAGACGGTTAAATGGAAGTTGTAGACCGAGCAAATGAAAAGTGTACCTTGAAAGTTCTAAAATATTGGAAAATTTTCAAATTGTGTTTCAGTTCAGATTTTTATGAAGATTTTTTGGGCGCCTAGAGTACACGGGTAAATAAAGAAGATGTGGAACAAATGGTCAAGAAAATCGCGAAATTTCAAAAATTCTCATTTGAGTTTTGATTATCATAAAGAACGGTAAACTGGCGGGTAAATAGGAGAAGAAGACCAAATGGTCAAGAAAATCGCGAAATTTTCAAAATTTTCAAAGGACCTAAGATAACTATGAAGGTTGAATAGATAGCAATTGAAGACTCGTATATAAGAGACTTAGACCAAAAATCGCGATATTTGTGAAATTTTAATTTTAGCATTTACGAAAGCTCAGGCGTTGGTAAATAAGAGGCGTGGATTGAACAGGTCCAAATTTGCAAATTTTTCGTATGACCTAATATTATTATAAAGGTTTTTATGGATGGCAATGTAGACGGGTGTAGGGGTAGGAGGTGTAGATCGAACGATTAAAAGAATCGCGAAATTTGCCAATTTTTCATATAACCGAAGATTATTATGAAGACTTAATATACAGCAATACTAGAAGGGTAAATATAGGAAGCGTAGACCGAACTGTCCAAAAAAATCGCAAAAATTTCAGAAGCAATATTTGAGCTTAGATTTTTCCCGAAATTTGCTAAATTTTATGAGTTTTGTGAATCAATAAATGTGATAGATGGCAATTGTAAACGCATACGTGGTTAGATCCAACGGTCCAAAAAGTTGCTAAATTTACAAAACTTTTGCATTAGTTAGATTATAATGTAGACAGATATATTGACGGGTCAAGATCAAGCGGTCCAAAAATCCGGATATATACAAAATTTTATGATTAGTTCAGATTATCATGAAGATTTAATAGTTGGCAGTTAAAGACGGGTAAATAGGAGGTGTCGGTCAATCGGTTTAAAGAAATTTTAACATTTGCGAAATTCTTATGTTAGTTTAGATTGACATGAAGACTGGTATATAGACGGGCAAATAGGAGGTAAAGATCATACGGGCCAAAAACTCGGGAAATTTGAAAAACAATTTAATGAGATTAGATTCTCAAAATTTGAAAAATGAAATGAAATGAAAATTTTATAAATGGCAATTGTCTATTAAGCTACACGTCTTCGTATAGTGTTTAAAATTCTAAAGGGGCGCAGCAACGCACGCCGGGTGCCTGGTATGTAAATATGTATTGCAAAACAGTTTAATGGCAAATCTCATAGCCATTTTTGAATTAAAAGTTTGCTTTTATCACTCATTTTCGGCATTTTAATTGATTACAAGTCGAATTGGTGATGTTGTTTTACAAGTTCCAACAGATTTGCAACAAAATCAGAAAATGGTTAGCACAGAATCATTATGTAATTTCATAAAAAAGGTTTTTTGCTTATTTTGCATATATTTTTATGCAAATAAGCAATTTATGCAAAATTGTTTTTAGCGGACCTAGATCATTGATCAATAAAAATAAGATGTGTGCAATCAGAACTTAAATCGGACATGCGGTTAAAAATGCAAATATGCAAAATCCGATGTCTACTTATGAACATATTCAAACTTTGTGCTTCGTTTTTCTGTAACGTTATTCAATGCAGCTTACAATAAAACAAATTTGGTTTGAAAAGGTTGCTTAATGTAGCCACAGGACCTACAATACAAACAAACCTCACTCACTCACAAATATCTCGTAAGCCTGTACACATATGAAAAGTTTGCTATCATCTCTGGTGCACAAAATGGCCTTTACTTGTAAACTTATGTATGATATCGTGACAAAGAGGACACGGAGACGATTCCTGTATTTGTTACATTGTAAAAAATTTTAAGCGGATTGAGTTTCATATTTTCTATTGTCTCCAAAGTTAATCAAAAAAGATTTGTAAACATATTGTTGATGCCGTCTCCAAGCAGAGCGGGAAAATTAAGGATACATCAAAGTTAGAAAAAAACGAGAAGGCCAGGCTAACTTCGTCTGTGCCGAAGTTTTTATACCCTTGCAAATGCAAATGTCACAGTTTAAGAACGCTTACATAAAAATCAAAAAATTTTGTTACTAAAACCTATTTTCCGACAGATAAACGTCTGAAAAAAGTTTTTCTCACTAAGACTCAGTTTCCGACCGATCGGGCCTATGGCAGCCTTAAGATATAGTCACCCGATGTCGATCAACTTTTTCAAATTAGTTTGAAAGCGTTTAATATTAATAATCACCGACCTTAAGAACGATTTACTTAAAAACAAAAAAGTTTTTTTTCACTAAGACCCATTTTCCGACCGATCGGTCCTATGACAGCTATAAGATATAGTCATCCGACTTTGACCAAAATTTGCAAATCTGTTTGAAAGCATATAATATTATTAATGACCGAGTTTAATCACGTTAACATTGAAAACAAAAAAGTTTTTCTCACTAAAACCTATTTTTCGACCTATGGTTCCTATGGCAGCTATAAGATATAGTCATCCGATTTTGACCAAAATTTTCAAATCTGTTTGAAATTATATAATATTATTAATGACCGAGTTTAATCACGTTAACATTGGAAACAAAAAAGTTTTTCTCACTAAAACCCATTTTTCGACCTATGGTTCCTATGGCAGCTATAAGATATAGTCATCCGATTTTGACCAAAATTTGCAAATCTGTTTGAAAGTATATAATATTATTAATGACCGAGTTTAATCACGTTGACATTGAAAACAAAAAAGTTTTTCTCACTAAAACCCATTTTTCGACCGATGGTTCCTATGGCAGCTATAAGATATAGTGATCCGATCCGGTCGGTTCCGACATATTAGCAGCGTGCAGTAAAAAGAAGACTCTGTGCAAAATTTCAGCTCGATAGCTTTAAAATTGAGAGACTAGTTTGCGTAGAAACAGACGGACAGACAGACAGACGGACAGACAGACAGACAGACGGACAGACAGACAGACGGACGGACAAAGCTCAATGAACTCAGCTCGTCCCCCTGATCAAGAATATATATAGTTTATGGGGTCGGAAATGAATATTTCTATGCGTTGCAAACTTCTGGGCAAAATTATAATACCCTTTGCAAGGGTATAAAAATATACTGTTGAAACTAAGCCCTTACTTGATCACATGGTCTCTCTTAATATATAAAACAGCAATGGCAAATTGTCAAAATAATCTAAAGAGTTAAATATGAGTGGTTCACTGCCTTATGCTGGTAAAACCTCACACTTTTTTACGTGTGTGTGTGTTGTAATTCATTTTGAGTCGCAAAGGTGAAAAACAATTGCTCTCAATTGTTTTAACTAAAGTTGAATTGTAACGATCTTGCTAAGACTCAAGCCACTTTTGGCTAGGCGAATGATTAGAGGTATGATTTGAATGTGCGCCCATGTGAGTGTATATATCGAACACTTCCGTACCGAACCTAAAGATGTTTCACATCGAAATTTCAATAGCCACAAATTATTCGAACCGACCTCGTATACCATTTTTTTCTTACAATTTTGTTGTTTCATTCGCTTAACTACTTCCATCATTTATCGATCTCCATGTAGAATATTTACATAAAATCTCAGACAATAAAGGAGTTTCAGTTCCTTGTCAGTGTTTAATTTTTATACCCTTGCAAAGGGTATTATAATTTTGCCCAGAAGTTTGCAACGCATAGAAATATTCATTTCCGACCCCATAAACTATATATATTCTTGATCAGGGGGACGAGCTGAGTTCATTGAGCTTTGTCCGTCCGTCTGTCTGTCCGTCTGTCTGTCCGTCTGTCTGTCCGTCTGTCGGTCTGTCTGTCCGTCTGTTTCTACGCAAACTAGTCTCTCAGTTTTAAAGCAATCGAGCTGAAATTTTGCACAGAGTCTTCTTTTTACTGCACGCTGCTAATATGTCGGAACCGACCGGATCGGATTACTATATCTTATAGCTGCCATAGGAACCATCGGTCGAAAAATGGGTTATAGCGAGAAAAACTTTTTTGTTTTCAATGTTAACGTGATTAAACTCGGTCATTAATAATATTATATACTTTCAAACAGATTTGAAAATTTTGGTCAAAATCGGACGACTATATCTTATAGCTGCCATAGGACCGATCGGTCGGAAAATGGGTCTTAGTGATGGGTCATTTTTGTTTTTAAGTAAATCGTTCTTAAGGTCGGTGATTATTAATATTAAACGCTTTCAAACTAATTTGAAAAAGTTGATCGACGTCGGGTGACTATATCTTATGGTTACCATAGGACCGATCGGTCGAACATGAGTCTTGGTAAAAAAATTTTTTTGTTTAGTTTTGTTAGCTTCCTTAAACTCGCTGATGACTTATTTCATATGCTTTCAAATAGATTCGCAAAATTGGGCCAAAATCGGTTGACTATATCTTAAGGCTGCCATAGGGCCGATCGGTGGGAAATTGAGTCTTAGTGAGAAAAACTTATTTCAGACGTTTATCTTTCGGAAAATAGGTTTTAGTTACAAAATTTTTTGATTTTTATGTAAGCGTTCTTAAACTGTGACATTTGCATTTGCAAGGGTATAAAAACTTCGGCACAGACGAAGTTAGCTTGGCCTTCTCGTTTCTGTTGTCTTTAACTGTCAGTTGGCAGTCTTAAGGTCCTTTAGCCCCGATGCAGCTTCTGAGTCGCGGCGGCCTCTGCCGCTTTTATTTTTGTATCGTTTTTTTGGGGCGCCATTCCTTCATTTCAAGATGACTTATTTTGCAAACAATAAAACAATAAATCAATCAATTATAAGTTAAGCTCTCTACAAAAACAAAAACATGAAATCCTTTTTTGTGTGGTTGGGTATTATAATTTGTCAGTGAGGCATCAAAAAAGATACAAACAAAAGCAACTCGAGAAAATCAACAAAAACAAAGACCCAGGCGCATTCAACTGCAATTTGCTGTCTGGCTGTTTTTGGAGTTTAGCCAAAAGCGCACAACAGTGCGAGGAGCCAAAGTAGGTCAACAATAACAACAACAACAAAAGCTGCCAATTTGGGCGCACAAATTCCTGGGCCTGACAGGCGGCAGCGGCGACGACGACGACGAGACTCCGAATCGAAATTGGCCGCCTTACGCATGCCAATTAGCCAGAGTGTCCAAGTCCAGGCCAAAAGTCCAGAGCTCCTGTTTCCACTCACCCAACCTTTGCTCCCTCCCAAAAATAAAAACAATTTCAAACATTTCTCGTTCGACGGTTTTACACAAATTTTTGTCAGCTTTTGTCTTTAGAGTCGTCTCATCTGTTTAGATATATATTCTATTTTTTTTTTTTTTTTTTATTTTGAATTGGGGCCAATGTTTTGTGTGTCCGACTTTTATGCAAAATTTAATGCGCTTTTAATGGATGAGCAAGCGAGTAGCAATCAATTTTTATTTTTTATTTATATGTCTTTTCGATTTGTAAGGCCAATGAAAGAATTTCCTTTCCATTTTGTATCAAAGAGATTTTTGATATTGAAATGGAATAGAAATGCTAATAAATTAACAAAACTTGTATAATAAACTTGCTAATTAAAAAAGCGATTTGTTTCTGTATATAACAGAAAAGAAGTGTCCAGAGTAAAGACATTTATTAGATAACACAGGTTTACAAATAAAAGCCAACTTTTGCTAAAGAGAAGATAGTAAACTTTTCATGTGTATTTTGAATTTAAGTCAATTGTCCATTTTCCCCCCAGCTCGTCTGGCTTAAGAGATATTTGGATAAACGTATGTTGAGCAAGGTTTGTTTACATTTATAGGTCTTGTGATCACATTACGTAACCTTTTCTTACCAAATTTGTTTTAATGTTAGCTGCATTGAATACCGTTACATAAAAACAAAACCCGATGTTTTGATTTATTTATTTATATCAATATGGAAAATATGGTTATTTTTAAATAAAAATCAGTTTAACTGTAACGTTATTCAGTGCAGCTTACATTAAAATGAAATTGGTTTGAAACGGTTACTTTATGTGGCCACAGGACCTACATATGTAAACAAACCTCGCTGAACACACGTTTATCTATTAAACCAGACGTGAAGGGGGAAAACGGACAATTGATTTGAATTCAACGCCGATGAATGCATATGGAAAGTTTGCTAACTTACCTGCTGCAAAAGCTTGTAAAGCTGTGTAGTCAGATTCATTAATGATCGATATGAAAGTGAGATGCTACTCGTAAGAGCGGACCTCAAAACGAAAAAAATGGAAAAAAGTAGGTCTCAGCATTCCCAAATCGAATATTTGTTGTACAATTAATAATGACACAGGCCAACAAAATTACATCTTTTGCGAGTGACCATGGAGTAGACCAATCCGGATATATGGCACTTGGTCACTGGAAGGGTAGGTGCGCCGAGGTGTATCATCAAAACCTCCTTCTTTTGTCTCCAACTGTTTTTCTGTCGCTAGAGCCCTATAGCGTATTTGTTGTGTTGTTATCGCGGCAGAGTTGCGCCACAGGCTGGGACTGTGCTACGTGTGTGCATTGGGAAAACTCCCGACTTAAGTAGATTGAGCTAGCCGGCCTAGCCCAGAGACAGAAGTAGCAGGTTCTTGACGCAAAATCCTGATCCAGTTTTGTGTATTGATTCCAAAATTGATCTTGATTTGGCTCTATCAGCTCTTGTTTTCAAGATATGACGGGCATTTCGTTTTGCAATATTGATTTGCTTTCAAAAAATTTTGGAATTAATAATGAGCAAAAATTCTGGATTTATAAGACTTATGCGACAGAACACATATTTATGCAGCCAAAAAAATCAAGCGAGCAACATGAACAAACCCGAAAGTGTTCAAATTGACCTTTACATAACATTTTTCAAATTTAATCGTCATGTACAAGCCAGAGCGGTAGGCCAGGTTTTCATTTAAACTACTGTAGCATATAGCCTAAAGACTTTTTATACCCTTGCAAAGGGTATTATAATTTTGCCCAGAAGTTTGCAACGCATACAAATATTCATTTCCGACCCCATAAACTATATATATTCTTGATCAGGGCGACGAGCTGAGTCGATTGAGCTTTGTCCGTCCGTCGTCGTCTGTCTGTCTGTCCGTCTGTCTGTCTGTCCGTCTGTCTGTCTGTCCGTCTGTCTGTCCGTCTGTTTCTACGCAAACTAGTCTCTCAGTTTTAAAGCTATCGAGCTGAAATTTTGTACAGAGTCTTCTTTTTACTACACGCTACTAATATGTCGGAACCGACCGGATCGGATGACTATATCTTATAGCTGCCATAGGAACCATCGGTCAAAAAATGGGCTTAGTGAGAAAAACTTTTTTGTTTTCAGTGGTAGCGGCCTTAAACTCGGCCATTGTTAATATTATCTGCTTTTAAACCGTTTTGCAAATTTTGGTCAAGATCGGATGACTATATTTTATAGCTGTCATAGGAACAATACGTCGGAAAATGGGTCTTAGTAAGAAAAACTTGTTTGTTTTTAATGCTAGCGTCATAAAACTCGGCGATAATAAATATTATATGCTTTCAAACAGATTTGCAAATTTTGGTCCAAATCGGATGACTATATCTTATAGCTGCCATAGGACCGATCGGTCGGAAAATGGGTCTTAGTGAAAAAACTTTTTTGTTTTCAAATAATAAGTTCTTTAAGTCGGTGATTCTTAATATTAAACTAATTTGAAAAAGTTGATCGACATCGGGTGACTATAACTTATGGTTGCCACAGGACCGATTGGTCGGAAAATGAGTCTTAGTGAGAAAAACTTTTTTGTTTTAAATGTTATCTTTCTTAAACTCGGCGATTGTTAATTTGATATGTTTTCAAAAAGATTCGCGAAATTTGGTCGAAATCAGATGTTTACCTGTATGAAAATGGGTTTTAGTTAAAAAATTGTTAGATTTTTATGTAAGCGTTTTTAAACTCTGACATTTCAAAAACAGCATTTGCAAGGGTATAAAAACTTCGGCACTGACGAAGTTAGCTTGGCCTTCTCGTTTATTTTCACAATTAACAAATTTTGTTGCATTTTTATCAGTTAGATGGACAAAGCTCAGACTTTTTATACCCTGTTCCTATTAAAAATGGGATAAAGGGATCATGAAGTTGTGCAAATGTATGTAACAGCCAGAAGAAAGCATCTTCGACCCTATAAAGTATATATAATCTTGATCAGCATCAACAGCTGAGTCGACGCATGTACGCGTCGATCTCAGAGACTATAAGAGATAGAGCCACAAATTTTTGCATGTAAATTTTTCCTCCTCCTCCTTTTAATTGCGCAAAACTGTCAGAGCCTCAATTTTTAAGTTTGTACTCTGAGTTTGAATTCTGAAAACTACATATTGTAGTCCGAGAGTCCGGACGAGTATTGTAGGTCCGAGTATAAACAACATTACTTGGTACAGGGTATTTTTCAGTCGGGGCACTCGACTGCAGCACTCTTACTTTGATTTTTTATGTTTGTTTATACCAATTAATTATTATCATCTTACTTTAATAAACCTTAAGCTGCCTTTATACTTGTCATATATGCCTAATGAGACTCTCTGACAATAGTTTAATTCCAAATCAAATATATTTAAATTATTAAAAAATTTGGCCATCTTTTATGAAATAAGAGTTTCTCTCTAGAATAATTTGATAACCCACTATCAGGGCTGCAAGCCCAAAAAATTAGTTGGAACCTCCGGTTTGCAGGTTCGAACCAAAATTTACCATCGGTGAAGGTTCGGAAATTTGAGGTTCGAGGTTTTTGGGCATTGCTTTTGTTTCAAGCCTTGGTTCGTTGCACGTTTTACCCAATGTATACAAAATTACAATACAAAAGATATATACCTGACGCATAAATACATTGTAAGACTGTAAGACGTAGATTATAATTGACGTGGCTGGAAATAGACTTCCTTCATTTCTAGTGTATAAAACTTCAGTTCGACTGATTATGCTTTCTCGTATACACTTTAATCAGTCTTTCACTTACAAAATTGAGCATCGATTGGTGTTTATTCGCTTGGAACTTTTTTTCACAATGATTTGATCAAAAATGTCTTTGTCTTCTTTTGAAGGTGCCGCCTTAAATTTGCTGCATGCCCGTCGGTCATATTTAGTTTGCATTCGTGACATTCTGATTTATCAGTGCTTACATTGTACATAAATTTCGTAAATTCTAAATTTGTCGTCATTGCTTCACACCTTCTCAGTCAAAACTTCTCAATCGAAATGATATGAGCGTTTTTATTGTTCTGACTTGTGTGTTTCTGTCTATTTCTGTTTTGATTCTTCTTTGAGACCAATTTTTGGCGCGTGGCTAATGTTGCCAATTTAGATATTTTTTCCACTAAATATCGACAATTAAAAATGTTAACACTTAGCAAAAATAAATTTAAAATAGCAAAACAATGTCAAATAATTAGATAGAAATGCAAATTAATATCTCTGATTGGAAGTATTGTGGTCTATGTGTATGTTATATAAATTACGCATACGTATGAATGTATACATATGTACAAAGGTAGGCAAAGAAGTAAAAATAAAAGTAAAATTGGCTCAAACAGCACCTCCAGGAGGGCCAGGGCCAAGGCTTCTCTCTGGTGAAGGTGATCGGGTGTGTAAAAGCTTTTTTCTAAAGAAAGAAAAAACTTTTTCTATTAGATGGTCCGAGGCGGGATCGAACCCACAACCTCCCGCACCAACAGCCACACATACAACTGGTACGCCACGCCCGACCACAAAGGCAAAGAAGTACTTCATACAAAAGCACGCTCTGATTACTCACGTATTTAAATTTTTTTACATATGTACATACATGTATGTATATATGTTAATAACCATTGGGAGTGCGAAAAAGAGAAAATAACAAATCGAAGACATTTTTTTTTGAACCGAACCAAAAGCTTGGGTTCGGAACGGGTTTGGGTTCATCTATTTTCATCCTCGTGGTTCGGTTCAGGGTTTGGTTCACAGTAAAAAAAGCCGGAATCCCGGCTTACTACTACTGCCTACTGTAAAGACTGCTTTAGTACATATATTTACATACTTAGTCTTACTATTACTATTACTAAGTGGGCTCTCTAGAATTTAATTATATTAAATATCTCGTTGGATCCTTTTCCGATATATTTAAATTTGTACATATTTCAGAGATGTAAAAGGAAGTTTGTTTTTGTATAATGAAAATACAAAGTTCAGCAAGTTAATCCCGAAAATTTATCTATCATACAATAATAACATTCAGGCTGTACTCGATTCAAACAGAGTCACTACGAGACCAGTTTAGGAATGAGTGCACAAGAAAAGCCTGGACAAAATAACTGTTGGCCTGTGTTATGAATACGAAAAATTTTATTTTAGTCTGAAATGGGCGCTACAGAACTTAAAAGTTTAGAAAAAATTACTCAACGACAAGTTCACCAAACCAAAGTTTATGCAATGAAATTTTTAGTTGATTTTTATCGTTGTCATCTTTTGATATTTAAAAGGGCAACTACGTTTTTGAAAAATGTGGCTGACAAGGTATGTTTCTTTCCTCACATATTTTAGCCCAATTTTGAATAACACGCGTTCCTTACCAACATAGAGGTGTGTGCTATTTGCGTTTTGATACGGGACAAGATGTACAAAACTTGGTGTTAAGAAAAGTACGAACTTAGGTGCTTGCCAATTCAATAAGGAATTCGACCGACTTTTACCAAGAGTGTGTTTGCTGAATAAAAATGTAAATAAAGCGGGCAAGCCAAGGCTTGGGATATTTTAAACGTTTCCTACACTTCAAACCTCTAGCTCTTATCATCTTTGAGATCAGTGCGTTCATACGGAAAGAGAGACGGACATACTGGCAAAGAGCAGTAGAACATCGCTAAATCGACTCGGCTCATGATCAAGAATATACACTCATCGAAATTTAATTAAAGCCGTCATGCTATGTTCAGTAAAAGATGTTTAAAACGTGCTCCAAAAAAACCATTTGGAGCAAGAGTCGGGCGCGGATACCATCTTTCAGCGGGATATTGCTGCCATACACGCCTCAAGGGCCAGTCGTTAGTGGTTCAGTGAAGAGAAAATCGAGCTTTTAGTATGGCCAGCTCGTTCTCCGGGCATGAATCCTATTAGAAACATGTGGGGTAACCTTGCACGTAGTGTCTATGCTGGCGGACGAAAGTTTAACTCGTCCGAAGAGCTTCGAAAAGCTGTTACCGAGGAATGGGCCAAAATACCGGATTCTAAGTTCCAAATCATGATTAGCTCGATGAGCTTAGGAATTTTCGAGCTCATTAAGAAGTCTGGAAGCTAGATCCAATAATTATTGACTTATTGTTATCCTTTTTTGGTTTCCTTATTATTTTTTTCAAGACAGTCTTTGATTTAATTTCGTAGTCCAAATTGAATTTTTTTATAAAAAATGGAAAAAATATGCTTTTACTTTAATAAATATGTTTATTTGATATTGTTGATTTACCATAAAAAGAATATGATTTGACAAAAAATAATTAAACATGTTTTAAACATATTTTTCTGAACAAAATATAGGTGGCTTTAATTAAATTTCGATGAGTGTATATACCTTATTTACTCTACTAGTAACGGGTATAAAAACGTAATGGAACTGGCTATTTTGTTTCGGATACGGCTAACCAAAATAAAATCCATTTCTGTTTCTACAGTTATGGTCACTTTAAAAATTTTACATCGATTACGGATACGGTTTCAATTTGATTCGGTTACACTGGTTAAATATAACGATTGTTGTTTCGGTTCGAAACCTGGAACTCACATTCCTGACTACTAGAAAAAGTAAACAGTATTTCAAATTATTTCACGAATTTAAAACGTTTTGCAATAAAATAATAATTTGAAACCGTCAAATATGTACTGATTTATCTAGTTACAATAGAACTTAATGTAATATCACATATTCTATAAACTTAAGAAATTAAAATTTTAAAATTTGTGTGTTCATTTGGCCAAATATCAAAAGTAGGTTAAAAGTAGAAGCAGAGCTGTATAATCATGTTAAATACTTCTCTCCCTAAGCAACGGGCAAATCGAGAGCGGCCGACTTTAACTTACGCATTTATGCCGAATCAGTAATCCAGCATTCAAACACGTGCTTAAACATTCATCAGTAAGCATAGCAATCGATTTTAATGTAATGCTTCTACACCGATCTGTTTATCGATCTAAATTTTCAAAATAGAATTATATTTTCATATTATATTTATATATTGAATTCACATGTTCCATAATCGAATTCCTTTTTGAGATTCCGTTCCCCCATTCTACTATTATATTCCAATCCCATATTTCATTCCCATAATCCTTATTTAATTTCTAATAATCTATCCAGACAGCTTTCCCTCACTCTTTACATATTCTCCTCAATTTCTATATTTCCTTCTTAAATATTCGTCCCATATTTGCATTCTATTTTAATTTAATTTCTAAGTTCATTTTTAGGTTTTATTTTCCGACTCAATTCCCATTCATCATTTCCATAAACTATTTCTTTCCCAAGTTCCACTGTCACCCCATTGATATAATAAATTTTAGTTCCTAAATATTATTATAAAACAAGCAAAAAATACCCTGTGTATTCACAAAAAACTTTTGGCCCTGCTAAGGAGGATCATTTGACGGATAGCCCCACCACCTAGCAGCAGCCATAAGCAACAGAATTATTTACAACAAATTGTTAAATACTAACTGGATGTTTGTTTGAAGTGTGAACAGCAAAACAAGTCCGCTGATGAGAGAATTTGGTTATTCTCGATTCCATTGCTATTCCAAAATGTTGTAATTAATATCTGTTGATTTGTGTTGTTTATAAAGAATTATAGTCAACCATAGAGCTTGAGCTAGCCAAATGTAACTTTGACTAAAATCAAAAACAGGTCACTAAACCCCATATACATATTATTCAGATATTTCCTTTTCCCTAATTCCTTCTCGTATTTTCACATTTCTTTCTGAAATATTATTTCCGTGTATTAGTTTCTGTTCTAAAGTTTTCTTTAGCATTCCCTTACCATTTTCCCTGCCCAGCTTTAATATTACCCTTCCCAAATTTTCGCGTCAATTCAATATTCAGTTTACAGATTACAATTTCATATTGCATAAAATATTCCATATTCTTCATCCAACATTGCCTTCCCCCAGACTACAAGTTTGGTAGGAAAACCAGCCAATTATATAAACAAAATATGAGTTTTGCATCTTTATCTCATTTACCAAGACTTGTGGGTCCAACTTGTATTTTGCCTTGGCATCTGGGATCATGGCACCTGGCATCTTCATAAAGACTCAATTCTGCTCCATCATGTTAACATTTTTATTGGCATCTTTTGTGGCAAATATTTTATATTTAAGCTACAGCATCGATGACGTGAAGTGCCACAAACACGTTGAATTTTTGATTTGATTCTTCTTTATCGCTTGCTAAATCTCTTGTTTCGATTATTTATAAGCATTTGAAAACTCTTTTGCTTTGATTTGAATTTGTTTGCGAATTTCATGGGCTTCACGCTTCAGTTATCAGACCAGAAAGAGATTGTGAGATGATGGCTGATGGGTGCTACACTTATGTAGTTCTTCGTATTTGTTAGTAAATAAAAAGTCTTTAGCATTTTGTTTTGAATTATGCTAAATAAATGGAGTGGCATGTTTGTGTTTGGTTGAATGAGTTGATAAGATGCTATGCTTGTGTGGTGAACCCAGTTGATGGACTGATAGACGGACTGGGGATGTTGTTCTTCCTTTCCCAATTCTATTCTAATTGGTCACTTTCAAAATGCAAATCAAATGTGCTTCACGCTTCTGCGAACTCCCTCAACAAGAAGAATTCGCAAACAGAATTTAAACAAAAGATTATTTTCGTTAAGTCTTTGTGAAAACGAGTCAACTATTTAGTTAACGGTTTTAATTGTCAACTCTCTCACACATACTAGCAGTCTCCATTGTGTTAACTAAGATTAGACAATAGTCCTGATTTTTATTGTTCTGCTTTGGCTCCAATCAAAACTAATACTGACACACGCACGCGCGCACGCACATAGGCAGACTGACAGACCGACGTCGATAATAATAACAATAAAAGTGAACAAAAGCTGGCTATAAAATTTATTATATTTTACCGATAGAATTGTCTTTAGTCTTCAAAGTGGCAGCATCCCATCCATCCATCCATCCGCCTCTTTTGCCCGCAGTTCTGCAAAAATTGTATATTCCAATGCTGTTGCATACAAAATTTGTTGTTTATTGTATTTGTTTTTGGTTCTTTTGGCTTTTATGTTTGAATATGATAGCTGGTTGGGTTAATGAACTGCTTCTACTGCTGGGAAGTGGCTGCAGTCTCTGCTGCGCGAGTTAAGTTTATAATGAATTGTTAATTAATTGCCGCTTTTAATTTAATTTATGAAATGAGAATCGAGCAGATTGGAGTGAGAGCGTGTCACACACATTGAGGCGCTGCGATCGTATGCGATAAATTCCAGTTGGGGAAATGCTGTCAGGATGAAGCTGCACGCCTGACTGCCTGCCTGCCGCCTGACTGCCTGCCTGCCGCCTGACATAGAAAACAGAACAGCGAACAGACAGGCGACAAATGCAAAACACGTGTGTCTGATGCCTTCAGTCACAGACTCCTCACCAAAGATCCCATCCGATCCGTTCTCAACGTGTATTCACTTTGTCTTTTTGGCCAACAAATTAACGCTTGATTAAGGAGCCACTTGGAGCCTCTACCGATGCAGACGGGTGCACTGTGAAAAACTAGTGTCGAGTGAAAGGCGAATTGAGGGCAGTGCACATAGAGCAAACTGGCGTTGAGTACCACGAAGGTGTCTGATAAGAGATATGGATAACTCGAATCAGTTTTTAACTTCAACTTAATGCAGTTAAGGCTATAAAAGCCCTTTAAAAAGCCTACCTCAACCAGCATATTTTTCAGATTGAGCCCCTGGCGGTTATGTGGAGAAATACAACGATTTTAGCCGACAGGAACTAACCTATCAAATTTCATTTCTATACTAGTAGCTGTGAGGTGTCGGCAAATTATATTATTCTGAGCATCTCGAACTTTGCCTTAAACTGATATCGGAGCTTTCTTCACAACTTTAATACCATTTCTTTCGGTGCACTTAGATTAGCTTGCTGCTGTCTGCAGTCTGGGACCTGAGAGCGCTCTGAACCTGGAACCTGCCCGGTTCTCTTGCCCGTCGGACAGCATCGCCATCTGTCTGGGGCACTTTGGCAAAATGTGTTGCTAATTGTTGCACTAAACTGTTGTTGGCATGCGTTTGACAGTCAGTCAAGCAAGGAGAACGCCATCAAATTGGCCGGGGCCACTAAACTGAACAGTTAGCATCCATCATCTCCATGTACATATCTCTTTCGGCTCTTGATTGAGCTATTAAAAATTCTTGTTTACACAAAATAATCAATTAAACCAGACAGAAGTTCCGATCTCTCACATTTTCTGGATATTTTGCAAACAAATTCAATGGAGTTCGTTTGTGCACTTCAGCACTTCCGATAGCTGCTTCCACATGTAGATTTAGAGAGAGAGGATGTAGGACGCAGAGCTTCCAATTGCCCAGAAATTTCTTTTAAATTAACATCAAGATTAAATGTAATGCACATTACGTAAAATGGTCATTGATGTGGTAAGTGAAGTGAGTGCGGAGAGGGGGTAGCAGTGATCTGCATCCGCCGCATCTCATTTGGTGTTGAGTCGGCGACACATTTGCATGATTATGAGCTCAGTTCCGGTCATGAAGCTTATGTAAAAGAAACATTGTTGTTGTAGTCTCTAATCAATTGCAAATTGACTTAAACATTGTAGCGTAAGTTGGCATTTATGATTTGCATTTTTGTGTAATTATTTATTTATACAATTTACTCGAAGAGACACAATCAGCCGAGGCTTTAACTGTTCCTGATGACTAAATGAGGTACAACCTGCGGAACAAGAGCAGTCATTAAATTGAACTCTACCTAATTATGGATTATTAAAAAAAATTAAACAAATGTTCGCCTACAAAAAATGGGGTAGGTCAAGAAGATAAGCCCGACTTGGGTAAGACAGAGTTTTTAGCACTCAAACTAAAAAATGCCGATCAAATTGAATTGAAACCTTTCAAGTGACATAATAATTCCATTTGAAGTCATTTTTTTCGAGCCACAGCTGTCAGACTTAAAGCAGTTTATTAAGTTTTAAACAAAAATGCCATAAAGCAGTTATCATACCAAAAAAAAAATCAGATAGTCCGGTTAAAACTTACATATTTGTACCAAACTAAGTCAAAAACAACACTTGCTTTTACAATCTGTACAATATTAAGCTAGGTTATTCATATTTTCTTAATAAAAAATGTAATCTTCTAATTTTCGCACAATAGGAAACGGCAGACAGCTGAACGCCGATTTCGAACTGCAATGTTTGAGAATTGTCAATAGATATTGCGGAACGTGATCAATCCCAGGGAATCTCTCTGCTTAATGGGAGTATGTTAGGAATTAAAGTGATAAATTTAAACATAATAGATACATTAATACCACAAAATCAAGAGTCTGGTTTCACATTAAATGAAAAAAAAAAAAATTACATTTTCTATAATATTTCTAGCGGAAAACTTTTTGTGAAAATTTGAGATTTTAACTTAGTGGTTCTGGGTGATGTTAATTGTTAAAACATAAATTTTCCTCGAAGCGTGAATGTAAGCGGTAAGGTAACAGACTATTGAGTGTATATTGGCCACATAATTCAAAATTTCTCCACATATGCAAACTTCAAATTGATCGCTATATCTTGGAAACTGATGATGACTTAACATACTGAGAAGCCACACACTTTAGAAATATTATGGAAAATGTTCGAGCTGATCCTTTCTAAAGTAACAGAATTTGTGCTAACTGGCAGTATATAAACAACGAAAAGCTTGCTTTAACTGTTAAAGAATTCGAAATCTGAATGTTTATTACTACTTTTGAGCACGCTACCATCAAAAAATAGAACGAGTTTTCACTAAGACCCATTACTGTCATCCGACTTAAACCAATATAAATAAGAAAAACGTCCATAGCTCTGAAACTATTCAGTTTCCCAACTACTGCTAAATACAGTAAATTTCTGGATACAAGACCAAATTTACAGAAAAAAAAATGAAGAAAAAAAAGTCCCTTTCTCGGCAATTAGCGGCAAAGCTAACTTCGTCTGTGTCGAAGTATTAATACACTTCAAAAAGCTCGCTTCAGCGGTTATCGATTTCCACCAAATGTCGCAGATCAGTTTAAAAACATATAGTATTAATAATGACTTAGTTTAAGAGCGCTAAAATTGAAAACAGAAAATTTTTCTCACTAAAAAACCATTTTCCCACTAATCGTTTCTATGGCTGCTACCAGAAGAAGTCATCCGATCATTCGGTTCCGACATATGAGCAGCGTGCAGTCAAAAGAGAACTCTGCAAAATTTCAGCTCGATAACTTCAAAACTGAGGGACTAGTTACAGATTTTTTGAAATATTTTTAATACTAATGGCTTTTGATAGCATGTAGGGATGTCGAAAATATTATCGACGTATCGAAATATCGAAATTTTTGTCCAAAATTACAAATATCATTATCGGATTTTTCTCCGGGATGATATATCGGAAATCGAATATTTTTTGGTGATATTTTTCGGTCGGTTGCGCATAACTGTTTCTTGTGCTCTGGACATGTAAAGCAAACTGTTTAAAAGTTATTTTATTAAAGGTGATGCATAGAAATCGCAGTGCAATCTGTGCAATAAAGTTGTAAAGACTAATGGCAACTCAACAAATTTAAGAGCACAGTTGCTTGGCTGAAATTCAGCCCATCTTTAAAAAAGGTAAATGTAAGTTTTTTAACGGTAAGTTGGATCGAGACCCCATTGACTCCATTCTGGATGGAAGAGAAAGACGCATTGCCAGTGCTTTCTGACTTGGCATTGTCATATCTTATTACACCGGTAAGCTCCGTGTCATCGGAACGCTTGCCTTCGGCTTTAAAAAGTGTGGTTTCTGACACCAGAAACCGAATGACCGATGAGCATATAACTCAACGGGTCTTCCTAACGATATTATCAGAAGTTTTTACGTTTCGTAGATTTAACTGAATAAGTTTTTTTTTATGCTTTGTAGTTCGAATGCTCTATTTTAAAAGATGATGAATTTAAAAAGTAAACACTTCTTTGCAGAACTCCTATTAGAAATGAAACACACAATGAAATTTAGTAAATATACATTAAATCTATATTTTTTAAGCGCAGTCAGAATGTAGTTCATATTTTTTTTTTTACACCGAAATATTTATATCGAATTGACACTTTTTCTATATCGTCAAAAATATCGATATAGATATTTTTGAAATATTCGACAACCCTAATAGCAAGCAATAGAGTAAATAACAAATTTTTTAACCAATGACCAATGACGTTCAGATTTCGGAAGAAGAGAAATTAGTCTCATTTGACGTAGTATCTCTATTCCCGAGCATCCCCATAGACTTGGCATTAGAAATCATTAGGAAAAAATGGACTGCAATAGAAGAATACACCAAAATACCGAAGCCATTGTTTATGGAAATGGTTAAATTTTGCATAATGGAAAATAGGTATTTTAAGTTCGAGAACCAACTATATACATAATTGAAAGGACTGCCAATGGGTTCCCCAGCATCCCCGGTAATAGCAGACATTGTGATGGAAGAGCTTCTGGACCTCACAATGAAGAAACTTAGGCACCCACCAAGACTGCTAACCAAATATGTTGACGATCTGTTTGCCATTATCAAGGAAACCGAGGCTCATGAGACATTAGAAGCACTAAACTCTTTCCATAGAAATTTAAAATTCACCACCGAGACGGAATAGATGGAAAACTTCCATATTTAGATTCCACTTTCAACAGACATGGAAAAAACTTAAAATTAAATGGTACAAGAAACCCACAGCATCAGGACGAATAATAAACTTCTACTCCAAACACCCAAAAAATATGATAGTAAATACAGCTGCTAGCTGTATTCAAAAGATGCTGAACAAAAGCGACGAGATTTACCATAAGGACATCATTTCCGAAATTTAGCTAATACTGACGAATAATGACTTCCCCATGAAGATTATAAAATCATTAATTGGTAGAAACAAGACAATAAAACCAAAAGACGACAAACAACCAAAATCATATAGGTGCCTCACATACGTTCCGAAACTCTCAGAGCGCTTCGCAAAATCGGAACCCACAAACACAATGAAAAATTTTTACAAGACGAAATCCAAAATAGAAAAAGCCGACAAAAGCAATGTTATATATAAAATACCATGCAATGAAGATTTAGAGAACAGGTTCAATAAACTTTATATTGGAACAACAAAGTCTAAACTTAAAACAAGGATTTCACAACATAAATCGGATTACAAGCTCCGACACCAAACGACAAATCAAAAAACAGCACTAGCAATCCACTGTATGGAGAGCGGACATTCACCGAATTTTGAAGGAACAACAATTTTACAACAAGAGAGCAATTACAAGAAGCGCTTTACTCTTGAAATGCTACATATAATTGACACGCCAACAGACAAGAGACTAAAATACAAAACTGAAACTGAAAACTGCGCCCACATATACAGACATCTACTCAATAGGCAATAATTTAGTACTGAACTCCACGTCAAGCGGTACAGACGTGTTATAAATTGTATGTAAAAAATGTTTTTTGAAGTAATGTGATAATTGGTAAATTGTTTTTGTAGTGTCCCTGAAGACGGATGCCGAGGCGCATTCGAAATATATCGGAAACAAACCAAAAACACTGAGTATTTCTCCTCGACCTAGAGCCAGCTAACATCTACATTCTAATTACGCAAAAACCAAAATTTATATTGGCAAACGATTTTTACAAGGCTGCAAACCTAAAATTTTGCAGAAGGTTCGGTTCAGGGGTTCGAACCCGTTGTAAAGTCTAAGGTTCAATTCGCGGACCGGTTCCTGGAACCCATGAAACCCAAGGTTTTGGTTCGAAACTCGGCTGTTCGCTGGAACATAAAAGAATAGTTTTAATTTATTAATATTTATTTTTACACACTTGAAAAGTGTATTATAATTTTGCCCAGGAGTTTGCAACGCATAGAAGGAATCATCTCCGACCACATAAAGTATAATATATATATTCTTGATCAGCAGGACGACCTGAGTCTATAGAGTCTATAATAGCGCTCTTAAACTCGGTCATTGTTAAAATTATATGTTTTTAGGCGAACTTTTTCAAGTGTATTAAAACTTCGGCAAACGAAATTAGCTTTGCTTTCTCGTTTGCTATAATATTCCTTATTTCAATAATGTAATTTTAATTATCAAATTCATTAGCTGATATTTACAACTTTTGAGAACTGCTTAGTTTAGGTTAATAAGTATTATGTCTTTTAGGAGCTGTTCATTTATATTAGCTCTTAAAGTAGAAAGATCAAACTTAAGTGTTGAAAAGGCTCGTTCAACTAATACCCAAGTTGCTGGAACAGCAAGTTTATTTGAGCAATATTTTTCAAGTACTCATTTTTCTCACCTTTCCAATATTGTTGATGTATGTTCTCTTGGACAATTTTCGAAGGAATCTATAACATATACAGATTTTATATTTGATATATGTTTTTTGTTTTCTATTGCTTTCATAAACTTCTATTCTTCACAATCAGAAGTTGAGTCATTTAAAGATGAATTTTAAAAACTCTCATTAAGAGTTTATTTTTGGATCTTCAGCATGTCAGTAACGTGCTGATTTGCAACACTTTTTTGGTCAGAAGTTAACAAAGTTTGAAATCCTTCTAGGCCAACTAGAAACTATTTATCCTTCTAGGCCAACTAGAAACTATTTACCTTTAATCTTGCCCAGATGCACAACTGATTATGCCCAGCACAATCGTTTTCGGGTCTTATGTCAAAATTACAATGATCTCTATCACCTGCTCTCAACAGATCTCTCTCTCTTCTCTCTAAAAACGTCTCTCTATAATTATCTCCGGGGAAATCTCTGACCACTCCCAGCTGTGAGTAGGGGCATAGCTTGTCGGACTGGCTAAAAATCCTCCCCCACCGGGTCAGAGATTTTCCGGTTATTTAGTTTTAAGTTTTTCGTATAAATTTTTTATTTTTAAAGTTTACTTTAAGATATTTTTCTCTCTATCTCAGTTTTTTTTTTTTTTTTTAATTTAATATATTATCTTATTTTTTTTCTCCTTTGTTCCTACATAACTATAGGTTTTGGTTTTTTGCTCTCTCTCTCTTTCTCTCTCTCTCCCTCTTCTCGATCTCTATATTATTAAAGTTTTTGTTAGCTCTAATAACGTCTCTGACTACAATTGGCTGTGAATAGGGGCATAGCTGGCCGGACGGGCAAATAAAATTCCCCCACCGTGTCGGAGTCGTTATTAGTTTATTTTGTAATTTTATTAGATTTTCTTTGATAGGCTTCATTAGCTCATAAAAATTTTTGTAACGTATATAAGTTTTCGTTGACAGCCTTTTTTTGTCAACTCTAAATAAATAAATAAATAAATAAATAAATAAAGAACACTGCAGCCAATATTGGTACTGAGCTCATAATAGGAGAACGAAGATTTTAGAGCAATTGCTCGACATGAGAATCAAGCGTAGTATGAATCAGCTGCAGCCTTAAAGTTTTATAAATTGGTTGCAGAAAAATATATATATTTTAAACTACGTTCCATTCAGATGTTTTTAGCTGCCGCTCTTTTAAAGAACTCTGAATGCAAAAATCTTTAAGAGTTAGTAAACGTTCGCACAATTAGTAGGTTGAGTTCCATTACATCCTTCATAGTTCCATTCCTTTTCTGCTCTGCAGTTGTCATTTAAAAGTTCTCTTGCTCGAACTATATTCGATCCATTATCGACGGTGATAGTATAAATCTAACCTAGAGAAATGTTGCAGGATTGGAGAACTTCTTGAATGATAGCAGCCAGATTACAAGGAATTTCTATATTGCCCTGTATGTGTAGCTGAAATAGCTATACGATCAACCAGCCTCCTTCGTGGTGTTGAGCGCGTCTTGTTTTAGAAACGTTATGATGAAATCATAGTTTAATGACCTAGAGCCTGCTAAAAAGTTCTATGGTTAATCTTTTACTTAGTAGGACACCGAAGATCTAATACCTATAGTTCCCTTCCTTCTTCCAAAAAGAAAGAATCATTCTGCTGAAGGACCAATCACACTGTCGAAATCGGTAACCGAATCCAAATGATTCTTTGCTTTGGAAGCACTACCTTTTATAACTAAAGATGTGTACTCCAAGAAGTGAGTGGTAGTAGATCTACGTTGTAGGAAGGGTGATATAATGGAACCTAACAAATTTTTCAGTTGTTACTTATTCTCACAATATATTATTTATCCTCTAAATTTTAACGTCAGACTTATTAAATATTTATGAAGAGGAATGATGAAAAAGACACAAGAAGGATGACTCCACAGACAATTTAAATAATCTATCATATGAATAGTGCTCGGGTGTTGCGCACCGGTAGTGTGGGCTGCTGGTGCGGGAGGTGTGGGTTCAATCCCGCCTCGGACCATCTAATAAAAAGTTTTTTTCTTTCTTTAGAAAAAAGCTTGTGAAGTAACTAGCCATGAAAAGGCAAAATTCTCAAACTTTGCAGTTAGGATTCGGCGTTAAACTGTAGGTCCCTTTCTCTTTTGCGAAAAATTATCAGCACTCACGCCAAGAGATTGAGAAAAGCTCGGCGTATGGCCCTCTGAATATAGCCATTTTATATTTACATTTTATGAATAGGCGTCAGAACCTAAGAAGGCAACCATGTCCTGGACAATACACATGATTGACTGAGTAAAGGTCGCAAAGGAGCAAACTTTGAGTGATTATTGACTTATTAAAAATCTCAGCAAACAAGATTGGCTATGGCCTGATCAGTTTTATTTTTCACTTTACCATAAAGCACAGAAGAGGGCAAAACTTTAAAACAATCAATGGGAACAAACTTACTCAGGGTCATGCCAGAATTGAAGGCTGCAACGTTCAAGAAAACTTTTATAACATTGTGCGTTATGCACATTTTCCTGACTAATATATCATATGTGAACATTTGCTAGGCCAAGTCATAAGGCTAACGATAGAACATAATTCGATCAAATCCGAATTTCAGGAAATTGTGAAAACTTTCGTGGGCAGAAAACAAATCTTGTTGCTACAAATTAAGACTGCTATCGTATAAAATTCAACACTTAGTTATGCCAACAAAATGTTCTCATGAAACGAATTAAGTAAACCAAAACAAGAATTTTCATTTCCCAGCCGAACAACTTTTTCTCTCCCCAAGAGAGACATCGCCTTCACCTTTCACTCAGACAAAGCACATAAAAATCATCTAATTTGAAATTATCACTCATAAATATCAATAATATGGATCAAACAAAATGTATATAACATTCAAAGTAGCTCGAGATCGTGAGAAGTCCCAGTGACAGAAATACGAGTGCAGCTTCAGTCAAAGTATATAAAATAATTTTGTTGCACAATCAAACTGCAGTTAACTCTTTCATTCGAGTTTGGAGAGCAGCCTCATAAATTGCCGTGAATATACAAAAACCATTTGAAACCTGTGGAAATTTGAATATCGCTGGACAGAGAAACTGGGAGGGAGCTAGCCAGCAACTTCACTTGTGATTAAGCTGTGCACATTAATTCTTTTGGTGAGGTGTGAAAAATGCGTTTTTCTTTCCGGCGAGAGAGAGAAATGTTTTGATTTCGAACAAAACAAACGCCACAGGAGCCTCGAAGCAACAAGCATATGTCGACGAAGGCCCTTTCCAAAATATTCAAATTCATGTGTTTTGTTTTTGTTTGTTGAGTTTTGAAATACGAGAGTGTATTTATTAGTGATTAAGAAGGTGAAGACGATACTTCCACTGCGGCATAGATTAAAATTGGGAATTTACTGTGAAATTATGCAAATATTTGGAAAGTGTCAAAAGGCCCTAAGAACTTTTTTCGAGAATGGAGCTGGGATAAGAAGTGGAGTGGAGCTGGAACAGGTGAACTTGTCTTGGAAGCTGATATCTTTATCTAGCCCGATACGTTTTGTTCTTTGGCAGTGGAAGGTGTGAAAAGCCACAAAACACAACAAAACAAAAAAGACGTCGGACGCGCGCTAAAGTTCAACACTCGTCCCCGAAGTCTGATAAATCAATTGAAATGCAAATGTTGTCGAAAAAAGCAACAACAACAGCAACATTATTTAAATAAAAAATGACAAATCGTTGAATTATGAACGAATCGACGTCGCAATGTTACGAATATGAATAATGAAATATATTCTGTTTGTGGAAATAAACTGTTCTAGGCATGCATACAAAAATATTGCCCAGATAAAAGGTATAGGAGAGAAGCAATATTGATTTATTTTTGGGTGGGACTGCGAAGTAAGGAAAATATCGTATGTTTCATATCATTTTTAAATTAGCAAAGTTTTTACTGTTTATCAAATCAATTGTTTTTTATACCCTTAGAAAGGGCACTATAAATTTGCTAAGAACTTTGCAAAGCATAGTAAAATTATTTCCAATTCAATGAACTATACCTAGTAGCAATTGTTTTGGTAGACCGCGCAAAATACGGCCGTCCGTTAAAGCCGTGAAATATCGAATTCGTCAAAATGCAAGCAGAAAATCATGTCTCGTGAGATGAATATCAGCAAGGACAGAATGTCGCGCATCGTAAAACTTGTCTTGGGACTCTGTGCATACAAGAGTCACACCGGCCACTTGCTCACAGCAGCATTGAAACAAAAACGTAAGACAAAATCGAAAGCATTGCGTCACCAGTGCGCGATCAATGCCCACAGACGAATTCTGTTCACCATAGAGGAATCGTTCAACAAACAGAACGATAGAATGTATGCTGTTTCATCAAAACAAGTTGAAAAACCTTGAAATGAGCCTACAAATCTTAAAGATTTATCATCTCGCAACTTACCAACCATCCTACAGTTTTCTGTAAAGCTTCAGTTGAAAAATTTTAGGATATACACTGCTCGCCACTTGAATAGGACACCCTGTATGCTCTCTTTAAAACTGCTCGTGAACTCGAAAACGAAATGGTAGAATAACGGTATTTTTTGCATATTATCTTTGTGCAAGCATTCTTCGCTCTTTCTGGTATATTCCAAGTTTTGGAATAGAACCGTTATAAAGTTGTTTGCACTTTATGTGAGCATTCGCAAAAATTCAATGGAATTTTTGCGCCACTTGAATAGAACATGCATTTTATTTGGTCGGTATCGTTGACACGTGCACACAAATTTTGGTTTACTTAAACTTTTTGCTTTAATTGAAGTGTATATAAAATTAAAAAAAAATAAAATGGGGCGTGGCACTTCATTATCTGAGTCGGAGAAAGGAAAAATCCAGAGCTTACAAGGATTCTGGCCTTTCTATTGCCAAAATAGCAAAAAAAAAGTCGACAGGAGCCGTCACGCCATAACAAATTTTTTAAATAATGAGGCTAATTATGGTAAAAACATGAAGGGCCGCACCCACAGTGTGCTTACCATCGCGGACAAGCGACTTATATTAAGAGAAGCTTCCAATTCGCACGACTCTTTGGCCAAGATAAGGGAAAAATGCAACGTTAAAGCAAGTTTGACAACCATGCGTCGTGTTATTAATAATGCTACACACCTGCAGAGACTAAAAATCAAGAAGAAGCCACCTCTTAACCCGGCTCGGAAGTTACAACGCCTTGATTTCGCGCGCGCACATGTCACCTGGACTTCGGAGTGGCAACGTGTTGTCTCTTCGGACGAAAAAAAGTTTAATTTGGAGGGCCCCGATGGCTACAGCTACTATTTTCATGATCTTCGAAAAGAACCACACCATCTTGATAAGTTGCACAGCAGTGCTGGAGGTATTATGGTATGGGGGGCCATTTCCTATTATGGCACCTGTGAGCTTAAATTTATTCCAACCACCATGAATGCGTTGTGTTATAATGGTATATTGAAAGAGGCCTTTCCACACTTCCAAACTCTTTTTGCAAATCTAAAATGGATTTATCAACATGATAATGCCCCTATACATACGGCCTGGATTGTTAAATCGTATATAGCGAGCCAAAACGTGGAGTTATTAAACTGGCCACCCTATTCACCGGACTTGAATATCATTGAGAATGTGTGAGGATGGCTAACACGTGAAGTATATGGATCAGGTCAGCAATATTAGAGCGTTCCCGAACTAATGGCAGCTATCAAATTAGCATGGGGCTCGATATCGTTGAATTATTTGGGAAAATTGTATGCATCCCTTCCAGACCGAATGTGTGAGGTTTTGGAGAAAAAAGGAGGCTCAACACACTATTAAAAACTTTGTTTGGTTTAAAAACATGTTAGTAATTTCTTATTTAAGTAATATTGTTATTTGAAAAGGATTGAAATATTCTTAAATGGTTTTTAGATAAAGTGTCCTATTCAAGTGGTGCAAAATGAAGACTCCAAAATTTGTTACTTATTGGTTAACAATGTTTTTTGTATACTTACAACTTTTGAATAATTTTGTAATTTTCGTCTAATTACTACATTTAAATAAACTTTATAAGAAAACAAAAATTATTTTCCTAGATGGCTTGGTTTAGCAGCAATTAACTATAGAAAATCGACTTTAGAGGTGTCCTATTCAAGTGGCGAGCAGTGTATATAGATTTATTTTGTTTAAAAAAAAAAAACAGTTTTCGGTTGCAATGCAACCCACCCTTCCTGGGGACTCGAACCTCTTCGTTCTAAGACACATAGTTAAAGCTTGGCACGGCCCCTTTGCCGACTTTACCAGCGGGTGTCAATTGTTAGGGGCAACCAGTTGCAGTATAAGAACTCAGCCTGCAAAAATCTCGGCTCTTATACTGCAACTGGTTAAGCCTAACAGTTGCCGCTCGATGGTAAAGCGGTGGTGGGTGTATCTCAGTGCGCAGAAGGTACTGAGTTCAAGTCCCAGTAGCGACGGATTAATAATTTACTTTTATATAAGTTTTCAGAAAGAAGAAAATGTTAATAGCTAAAACAAACAACAACACACATGCCAAACACACCATCCATTTCAAGACTATAATCTTGGTTTTAGATTGATTTTTTTCTCAATGTATGGGCACAAATATAGGAAAAAAACTTAATACCTAATAATCCATACGCGGTTGAACTGTTGATTCCACCTTCAGTTCCAGAGTCAAGTCAGATTTATTCTAACAATACAAGCGATGCATCCGACGATGATGACTAATTAGAGGACTGCGATTAGGTTTAAGAAATGTTAAAATTATAATATGGAATGTAAGAAATATAATGTAAATGTAATAAAATATAATATAATGAATATTCATTGTCATCATAATAATGATCCTCTTTTTCACAAATCTTGAAATGTCAATTGTCAATACATTTTCCATTCAATTTATTCACAATCAAAATTTCACAACATATTCACAATCATTTTGGACGAAATTGTCCTCCATATTGGAGCCGCCATTTTGTTTTTCTGAATTTTGACTTCGAATTCGTAATCAGCGACCCCGAATACCCCCGAGTACAAACTTTCCGTCAAATCAAATACTTTTTCGACTTTTGGCCAGCTTATTGCGACGGACGAACAATCAATGATCAAAATTATAATACCTTTATTGCAGGGTTAAAAAAATACAGCCGCGGTGCTTTAAAATACGTAAAAAGATAGTAGCAGGGTACAAGTCGTTGATATATGTATCAAACCTGCAAACCCAATAAATTTTTTCGGAGCTCCGATTCGCGTATTCGAACCGAAATTTGCCAGTGGTTAATGTTTGGAAGTTTTAGGTTCGAGGTTTTTAGGCGAAGGTGTTGGTTCGAACCTTGGTTCGGCCCTAGATTTACGCAAAATTTAATAGAAATCCAATTTATGTAATTTATATTCAAAATAAAGTTTAACTTCCATATAGCGAATCTCAACGGCACTAATAAAAACTTCGCTATAATGAAAAAATCGTTACATAGAGAAAGAAATACGAAATTGCAGTGTTCAGGAAACGAATTAATTATATAGGGAACTTCGTTGTACGGAAGCTCGTAATAGAGAAGTTCGACTGTAGTATTCAGACTTTCTGCACTTTTGATAAGATAAAACAAATTTTGAGACCTGATCAACTGAGACATCATGGTACTGATAAGACAGTTAGCGCAATAGCATTAAGTTGCTTACATTAATAAGCTGTCAAAACCTTTAAAAGGTTTGACTTAATCGGTTCTCGAATTGTGCCATCAGAGACTCTTATTTCTATTATTACTTATTTCTAGAAATTATATTGAAAATCCTTTATACTTTCGTAATGACTTCGAGTCTTTTTAGCACAATATTGATAACAACAAATTGGAAAGTGTTCAGAATGTCTTTAATTTTTTTGTACGGAACCGAAAATTTAGGTTCGGAAGCGGTTCAGGTTCAGCAAATTTAGAAACTTTGGTTTGGCTTAAGGTTCGGTTCACAGTTAAAAAAAAGTCGGAATTTCGGGTTCAAACCGGTTCGGTTCATAACCGGTTTGCAGCCCTGATATGTACATATAGCAGAGTCTGGCACGTCCCAGTCTCCAGTTTATACAACATCTCTCAGCGGCAGCGACGTCGACACAGTATACGATCTTAAGCTCTCTTTTGCAACAACAAAGAAGTGTCAAATGAGCTCTGACTGACTGAGCTCTGACTAAACACAAACAAGCAATGCCAAAATGAGCATGTGTGTTTTGCCGGCCCCTGATTGAAAGGCTGTTTCAAACACACTTCCACGCTGAGAGGCGGGCATCCTTAACAGAGACCGGGCAATCTTTTTCAAGTCGGCTCACTCAAGTAAGTATTTCAGCATTCGACTTGCACTCCTTATTTGGCATCTTTATGTTCCCACACAAACAAAATACAGTTGCAAGATCTTCGATTTTCACACTTACTAATTAATTAAAGGAGGACCTCGGGCTTTCCTTAGCTTAAGAAAGGTTGTTTATTATATGAAGAAAACTCTATCCATCTATGTCGACCTGTTGTGTACTTCTGGAACTTCCCTCTTGTTTACTTCACCATTTGAATAAGGCCCGCGTTTTGTTGGATGCCCCATATCATTTCATTTCATTGAACTTGGTAAATAAATTAATACGTTGTATTAAATATGCGACAGACAGCTTTGAACGCTTTTGCTTTTGTTCTTTTGGGTCTGTTTTGGGGTATCTGGCATATTTTTGTATTGGTATTTTAGATAAGCTTTAGAAAAGAGAAAGGAACTAAATGGTAATGATATATATGACATGTTCGTATTTGTTGTTACATTTAGTGGTGATCAAATGAGTTCTTTTTCGTATTATCGTATTTTTTTTGTTTCTTAATAAAACTTTTTTACTGCACTCTTGCATGGCCAAGGTCCATGGCTAGCACGACAGCAGCAACAACAACAACAACAACTACAGACATTTGCCATGCGGCATGCAAGCCAAATCTAACAAGGCACGTTGCCAGCCGTGCGGCAAAATAAAAATATTTATATACAGACTAGCTGTATACCCGGCGACGCCCGGGTCCTTTACATTGTGTGGATATGTTTCTTATGAGATCGCTTATATTCAAGCTTGAACTGGCTGCAAATCAATAATAACATTTAAACTCGTCTAAACTTGTTCAAAACCAGTTTTCCATTGAGAAACAATTAAACTGCATATATCTAACACACACACAAAATTTCCAGTTCATAGCTTGAATAATTTCTGAGATACATACATATGTAAAATGTCTTACACTCTCACTTAACACCTACAGAATAATTTTTTAGATCACAGCCGAAATAATTTCTAAGATGTGGTCTTGAACCACTCTTAAATCCATATCACCAATCTACAGACCAATTTTTAAGATCATAGCTTCTATAATTTTTGAGACATTGCACTGAACCACTTTTGAACCGGGTCGAAACCGGTCCAGGACCATTAAAATATTGGAGTTGGATATTACCAGCTTACACTTCAAATTTCAGGTTTATATCTTAATTCATTTCTCAGTTGTGGCTCTGAACCACTTTTGTGCCGTTTTTCACCGCTTTTGAACCGGTTCACAGACTTCTGACATAGCCCATTACCAAAGATTATACAATGTACGTTTGTTATTCTATGCTATTACTCATTTTTCGTAAAGATCAGTTCAGCGGTGTAGACGCCCATATTTAACCATAAACATGCAAACATACATTCACTCTTATATATATGTATAGATTGATGTATGCATGTATGAGTGTGTGTTTGTGGTTAACGGTAAACTATGCAATCACACGCCTATGCATATGGCTAATATATCGTGATGATTCGGATTTCCATTTGTTTTAGATATTGCCTGGACACATGACGTATTCGCAATGTAGGTAGATTGCACAGTAGTTATACATTTTCATTATTTTATTTATTTTATAATTTTACAGATTCACTGGTTTTGTTTTCAAATTCCTCCAGTAAGTTTAAGATTAACATTAATTTAAAGAACATATGGGAGGAACGTAATTGCAGAAAGACTGGTGTCCCAATAGAGCTCATAAAGTTCGCGATTCATTCGAATGCGCAATCCATAGCCAACTTTTAAAGGTCCATAAATCCTCCGAAAAATTTTTCGCATGAACACGCCAATAGCCGCCTCATCCGCTGCTGTTAATGTCCATGCTTCTGCGATGTATTGCAGAACTAGGATGATGAGCGACTTGTATAGCGCTATTTTAGTTCTTCGACAGAAGGCTCTGCTCTTGAACTCCCTGCTGAGCCCGTAGTAGCATCGGATTGCAAGAGTATTTCTTCTTCGTATGTCCAGGCTGATGTTGTTGTCGCTGGTTACCATTGTTCCCAGGTAGACAAATCCTCGACAACCTTAAAGTTGTACACTCCCATTGAATCAGATTTTGCAAGACGCGGAGATTTTTTGTGCGTGGATACTAGGTACTTCGTTTTGTCCTCTTTTACCGCTAAGCCCATCAGTTCAGACTGCCTCTCAATCTCTGAAAAAGCCCTGCTTACTACCCGTTCGTTTTTGCAGACAATGTCAATATCATCGACGTATGCGAGTAGGTTTAGATCTTTTCGAAAAATTGTGCCCTTTCTGTTGGCGTTTGGGCACCGACGCAGTATATACTCCATCGGCAGATAAAAATTTATTAGTTTTCTATGCCTTTTCATAATTTCACCAAGTTTGATGAAAATCGGACAACTATATAGTATAGCTGCCAAAGAAAAAATTGGTCTGAAAAAAGTCTTCGTAAGAAAAACTTTTTTGTTTTGATTTATACTCTGTACCGAAGGTACATAGAGTATATTAAGTTTATGCAAAAGTATGTAACAGGGAGAAGGAATCATTTCCGACCCTATAAAGTAAATATATTCTTGATCAGCATCAACAGCCGAGTCGATATAGCCATGTTCGTCTGTCCGTCTATCCGTCCGTCCGTATGAACGAAGAGATCTCAGAGATGGTAAGAGATAGAGGTTTGACATGTATGGGACATATATTTCTTATAATTGCAGGCAGATCAAGTTTAGCCCCCCAAGTAAGCCCCCGCAATTTGGAAAAACGTCATATCTCTCACAGTTATGATGATAGATGGTTCGTGCCTTCTAGAGATATCTAGTAATCAAAATTATTTATCGATTTGCTGAAGGAATGATAAAGATCGGATGAACGATACTCAAGTTATGAGCAAAAAACAGCCAGTTAACACCTCCCACCCGTCGTTTTGGGCACTCGCATGTCACAATTGCTTCCAACTACATGGGGTGTCCCTCAAGGATCTGTTATTGGTCCACTTTTGTTTTCAATGTATATAAATGACCTACCTGATAATTTGAGTAATTGTGTCGTCCATATGTATACTGAAGATGTTCAGTTGTATGTTAGTCGTCCGTTGAGTGAATTGACTGTCAGAGTATTCAATGAAATCTTAGTCAAATTATGCACCTGGGCAAAGGAGAATTGTTTGGGATGAAACCCGTCAAAATCTAAATGTCTTATAGTGTACAAAAAGAACATTAATATAACCCAGCTGAATAGACTTATTATTGATGACATTGGCCTTGAATATGTAAATCAAATCAGCAACCTTGGAATACACTTCAATGCTACTCTCTCCTTCTGGGAAAACTTATGGTTCTCCAAGGCAACTATCTGGTTCAAAATCCCTCATACCGCAGAACATTAGCATAGCAAGATCGTGTTTAGTCCCAATGTTATACTACGGTATAGAAATTTTTGCTATTTGTGTCGTCAATAGTATGCAACGACACCGTGTAGCTTTCAACTCTATTGCAAGATATGTCTTTGACAGTAAGCCCTCTGAGCTTTTAACCACATTTGCCCACCAAGTATTCGACCTGTGTTTTGATTCCTGGATTAAACTTCGAACTCTAATTTTTGTTCATAAAATCGTTGTGAATCACAGTATTTATATGAAATATTAGAACTCGCCTCATCCGCGAGAACTAACAATTTAATTTGCCCAAGATTAAACCTGGCCAGTTCAGAAAAACATTTCTATGTCTTTGCTGCTCGCTGCTGGAACCAGCTTCCATACCATCTTAAGACTATAAGGAGCGCAACACTTTTCAAAACTAACCTTACCGCCTATCTTAAAAGTCGAATCGTTTGAAATGATCAAATCATATTACTGTTACTAAGAATAAGGTGCACTGTAAACTTAAATTAAATTGATATCTACCCTATTAGTTATTAAGCCAGGATACATTTTATGTTTATCAACCTCCCCGAATTACATTTTGTGATCAATACTATAATTATCATGACAAGTTCTTGTTGTATTGGGAAATAATTAAACAAACAAACATAAACATGATAGTGTAATAGCAAAGCAAATATCTCAAAATATTTAGAGAATTAAGCCTTCTATGATGAAATAGGACCGGTTCTATTTGATAAGAGTTCATCTTTAGAGAATTTTGACAACCGACTTTTAGTAGTAGAGATATATCAAAAATGCAAAGGCAGCTTTAGCCTGGCCAGATTGTCTGCAGTTGCGTTACCCTCCATATCACCTTGTCCAAACAGTCATGCAGGAAGTTTCTCAAAATCTTTGCATTTTGGACTTGGCAAACAAGACAAGATAAATAAGATCAGTCGGGCCTTAAGATTTTTATTTTTTTCTTTTCTTTGGGACTTAAGAATGCTGCTGACTTGGCACAACAAAATATAAATTCAGCAAATTCAAACTCTTTTAAAATTTTGGAAGATCTTGAAGTTTGTCACAAAAAAACGACAACCAAAATTGTCCTTGTATTTTCCCTCAGTGTAACATTTTCGGTTGTCAGGTTAATAAGATTATCTATTTTTCTTTCTTTCTTTCTGTCTTGCCAAATGTTGCGGCTGTTGTTGTTGGTGCTGTTGTTGTCAGCCTGTTTGCTGATAATCTATCGTCATCTATCAGCGCGCATCATGTTGCAAATGCAGCAATGTTGCAACTGTTGGAAAATGTTGCAAATGTGCGTTATAGTTCTCTGTGTCTGCTGACTGTCCAGCTGCATTTACCCACTTCCCTATCTCCTCCCATCCCCTTGAACACACTTACACACGGCAATCATTCACTTTTAGCCAAAGCATAATAACAATATTTCAACTAGTCGCAGTCGCCTGGCACGCGATCCATCTTCAGTGCCTAGAGAAGATGATGATAGAGTGGTGAAGAGGTGGGTAGGGGAGAAGGGGAGAATGGCGCATAGAATTTCGATTTAATCGCGTTCGCTGTTGTTGTTGCTGCCGCTGCTGCTGCTGCTGCTGCTGATCTGATCTAAGTTGCATTTAATAATCATCGTCGTCGTCTGCAGCCTCAACAAGTTTACTTGCAACACAGGCAAAACAGGCTAAAAAGCAGATCCCAGAACATTGCAGACGTTGGTTGTTGTTGCTGCTGCTGCTGCTGTTGCTGCTGTCAACGTCAGAGTTGTTGCTGTTGTGGCTGTTGCAGTTGTTGCGCCTACATTCATATTTCAGCAATTAAAAATCTAATTGACAAATACTTGAACGACAACGTGAAGGCAGCCGAGACGAGTTCGAGAGTTGCATTTGCCAGCTGCTCCACATGCCACATTCTCCACCAACTCCTTCTTGGTTATAGCAATTCAATTTCTTCAGGTCGTGATAGTTGCAGGACGGCGCTCCGATTCGCGGGTTCGAAACAAAATTTGTAATGTAAAATGTAAAATTGGCTCAACAGCCCCAAACTTGGCCAAACTTCTCGCAATCTCTTGGCGTGTGTGCTTTTATAATATTTCGCAGAAGAGAAAGGGACCTACAGTTTAACGCCGAATCAGAATGGCAAAGTTAAAGAAATTAGCTTTTTCATGGCTAGTTACTTCACAGCTTGCGCCAATAGCTGGTGAAGGTGACCGGATGTGTAAAAACTATTTTGTAAAGAAAGAAAAAAAACTTTTTCATTAGATGGTCCGAGGCGGGATTGAATCCACTCCTCCCGCACCAGTTGCCACACACTACCGGTGCACCACATCGAACCAAAATTTACCAATGGTTAATGTTCGAAACAACATTGCGGAGATAACTTTCTAAATCGACATCTTCTGACAGTTAGATTGAAGTCACGTTGTAGCGTATGAAAATATTGCTTTTGAGAATCTTTTAGAAAACTTGAATCAAGGATCTAAAAACTTTACATATAATGGGTGCCGACTATAACAATCATACAACTGTACCTGTATCCAGAATTTTTAAAAAGACGGCATTGTACTTGCATGGCTATTTTATAACCATATCGACCAGATAATAAAAAAATCGCTCTCCTATACTTCAAATATTTTAAGATATAATTATTGTTGAACCGAACCGATAACTTGGATTCGTAACAGGCTCAGGCCCCAAAAAATTTATTTTACTTCTTATTTAAAGTAATATTTAATATAGATTGGTTAATATAGATTATAAGCTATTTTTGATGCATATGACATATACTTTTTACCAGAGTATTCAATAGATCGTTGCAAATATTTCCTTTTATTTTCGATCTCTGCCTCTGTTTGGTAGGGCCAACAAGTTACAACATCTTCATCCAGGCAGAAGTAAAAATCATGGGATGTCATTTTGGGCTGTGTAGTTTTGGCTTTAGCTTATTACACCCAGAGAGAGGGAGAGAGAACCAGACCCATACCAATACTTCCCATGTACAGTTGAGCTGCGCACGCTTAACGGCCTGCTGCCTGCAATGATTGACCATTGAAGACCACAATCCAAGCAGCATAAACACATCTATACACAAACAAGTATGAACAGAAGCCACACAGAGAAGACCACGACGCTTGGCCTAACAAGCAGGGCACGTGCCCTATTAAACTTTTGTGGTTGATGAGTATACGACTGAGGCCGTATAAACAAGTTATAATCGTATGCTTAAGTACATTAATTATACCCGCCCGCCCAAAGCATACAACGAAAAAAAAACTTGTCATTAGTATTGGGGCGCCGGTGGAGCTGGTCAGGAAAGATTCGTTGGAAACCAAAATCAACAGATTAATTAAAAAGAAAAACGCTTCAGTGCGAGTATTCTGAGAATTAACAGCTACTGACTACACTGCAGTGGTCAGTGATAGTGGGTGCAGGCAGAGATTACTCACCCATGTAAATAGTTTTTCTGTTGAAAGCTTCATTTCCATATTTTAGGAATTCGGAAAGAAACGAAATTAAAGGGGAACAAACAACGTTGGACCATATGGGGGGTCTTCTATTTGGGATTCATTATGCCGATGGCAGGGTAAAGGGGAGTTTCGATTGCTGTGGCGAAACTCAAGTAACATATTCAGTTCATTTAAAACAAATAATATACTTTGCACTTGCCAAAGTTTTTGTGTAACCGATCAATTTATAGTGTGACTCCTCATAAAGTGTGTGAATTGTTTGTTTTTCTTTGGTAGATCGATAAATAATGCCGTATATATGTATGTGGGTCATTCTTTTCCAAACCGAACGGTTTCCAGACTCACCATTTTTGAATTTAATAAAAATATTTCCGTAGTTAGATCCCGACATGCCCACTAAAAACGTAATTTGCGGTTTTGCACAAAATATTTTTGTTTATTTTAAAAATAATTTGAGAAAACAAATAATGGAAAAAAGTTTTGCTAAATAGTATGTTTTGTATCTACTTATATCACAATATAATACAATTTTTAATTATTTAATAATATTCGATAATTATAATCGTCTATATCGGCAAAAAAAAAAAATCATATCGGAATCACCCTTATCGTCAAACAAAAATATTGATATATCGATCAAATATTTACAACCCTACTATTACCATGTAAATTTGATTCTACAGTCGCTCGGGAAGATTCGAGCTGATCACATCGTTCGAAGCTGGGCTCCACGTATGCCTTTTTCAAGGCGCACGTATTTCACATGCTACCCTTTTTCTTGGCAGTGTGTTTCTCCGATTTAAACCTAAAATTTGACTACATCGAAATATAATTAAGACATCATCAAAATTAAGACAAAATCGAAACAAAAGCAAAAGGACACTTTTTGGATTCGTTTGGATAAGTTCAATCTTGAAATAGCAAAAAAATAAAAATAATTTTCAACAAATTTTGGACTATGATTTCTGAAATATTAGATATATTATATATTTTTGACTGAATAAATAAATATATGGTGAAAAACGACATTTGTTGTTGGACCATCTTTTGTTGTAGACTGGTAAGGATTGTGATTCATTGTCTTACTGAATTTTTTAAAGGAAAATCATTTTCTCTAAGGATTTGAGCAGTTTTGTAATTAAGTTTAGGAACTGAAATAGCAGTTTGCATTTTTAGTAGGTTGATTTCATGAACTACGGGCATGAAATCCCGGTTCTGATTAAGGACGCGAGCAGTTTCGATACTTAAGTCAGGAACGGATAATGGAAATGAATAAATCAAAATAATTTAACGCACTGAATTCACAACTTGACCTCAAGGCAGCCACTCTTCAATTAATATTCAAATCAAATTTGCTTTCCCTCTTTTTCATCACCCCCCCCTTCATCCACCTCTTTCACCTACCCTCTTCCACTGTTTCCCACTGTCAATCCACTGTTAAGTAACTGTTAAGTCACTGTCAAGTCACTGTTAAGTCACTGTTAAGTCACGGTCAAGTCACTGTTAAGTCGTTGTCAAGTCACTGTAAAGTCGCTGTCAAATCACTGTCAGGTCACTGTCAAGTCACTCTTAAATCACCCTCTTCCACTGTTTCCCACTGTCAATCCACTGTTAAGTCACTGTTAAGTAACTGTTAAGTAACTGTTAAGTCACTGTCAAGTCACTGTTAAGTCACTGTTAAGTCACGGTCAAGTCACTGTTAAGTCGTTGTCAAGTCACTGTAAAGTCGCTGTCAAATCACTGTCAGGTCACTGTCAAGTCACTGTCAAGTCACTCTTAAATCACTGTCAAGTCACTGTTAAGTCACTGCCAAGTCACTCTTAAATCACTGTCAAGTCACTGTCAAATCACTGTCAAGTCACTGTCAAGTCACTGTCAAGTCACTGTCAAGTCACTGATAAGTCACTTCCGCTCCACTTCTCCCCACTTTCTTCTCATACCAACCTACTCCACACACAACCCACCTGCTGCTACGGCAATGGTAAAAGCGGCTGATTTTGCATGTACAAAGTACAATGACAAAAGCATACCCAAAAGAATATGTAGCCCAGACAAAATTTTTCTAGTTTTAGTCCCCCGGTCAGGAGGCGACCGTAAAAGAGCTTCGCTCTAAAAACAAAATTATTCCTGAGTCCCGGTTCGAACCCAAACCTAGATCCAGCGACCTTCTGATTTCACTCCGTGAACCCGAACCCAAAAATTATAATCATTTCTAAAGTTTATAAATAATTTCATCTCAGTGTCACCATGATATAGCTTCTTTAAATTTATAATTTAATGCCATAAGCATAACTTAAAGTAAATTTCAAAATGTGAAGAATTTTAAAGTTTAAACGATATAGGTTAACTACGTTATGAACATATAAGGATATGCCCTAAATAAAAACTTTATTACGTAATCAGTTTCAAAGCAATTCGAATGAAACTTGACAAGCTTTGCAAAAATGTAAACATCAGGCAGATCGTCTATATTAATGATGATATTAATGATGAATGATTTAATTAATTGTATTTGGTTGTAGTGAAGTGTGCCCATAGTGTCATAATGTGTGGTAAAATTTATTCTTAAATCTATGGTCACACTACATCAGAACGAAATTGCTTTCATACGGGCCTACGTGGCTATATCGACTCTACTTTTGATGTTGATCAAGACTTAAGCAAAGTTAATACAGTCAAATAATTTGAAAAATTTTAAGAAAATTTTGATAAAAATTTGGCCAAATTGGCTAAATTGACGAACTTCTCGGCCATATTTGATCAAATTATTAGTGAATGGAATTATAGTTGCTTAACTTTGCTTAATACATACTTTATGTGTTCGGAGATGGTTCCTTCTTTGCATTACAAACATGACGACAATTTTATAACACCCTCTGCCAGGGTATAAAAATATTGCGAAATCCCTTAAAAACAATGCGAGAGAATATTACATACCTTTCTACAGTATCTTAATCCTCTTACACCCTCATTTACCTTTCTTAGTCTTATTAAGATACGACAATATAGAATAAAAGGACATTACTCTCATTTCAGTATTTTCACTTCAAAGATTAGAGTGAAAGCGAAAGTGCCAGGGTGAAGGGCAGCAAATTGTGTCTCGATAAATGGCAAGTTGACAAAGGACATTAAAGGACATCATCAGTTGATAATTATAATGATAATGCGTTTCGAGCCCATGGATATCCTGCTGCTGCCTGGCAAGCATCCTCTTACCTGCCATCCCAAAAATTGTTTACCTGCCTCAACAGGGATTTCAGTTGGTTTCAGCTGAGTTCGCTTCCTGAGAGAGGCGTGAGAAACTGTGACAGGATGTGTGCTGCAAAAAGAACGGAATATGAAATTATTAATAGATGCATATATTTATGTACATTTGTATTGGGCACATACTCACAGACACACATATCATCATACACCTGTGTACTCTATGCCTACTCGGGGGCATGTCTCATGTAGCAAGCGAACTGAAGACGCATGTAACCGTGAAAACCCATTTTTCTTGTTCATTGACCAAAAAACCAAAAGGCAAGCACAACAACAACAGCAACAGCAATAACATTGCCTCGGCTCAGACGCAGACTTGGTTTTGGTCTTGGACTTGGCTCTTTCACTGGAGGTTTCCCCGTTGCCTCTCAAATGACTTATTTTGTCTGTGATTAACGTTGACTTGGGTCTTCGGCCCCGTCTCTCCCTTCTGTCTTATCTGTCTGTGTAGTCAGTCACGAGTTATGCCCAACTTGTTGTTGTTGCTGTTGTTATTGTATGTACGCGTGCTCCGTCGGCTCTATGACAATGCCAAAGCTCAGCAATAAGCCACAGCCAGACTAACATATGAAAGAACAGCGCACCTGTGGAAATGTCCAGGCGAATCCTGAGATACTCTTTATGAAAGAGCCTCGAGTTTTTGATGGTATTGAAGTTAATAAAGAGAAACACAAGCATTATTTTGGGTTGATTCCATTGTGTTTTGTAGCATGTACACTCTTAAGGTAATTGCTCATTGCCCAGAGTTTGTCCAGCGATGTTTAATCTACCTTTAAGCGACATATGTGTGCGAAAGGCCCACAAAATGAGCATCTAGTTCAGCGACAAGACCGACTCTAGCTCCCATTCTTAACATGTTCTTGGTTTAAAAGTCAAAAAATTCTTTGATTGTTAAGGAACCTAGTGACTTAAAGGCTGTAAGTCCGAATAGATCTATGGAAGGTTCAGTCTGGTTCAGTTACCGAATTTGTTTATAGAATCAATAAGCTCAAAGCGTTGGCTATGAATCCTACACTGAGAAATAAAAATTCAGTCTAAAATCTAGATTTTGAATCTCTTTTACGAGAATCTTAAAATCATATAAAAACAAGATTGTAACCCATTGAAATAAGCTTAGAAATCTCAAAAACAAGATTATCCCTACTGGGACTCGAAGCGACCGATAGCGCAGCGAGTTAAAATGCCATGCTGTGTATTCAGTCCCCCGAGGAGGTATTGTGTTCCAGTTCCAGTACGGGTTAAAAATCAAATTTTTATAAGTTTTTCAGAAAGAAGAAAATTTGTGTTAAGAACTAATACGCCCCCACCCAACCTTCACCTAAAAATAAAAAATGCTGAATATAATTTATTTTTGTCTTATTTATTATATCCTGTACCCATTGAAAATGGGTAAAAAAAAGATCATGAAGTTGTGCAAATGCGTGTAACAGGAAGAAGGAAACATTTCCGGTCAAATAAAGTATATATATTCTTCATCAGCATCAACAGCCGAGTCGATATAGCCATGTCCGTCTGTCTGTATAAAAGGGTGTGCCTACAGCAGGCAGCTAGGGCGTGTGAGTCAGTGTGCGTTTGTGGATGCGTCTCAATTGTACTGGGTATTTTGGAGTCGGGCCACTCGACTGCAGCGCTCTTACTTGTTTCATATTAAAAAATGATATTGTTTCATCTTAAAGTCGAGTATAAACGATCTTAATCCAAAACTGTTGGACTTAGATTTTAATTGAGAATAAAATCTTGGGTTGAGATTATCTCGTCTCTGTCAACTTCTGACACCGTTTCTCTTGGTTTCGAGACCACAATCTTGATTTTGATTCATTAATTGTTTTTTGTATTTGTTTGTATTTTCATATTTTATCGAGCGTTCTGGAAAAAAGGTCGTATGGCCTACAGAAGTGCCGTATCCAATCATTTGGTGAGGGTATTCACAACAAACGGTAATAATAGTTTAGTTGGCAAGCAAACAGGTGCCCTAATGTCAATAATGTTGCTGTTGTTGCTTCTGTTGTTGTCGTTGGCTGGGTTGTTGGTTGTCATAACATATTGACAAATTGCTTACACATTTTGGCCACATTTTGTTTTGGCTGGCACCGACTTGTTAGCTACTGAAGCATGCGCCATGATCAAATGTTGACAACGCTCAGCACATATTGTTGCTAAGTAGGAAGGGACTGGGACTGGGTCTGTGACTGGGCGATGGTCATTCATGCGACTTCTGTTTTGCAATTGTTGCTGTTGTTATTCCAACATTCATGTTCTGTCTGTCTGCCGCTTTTTGGCTACTGTCTTATGTGCCTCTACTTACCAGTTTCTGCTGCTTCATTTTTGTGTTACTTTTTTGTTGACAAGAAATCGTGATTTGTGTGCTCGTGATTTGTTGATTTGCAGTTGCATTGTTCTATCAAATCATTTTTGTTAATTGTCAAAGACTTTGTTTTCATCTTTCTTTCGATCCCATTTTTCACACACTCACAGAATTGTGGTATGAGGCAACATGTGGAAATTCTCTCACACAAAAATCGGATTAAGCAAATATTTATTTGCAACAAAAATGTTAGGCAGATGCCCGCCCCGATCCTCATGGATAGTATTAAATTTCATATGCGAATCTCTGTGGATAGGAAACAGCACCTGTACTCGGTTCCCACGTCGCAGCCTCATCGAAATGCGAATCAAATTGTTGATCGATATGTGAACACCAGCTTGGTGTTTCAGGATTCTTTTTTGCATTTGCTTGGCAGGTAGCGATCTGCCACGCCACTCCTCTCGGTCTAATGAACCTATGACAGATTTTTGATAGACAAACAAAACAGATGAGCTGAGTTGAGTTGAGAACGAGGGTGCGTCGTCTGGTTGATGCCTAAAAAGAACAAAAAGGGTTGTTGGCTCCCTGGGAAAAAATAGGGAATCGTAGGAGAGGGGCGTGCCCATATATTATTTCTCTTTCTTTGGGTTAGAAAACAGCGGAAAATGAGTTTGGGATGTGGTTCTTTTATTTTCGTAAACTTCCGCAAAACGGAGATTTCAAGTGTATTATCAAAGTATGTAGAAAGAACGGAAGCCCAAATGAACGCAATAAATAGAACTAAAGGCTTGATACGCCTTTGCGTTTGAAATGGCAGAGAATGAAACTATCAAGTGGCGGCGAAAAATGTATTCTTAACCAACAAAAGAAGTAGAGTTTTCTTGACTAGTCATTTACCTAGGTATAGATAGACAATGATAGATATACACAGATATAGATATATCTATAAAGATATAGTGAAAATGATCAACCAACCACAGCTGAAACCATTAGACTTAGGTAATCGCATAGTATAAGTAACGGGTGATTTATTAAGAAGTTTTTTTTTGTTTACAAATAAACACAAAACATTTAATAGGATGGTGGAATCATTATTATGGGCTGAAAGAACTATCTCTCACACCGCGACTATGCCGTAAATGGTCCATTCGGATGGTCCAATTTCGGATCACTCTTTCCAGCATTGCTACTCACACACACAGGCACATTTCTGGCTAAATGGATGCGTCAACAAACAAAATTGTCGCAGAAGAGACTCTCGAACTACCGTTACATCCACAAAAATGCACTGTTTTTTTGTGGTTTATGAGCTGTTGGAGTGATCGGTTCGTATTTCTTAAAAAATGAGGCCGGACAGAACATAACTGTCAATGACGAGCACTACCGCACCATGATAAATGACATTTTGTCACCCGAAATTGAAGCCCTTGATGTCGGCGACATTTGGTTTTAGCAAGACGGAGCAACGGCACACAAAGCGAAGGAAACAATGCTTTTATTGAGAATTCATTTCGGTTAGCAGCTTATTTCGCGTTCAGGACCTGTCAACTGGCCGCCTACATCGTGTAGAATCACACCGCTGGACTTTTTTCTGTAAAGTGAAAAGACTTCGTCGATAAGCCAGCTATGATTCAAGACTTGGAAACCAACATTACTCGCGGACATTACTGCAGGAAAGAGTGATCCAAATATTTTTTTTTCTATTATGTGTGTTTTTATGTGTTTTGTTAACCAAAGTCTGTAGAAAGGGCATTTTCAGCACAAAATTTCATTTACACTAAAATTCTGTAAAGTAGTTCCTTGCCGAGGTAATAGCTCAGTGCTCGCAAGGGGTCGTTACAAGAAATTTGTAAAGGAAGTGGGTAGAAAGGGCTGGAAAATCATGCAAGCGCAGTTCACAGATAAGGAAAACTTAAGAAACGGCTTTTCAGACCAAAAATGACCACACATATCTACATAACTATGATTATGACAATACTGAACCGCAATAAATACCTTGAATGACCTTGTTCCCAGTTTCAGATAAAAGTTATTTGTTGGAAACAGGCGTCATTCAGACGCATAAGACAATTGGTCTTGCTTTGAGGCGCCGACACGCGCAAGCAAATGTCGCCACACTAACAAACCCAAAACTTGACTACCTTCTATTTTTTGTATCAAGAGAAAAACCTTTGTTTTTGAACTATTCGATTAGTACAAATCAGTTACCTTTGCTTTCTCATTCGGTTCATTCAGAAGTCATTTGTAAAGGTAAACGTAAACATCATTCGAATTTCATAAGGTCCAAGTAAAAACTAAAATATTCCTAAAAATTTTTTAGATAAACATGCCCTTGTTTATTAACAACTGGCTAACTGCCGCCTTAATGGTTACAGTCAGGTGCATCTGGGCAACGGCCTATCTCTGGCTATTGTTGTATGCAGCGAGCGTGTCACCAGTTTTGGAGGAGCGTACGGAAACAAGATTCTGGACCAGCAAGTTGAAATTTCAACTTACCCACGGTTCTGTGCAGCCCTCCCAAATGCGTTATCAGTTATTTTCGCTGTCCAGAGTGGCATTGGTGATGCTCACTTTGTTTTGCTATTGCCGTTGCTTTTATGCCAGACGTGGATATGCTATGCTGGTTGAGGACAAAATGCGTTTTTGGATGGCTGGGTTATTGATCGCACCCTATTTAATCGACTTCGTAATGTTGTGGCTGATCAGTGTGTGGACCCAACTGAATGGCATAAAGCGAGTGGTCAATTTTGCACCTGATGAGGATCACGCCGAAATCTATATCCGGTATGCTGTAATTATGTTTTTTAAGCTATTTGTGGGCACACATTTCGGTAGGACTGTTACACGCTGTTGCTATTTAATGAAAAAGATGGAGAACGACCACAGAGTCTTTAACGGGCAAGACTTAGGAGAGCATATTATTGCGTTCTTTATGTTACAATGAGGTAAATATTTATTTGTCGACATCCTTTATTTTGCCTAAAATCATTGCCTTCTTTTCAGCGTCTCCAATTTAAAGGCTAAATTAAACCATAGTACACTGCTCCTCTCACCGCCTTTCCGCAATATTTCAAATGAATTTTCCAGCTACAAGTTGCCAGTTGCAGCTGTGTAGTTCGTAGTTCTATAATATAATATATAAAAATATATATATAGCAAAAATAAATATATCGCAGTTTCCTTCACACTCCGAAAATTGTGCAACAAAAAGTTAATTTTTTTTTTCTTTGGAAGGGATATTATAGTTGGAAGAGGAAGTAAGCTTAGGTATAGTAGAATAAATATATAAATTATTTCCCTAATTATTAGAAAATAGTTCTGTATAGCTTTTTTATGGGGCTGGCTTTAAGGATGTGGCGGTTAAAGTCTTTTGTCTAAAATTTCCAAAAGATAAAAAACTTTTTCCTTAAAATGACCTAAAAGTAGCCGTATCGGACTCCTTAAAGTTTATAGCTTAGCAAAAATGGTTCCGATTGGTATCAACTGACAAACTAAAATTTTCGCTGCTCAAACTTATTGGAATGCTGATGGCGCCGCTAACTTGTCCGGCTGAAACAGCTGACTAAAGTCCAATGGGTATGAGCTGTGGAATGGTGGTATTTTGGCGTTGAGGGGTCACTTTGGTCACTAACACCAATCGTAATAAGCTGATCTAAGTAGTTCAGGCCTTTTCTAAATATGCAGCAGTAGGCACGCATTTGCTCCCATTGCACCGTGAGTTATTTTTCGTTAAGTGGCGTCAGTTAGACGCGGCGCCGACACGCACAAGTGCAAGTGACGGCTCTGGCCACACTAATGATCATTATCACGCAGCAGCAACGTTGTTAAGCTAAGCTTTGTATATCTATATTTTTTTTTGTGGATTTGAATTTAAAAAGTAGGCGAAATTTTGTTTATAATATAATTTAGTCAAAATAAGTTGTGGGCGTTAACAATGCGTTCGCCCAGGGTAATTGCTTTCCTGCCGGGTATGTCTTTTTTTTTTGGTAAATATTGCAAAAACTCCCCGTGAGTTTGAAAGTGGCGCCTGTTGTTTAAATCAAACCATTCAGCTGTTTTTGTCAACGTGGCATTGCTAATTTCAAAATGATGACGATTTGTCAATGGAAACAGCATCATTTTTAGAAATGAATATGATAAGAAATGATGCCAGTGGAAATAGGCTATGAGTCGCGGTCAACATTTGAATGAAATTATTTTTAAAAAGTAAATGTGCGATTCTTTCAGCCCATAATAGAGATTCCACCATCCAATTCCACTTTTGTGTTTGATTTGTAATTTTAAAAAAACTTCTGAATGGATCACCCGATACTAAGAAAGTTTTTCGCACTGCAACTCCCAACTCAGCCCCAAAATGGATGAAAAGTTGATTTGGGAAAAATAACTAGATATGTGTTTTCTTGATATAGGAATACAAAAAAATCCTATTTTGATTTAACCACAATTTAAAAACAAACAAAAAATAGTTTGGAAATTTCACTTGGGTCTGGCATGACTCGAACCCCCGAATTTTGATTTTGGCGACTGCTACTAAAGTGCCAAACTTAATAATAATGGCTGCTCTAACGTCATAAGACGGCTAAGCCTAATCTTGCTGTAGAAAAAAACTCAATTTAATAGAAAAAACAAGAATGAAAGTCGGTCAAGCCCGACTATAACATACTCTGTACCCTTACACTCGCATTTGCTCAGGAGTCAAACGGCCAGTTAACACCCCGCGCACAACGCGGTGCGCTCTCTAAGTGTCTCTCTCTCTCTTTTCTTTCTCTCTCGCGCTAAGATTGCCTGTGTTGAACGGTTAGGGTATGTTGCTGTGGTTGTTGGTGGGGGTTGGGTGGTGTTAACTGGCCGTTTTTTGCCCATAACTTGAGTATCGTTCATCCGATCTTGATCATTCCTTCAGCAAATCGATAAATAATTTTGTTTACAAGGTATCTCTAGAGGGAACGAACGATCTATCTCCAAAACTGTAGGAGATATGAAGTTTTTTCCAAATTACTGGGGCGGGAGGGGGCGTGGCAAAAATTGAAAATAAACTTGATCTGCCTGCAAGTATAAGAAATATATGTCCCATACATGTCAAACCTCTATCTCTTACCATCTCTGAGATCTCTTCGTTCATACGGACGGACGGACATGGCTATATCGACTCGGCTGTTGATGCTGATCAAGAATATATATACTTTATAGGGTCGGAAACGATTCTTTCTCCCTGTTACATACTTTTGCACACACTTAATATACTCTATGTACCTTCGGTACAGAGTATAAAAACAATTTAAGATCAAACAATAAGTTGAAAACTTCACTCTTTGGTCTGCCTGCATGCCTTGGCCTGGATTCGAACCCACGAATTTTGGCTCTGCCGTCAGGCTATGACTGCTTTCGAAATTTAAGGGCCAAACATGATAATTATGGTATTATCTATTATAAAGATATGATGATTAAATGTTTGATT
>JBAMBO010004372.1:0-159738 GCA_037044535.1 Lordiphosa magnipectinata
CATCTCTGAGATCTCCTCGTTCATACGGACGGACGGACAGACAGACAGACAGACAGACAGACGGACATGGCTATATCGACTCGGCTGTTGATGCTGATCAAGAATATATATACTTTATAGGGTCGGAAATGATTCCTTCTCCCTGTTACATACTTTTGCACAAACTTAATATACTCTATGTACCTTCGGTACAGAGTATAAAAACTGAAAACAGAAACGGGCTTAAAAGGAATCGATGGTATCGAAAAATTTCGATCTTTGCTTGCCATCCCGAACTGCTGTATTGTTTCCTGTGTACATTGCTATTATTGAGTTGAGTATTTTTGTGGATATTGCGCAGTTGTTGAGCTTTAGGAACAGAGCCCTTCGATCGATTGTATCAAAAGCTGCCTTAAAGTCTATGATGAACATATACATTTTTTTCTTTCGCAGCAGATACTCATTCGCAATGGCGGTTAACACAAAAATACAGTCGACGGTTGAGTATCCTTTACGAAATCCTGATTGATACTCCTTAGTATTTGGTGTTTATTGGCCCATGTTGTTAGTCTGTCTAACAGAATGGAAGCGAGTTCTTTAAGCTGTTTAGGAAAGAAATTCCTCTATAGTTGGTTGCATCAGTGGGATCTCCTTTTTTTGAAAATTGAAAAGATAATATTCGAGAGGAAGTTTGTTGGCGATATTCCTTCATCAAAAATGGTATTGTAGGCCATGGATAGTTGCTTTATGAAAGTGTCTGATGCGTTTTTGATGAACTCCGCTGGTATTCTGTCTATCCCTGGGGCTTTGTTATCCTCAGCGCTTCGTAACGCCTCGAGGATTTCTGATCTAGTAATTTGTACATCCAATTCTTCATTTATAATTAATGGGAGTGCGAAGCTGATTTCCGTTTCACAAGGTACTTGGAGGAGAGCTTTAAAATGTGTTGCTAACCATTGTAGGCTTGCTTTAATACCGTTCAACGCTGCGCTACCATTCAGCTTACTGGCTACTTTATTTTTGGCATTAAAATGAACCAGAGATTCTCCAACATTGAGCTGTGCTCCCATTAGTTTGATTCCGATTTCTGGGTTTTTCTCTATAACTTCCGCTCGAAGTTCAAAGATTCGCCTCCTTCATTGCCTGGCTGTCATGGTATGATCTCTATGGACTGTTATGCCTTGCTCTTTTAGGATAAACCATGCTCGCAGGACCTCCTCATACGCACAAACACGCATTGCTTTGAACCCTTGTTGACATGGTTACCAAGCTGTCGAACTGTTACGATGACACCTTCGTTATCCGTTTTGAGCAACTTTAAGCATGCTTGCTGGACAGGGTTTCCATTCGGAGGTTGGGGTATATGCATAATTAAATTGTGTTCATATGCTTTTCTTGCTAGTATCTCCACCTCCGCCGTCAATGCAGCACATTTCTGTGCCATTTCCATTTCCGATTTCGCCAGTGCATTTTCCAAGTCACTGCATCACTTCTCTACTGCTTGTAGCTTTTCGGCTCTGTGAAATTAGAGCGGTGCATTTTGTATGGCGGTCTAATTTCATTCTGCAAAATGAATTTAGGCCGCGACCATCAAGTGAAATTAGACCGCGCGGCCTTATTTAATTTTTATACCCTTGTAGAGGGTATATTAAAATTGTCCAGATGTTTGTAACGCATAGAAGGAAGCATCTCCGACCACACAAAGTATATATATTCTTCATCAGCATGACGAGCTGAGTTCATAAAGCCATGTCCGTCTGTCCGTCCGTCTGTTTCTATGCTATCTCCTTCGTCAGATTAAAAGCTATCTTAAACAAACTTTGCACGAAGCCTTTTGGTACAAATACGCTGCACATTTGTCGGAACCGGCCGGATCGGATGACTATAGCATATAGCTGCCATAGGAACGATCGGTTAAAAAAGTAGTTCTAGTGAGAAAAACCTTTTTTGATTTCAATGGTAGCGTCTTTAAGCTTTCCAGCTATGAATATTATCGGTTTATACACAATTTGACGAGTTTGATTCAAATCTGATGAATATATCGTATAACTGCCATATAACAAACTGGCAAGCAAATGGTTTAACTACTAGGTTTGATAAGTAACTAACTTTAAAAATGATCCACCAATCCAAATAATGGCGGTGAAAACAAGAACTCCAAAATATCGTCTTTCCACAACTACTCGTCTAGTATGAATTGGTAAAGTTGACCATTGGACCCAGCTGGCTTAGCAACGAACACGCACTTGTTTCTTATTTGTTTTCAATAGTTCAACTAACTTTTAATTTGGCGACTGCAGCCAAAGACAGCAGCCGCCTTTCCAACACTAAGAAAAAACTAGAACGAATAATTTGAGTACGAACGCTCTTGAAAAAAAATTAGTCGCTCTTGAATTTTCAAGAATTTCGCTCTTGGAATCGAGATAAATTCGTTCTAAACGTTCTCAATTTTGTTTTTTATAGGCAAGGGGGGTGAGGGCAACTTAACTTTGAGAGAGTAGCGTTGGAGTCGCTCTCGCAGAGAGTGAGGGCGCATGCGCAGTTGGTCGTTGAGAGAATGAGAGCGCAGATAGTGAGAGCGCATGCGCAGTTTGTTGTTGTGTTATAAAGGCAACTGCGTTTATTTATAAGTGTGATTTCGTCGCGTCTTTTACCTTACGAAGGTTAGCTGAGCTCGTTAAAATGCCCGTCGCCTGTGTGTGTTTCAGTCTTTCGAGGTACCGAGTTCAAGTCCCAGAAAAGTAAGTAAAAAAAAAAAAAATATCTATGTGGTTATCTCAAAATCAATCACAACTTAAAACAAAGTTTGGTGGGTGGGTGGTGGTGTTGGGGTTGGTGTGGTTGATAATGGTGAGTGGGACGGGGGAGGTAGACGAGACGGGCCACCACGTCGGGTCGGGTCGGGTCGGTCGTGTCTCTCCCACCCCCCACCCACCCCAAATATTATTTTTAATTTTTTTATTTTGAGAATTATTCGTTCTTGGATCAAGTACTGAAACTCTTGAATCAATAATTATTCATACTTGGATCAAGAGCTGAAACTCTTGAATCAGGAATGTCGGGATAAAAAATTCACTCTTGAATCAAGAATTTCGCTCTTGGATCAAGAATTTTCACTCTCACCGTACTTTTGAGAACGAATGCTCTTGATTCAAGAGCGAAATTCTCTATTTTTTCTCTGAGTGAATGCGTTAATATGTACAGGAGTATAAGAGTAAGAGAGTATAAGAGAAAGAGTATGCAGTGGCGCAACTCTAATAGCTTACATAGAAGGCTGACTCTTTAGTTTTGATATTTGATACTTCGATAATTAAATTGAGTAAATGACAGAACCAAACATCGGCCGCGTTGAATGGCCGCAGGGCTTCCATACAAATTGTACAAATCGTTCTGGAATGGCCTGAAGGGCACAATAAGACTTCATTGAATGGCCTGAAGGGCATAATAAGCTTTCATAAGATGGCCTGAAGGGCATACATATAAACTACGTCTACTTCTTTACTGATCCTTCGCAGTAGCTGCAGAAAGGTTTGCAGACTCGACAGGTAGGGGAGCCAACTTGTGAATGGCTCGCTTGAACAATCCAGCTTTGGTCCTGACGGTCGCTACCCGCACCTTTCCATCAGCGCCTTTGATGGCTTCCTCTGCGACTCCTATTAGCCATTGTTGAGGAGGCGCGGTGTGCTCGTAGATGAGAACGACCTCGCCTGGTTCCACGTTGCGTGTCTCTTTGGTCCACTTCACGCGCTGCTGCAACCCTAGCAGGTAGTCGCGTGTCCAATCTATCCAGAACCGCTGCTTGATTGCGGATATCCTCTGCCATCGCTGCAAGTAGCTCAACTTGTCGTCTGTGACTGGCTCTGGCAACGCGGACGGCAGCGCTACGAGCGTTGTTCCTATTAGGAGATGCGCTGGCGTGATTACTTCGCCATCGTTGGGGCTGGTATTGTCGATGACCATTGGCCTCGAGTTGAGAACAGCTTCGACTTCCACCAAGACGGTTTCCAGTTCGTCTTGCCTGAGAACTGCGCTGCCAATGGCCTTGATGTTCTCCTTAATACGATGGATATCTTTGGACACATTGTTATGCTTCGCTAGTAACCCATTTAGGATTAGTGACTCGTTGGCTGTCGCATCATCTTTATCTTCCTTAGAATTTCCCATATCTCAAACTAATTGGGTTATTTTTACTACAGGCCAAATACTTACGATTTGCTCTGATGCTCAAATTCGATCAATTTCAAAATTCTCCAAAAACCAATTGAATGGGGACTACTCTTTGTGAGAATCAAACCACACCAGACGAATAATAACAAGAATAAATTAAACAATTATATATATTTTACCCAAGCTTGACACACACTCTACAAACCACACTTCAATCCTTTGGTTCAGTCCAATGTGTATCGACTTCAATTCCAGTTCAACCGTTGAACTTTAACCAGCTCTCAGCAATTGGTCAAATGCTTCCCAATCCAAATGTCCACTTAGGGGGCGCCAAAATGATCCGCCAATCCAAATTATGGCGGTGAAAACACCAATTGAACTGAAAGCGTGCGGTTATCATTCTTGTGGTCAGTGTACAAATTCAAAACGAACAAGTTGTCGAGGATCCTTGGGAAGGATCATTACGAAGTCCAGCCCCAACAATTGGTACTTTTTGGCTGGACATTTTTTGGCGCCCCCGGGTGGACTGACTTTGATTTGGACTTTGGATTCGTGGTTTGGCTTCGATTTATTTGATTTGGATTCACTGGATTGGCGTTTGGTGTGGAGTAATTGGATTACACATGGATTACCAATTTAACCAGGGAAGTCTGAACAACAAATAAATGCAAATAAATTGTGAACAAATCCAAGCAAATGTGTATGACTTTGTTGTGCATAAAACATAAACATATTGGCATAATTAAATGCACACACATACATACATACCTACATACATCTGTTTGTACACTGGTACAAACATTAGTAGAGTGGTTCAAAATTTATTTGGCATTTGATCATTTTGCATGCAAATTAAATTAAAACCAAATCCAATTACATACACATAAAATTAAATTTGTGAAAAATCTTGGATGCGGGCATTTATACATATATGTACATACATATATAAACCCGCATACAACGTCACCAAAGTCCCGTTTACTTTCTCGCGCCCAGTTTCAGCATTAGCGGATTGGTTCCGTTATTTTCGCTCGTTTGTCATTCCGCTCTTTGTGTGTGGCGTCAAGCTGCAACGGAGTTCGTTGTTTTCTACCTGCGTCTAGCATTCGGTTTTTTTGTTTTGTGCTAATTCCGCGCTGGCAACGGAGTTTGATCGTGTCATCCTCCTTCACCCTTTATTCTAACCAGTGCTTCGCAGCAGAGATTTGATTTAATTTCATGATCAACATCTTCGATTGGTGCCGTTGCACACACACACACACACACATACAGAGGTTTTGGCGGTTCTAGCAACCCTTTAGTTCCAAAGGCACTACCACCCTAGTTTCGCTAGCGAAAAGCTAGCGAATTCGGCGCTAGTTATTCGCTAGTGTCCAAGTTATCCAGGCTGTAGTCAGTATTAACGCGCTGACACGCTTTTAAGCAAATCGAAGACAGCAAATGCGTTTCGGTTTCAACTTCTTTCAGCGAGTGACCCGACAAAAAGAATAGCAAAAAACATGTTTTTTCGGAATGTGGACTATAAAATACCCTTTGATACAAATGTTAATACTTTTTTATTCATAAATTGGTTCAATACTTTATTGTATGATATGAGTTAAATGTAACGAAGAATATAGCATAGCATGCTGTTTACAATTGTTTTAAATATTAAAGAGATTTTATTTATAGAGAATTTTCTATAGAAAAGAATTTTTTTTAAAATATTTTTAGGCTATGGCACACATGGTTGTTAAGACTATCCAGTTCGCCCTTATAAAAAAGTCGAAAACAGTGTACAGAATGCACAACCATAATACCCCATGATACCCTGCCATATTTTTGAGCATCGAAGGTGTAAAGCATAACTGCTTTGCGACAAGTTGAAAGAAGGCAAAAATAACAAACTTTTTTTCGGATGTCTTCTTTTCAATGCGTATTCTATTTCTACTTTAGCGTCAGAAACTACATCATTTTGTGACGCCAAACCGAGTGCGTGTTTTTTACAAATAAAAATAAATAATTTTTTAAATCTAATATAAAGTGCTAAGTATCATCAACTATTATAAACATCATCAATTTATAATATCAGGTAACAATATTAAAAATAAAAACTTATATAAATATCTTACCAGGTTGTGTACATAAAAATATTTCTGTTTACAGATCAAGGCGATAAAATCAATAGTCTCTCCAAATGGAATTGGCAAAGGTCGTTGGGTACATTTTATTAGACAGCATTGTAAAAAGTATATAGAGTATGTAGGTTTTATAATCATATTTTAAATTAAATATAATATTTGCAATTTGAATTACTATTTTCAGCCTGCATACCCTCCGGCGGACACCAAACCGCTGAGTAGCAGTTTCAGGATGCTTTACATATAAATAAAAAGCGCATTATAAAACTTAAGTGTGTAATAAAAAATAAATAGTCACAACAATATTAATTATTTTTTAAATTAAATGAATTGGTTGATATTTTGGAGCATATTACCTTACAGATATCTAGTAGTTACTGCTGTAACTAGCTACGCTACTAATAACAAGTAGTTACTGCCGTAGCTAGCTACGCCACAGATTACTTTTCGGTAGCGATTCGCTAGCGCCAGATTCGCTAACTATTCGCTAGGACATGCCCATGTAAAAGTAATCCAAGCTTTCCATTGTCGGTAATCCAGCGAGTAGTCAGTAAGGGGTTACCGAATCGCTAGCAATTCGCTAGCGCTGCGCTACCTACAAGAACTGAAGGGAAGTGCATTGCCTTTGCATCTTCGCTTTGGATTGTCTATTCGCACACACACACACACAATTATTTGAGCGCGTACACTGCTGCTGCTGCACAGTGGGCTAATATACGCAAATTCACACATAAAATTTTTAGATTTATACAATTATAAGGTCTTATCCCTTCTTTGCTCAACTAATTAAAAACTTGTTTCTGGCCAAAAAAATAAACTACAGAATTAATTATGACTGGGAAGAAAGGCAAGGGCAACAAATCTATGGATGACTCGTACTCAGAGCAATTGGATTCTCTACTGAAATTGCATAGAAATGTCACAAAGGATCTGAATCGAATAAAAAAAGATCTTAAAGATGTAGCCGAAATAGAGCCAGGGCAATTTGAATGCCAGCTAGAAATTGTAGATCGTTACATTAACAGGGCCTTCGATGTGCAGTTACTATTGGAAAAAATCGATTATGATTTAGTCTCTCGGACGGATTTAGAAGTTTTGTGTATTTCTACAAAATCATTATTGTTGAGCAAACGCGAACATTCTCATGGTCACAGATCAGCAAACGCAAATTCCATTATGATTAGTGCGGTTTCACATGCTAAGCAGTTGCCCGCCATGAAGTTGCCTAAATTTAGTGGCAAAAATTCAGAAATACAAAAATTTTATTGGCCTTTTTGAGAACCTAGTCAACAGTGACGGAACTCTGTCAGATATTGAGAAATTCAACCAAATCTTTGATCTTAATTCCAGAGGCTGATGAATGCTCCAGTAACGATCCGCCGTCTGCCGTTGATGCCCCTTCCGTTGTTGTGGATGAAACTCTCTCACTGACCGCTTCTTCCAATGCAACTTCGGCCAACTCTGAAATGCCCACCACATCACTCACCACTGACATAACCACGGCTGCTGTTTTTTCCGCGGATACTTGTCCAGCTCCTCCTCAAGTGCCTAACAATGGTCCCCCAACCACCTTGCCTTCCTCCCATATGCCTAATATAGTGTATGCAGCTGCGCCTACAGTTTTATCTGCAGTAGGATCAAACGCTCTAGCTGCCGTTCCTCCTCGAAGATATATTTTTGTCTCGCGCCTTGTGCCATCGGCAACGGAAGATCTCGTCATGACCCATATCTGTTCAAGGCTTAACATTAATGTCTCACCTGGTCTAGTGGTCTCAAAAACTAACTCTAAAACTATACGTGATATTACCTCGTTTAAGATTCTACCTGAGGCTTACTTTGATAGAGTACTCGAGCAATCTTTCTGGCCTGAACATTCCGTGGTTCACGAGTCTGTAAATAGGCCTAGTCGTAGATCTCAACCATTTGCCTATTTCGTCAGCCTCAAAAAACTAAATACGACCTTTTCCCTCCTTTACCAGAACGTTCGCGGGCTTCGAAGTAAGCTGGCCTTACTCTATATTAAAAGTGTGTCTTGTGATGTCGACATTATTGCACTTAGCGAGACCTGGCTCAGCCCCGATATTTGCAATAGTGAAATTCTCACTGATAGTTTCACAATTTACAGAAAGGATCGCCTTGGCCGTCGTGGTGGGGGTGTATTAATTGCTGTAAAATCTGATTGGCCCTCTGTATTAATCGACTGTAATGCTGGCAGTGATACCGAATTTATAGCCGTAAAGGTTTCTCTACACGCCTATCAAGTGTATATCTCCTGTTCCTATATTCCTCCAGCATCTGACTCTTCCATTTATCTGCTCCATGCTTCATATATTCAGCACGTGTCATCCCTTCTGGGTGACCGGGATCGTTTAATGGTGCTAGGGGACTTTAATCTCCCTAACATATCCTGGACCATTTCTGATGATCCAAATACTCTGTACCCTCTGGAAAGTAATGAGTTCGTGGACTGCATGGCTGAATTATCGCTTGGTCAGATCAACTCTGTACTAAACTGTAAGAACAAAGTTCTGGATCTAGTTTTTAGCTCTGATCCATCTTGCTCAACAGTCAGTAAATCCGTTCCATTATCAGTTCCCGAAGACTCATATCATCCTACCCTTCTAATTGATTTGGATGTGTCTAAGCCCGCCACTGCTTTATTGACGTCCCCACCTCACCTCGCATTCTGCTTTCAAAAAGCAGACTTCTTTGTTCTAAATCTCTCAGTACGACTGGTCCTTTCTTGACCATTTTAGGGACGTAGACGGTGCTTCTTGTGCTTTTTATGACGCTCTTTTTGAAATTTTTAATATCTGCGTTCCTCGCGCTAATCCTCCTACTTCTTCTTGCTCTCCTTTATGGTTCACTCGGCAATTGACTAGCCTAAAAAATAAAAAGTCTCGACTGTTTAAAAAATTTAAGCGCTCTGGATCGCAGACTGACTTCGCCAAATATGAGGTGGCTCGTTTTGAATTTGAACAGCATAATGAGGATTGTTATAGCAATTACCTACTCAGGTGTAAGCAGGACTTTCATAATGACCCCAAAAAGTTCTATGATTTTGTCCGCTCTAAACGTAACTCCTCACAATTCCCCCCTTCACTTCATTTCAATAATGCCAATGCTGAGAATGATTGTGACATAGCCAGCCTATTTGCCTCTTTTCCAGCTTTGCTATGCTCGTCCGGATACGAACTACGATGTTTCTCCAATTTACCCTCACCATATTAGTCGCTCTAACTGTATTCACCCTCCTATAATGGATCATAGTTGTATTCTATCTAATTTAAAGGCACTTAAGCCGTCATTTTCACCTGGACCAGACAATGTCCCTAGCTGCGTCCTTAAATATTGCGCTGATTTCCTTTGCGATCCCCTTCTAAAGCTGTTTAATCTATCCCTTGAGCTTGGTGATTTCCCCCTATTATGGAAGGAATCGTTTATTATTCCAATTCATAAAAAAGGGTCCAGGTCCGATATAGCCAATTACAGAGGAATCTGTAAGCTTTCTGCAATTCCTAAACTATTCGAGCATATAATTAATTCCCAATTACAACATTTTTGCCAACCCTTCCTGAGTCCATCCCAGCACGGTTTTATACGCCGACACTCGGTTTCCACTAACCTACTCGAACTTTCTTCAATAGTAAATCCGGGATTTCTTCATCGTTAACAAATTGATGTCGTCTACACGGATTTTAGCAAAGCCTTTGATTCAGTGAATCATAATTTACTTTTACATAAATTATGTTCAGTAGGTCTTTCATCCAACTTTCTCCGCTGGGTCAGATCCAGTGTTGCCAACTTTTGCCAAGCAAAAAAATCCGTTTTCGGCGGGACTGAGAGGAAAAAAAAGTTTTGCCTATTAGCTTAAGGTTACTAGGAAGGACCTTATAATCGAAGCAGCATTTCTCATGTCGACGTAACCAGTATCTATCTATACTACACATATTCAGGCATGTTCTCAATTCCGTTTCCATGGAATTGATTCGTGTTCTCGCAACACCACAACGAAACAGTTTTTCGTTTTGAAAAGTAATGCTTGTTGGTCGTTGGAATGAAAAGTAATTGCCAATTTACGCACTCTTACAGTTTCTAGATGTACATACAAAAAATGGAATTGTGGTTTCGCTCTTATGTATCTAGTGCCGGATTCCGCTTGGACTGGTGGTTTGCAAAAAGTAAAACGAAAGCAATTTCATTCGGAATTGAGAACAAAAAACGAAACCGAAGCGGAATTGCGTTCGATTTACTTTTCAGAAAGTAATGAAATTGAGAACATGCCTGACTATAATCATAATTTATTTTCTTAATTTCAGTTTCACTAATATCCAATATCTAATACATTATATTGAATTGAGCGTGCTCACCTCCATTAGATTTCTGAGTTTTGAGTTTACTATAATAACCTGACTGAAGACACGCTCAACTTCAGCGTTGGACCATGACAAGAACAACATCTAAGTCGCAAACGAGGCTAACTCAAAAAGTCTTTCATTACCTCCAAAGTCCTTAGATGCGTTTACGTTACTCCAAAACTTTAGTTTCATCGTAATTTTCCAATACCTTCTACGAAAAATACTTTCAAAATGGTAAAAATGTTTAGTTTTTTTTTGGTCGTAGAATCATGTGCATTTGAAACAACTTCAGTAAACTCAAGAGGTATAAGATTCATTCTTCCGGAGCAAAGCCTTAAGGTCCAGGTTCTGCAGCTAATCTTAACGATCTTTCTTGTTTGAAATTTTTTGGCGTTTTAATCAATTATCCGTAAACTTGGCTAGTAATTTGAGATGATTGTTTCCTGAACTTTAGAGGTGGAAATTACTATAGATTTGCATATAAGTTTTGCAAATGACTTCAAATTAAAAATAAAGTTGAAAAAAAGCCGAAATCATTTTTAAAAAAGCTGGAATTCCCGCTTCCCGCTGTTTCTAAATTTTTCCCGCAATACGGTTTTAAAAAAAGGCAGAAATGAAAAAAGCTGATTTGGCAACACTGGTCAGATCATACCTTTCCAATCGGTTTCAACGTGTGCGTTTTAAGTCTGCTGTATCCGAAATCGTTCACGTCACTTCTGGAGTTCCACAGGGCAGTCATCTTGGTCCATTGTTATTCAACCTATTCATTAACGACATCCCGCAAGTTCTTTCCTATTCAACAGCCCTTATGTACGCTGATGATCTCAAGCTTTGCGCGTCATTTGACGATCCAGTTTCTCCACTTCTACTATAAAGTGACTTAAATGCTCTGAGTACTTGGTGCCACCTGAATCGTCTTCCCCTTAATATTGCAAAGTGCAATATTATAACTTTTCACAGAACTAAGCCGTATCTCTACGAATACACCATTAATGGTGAACCACTAGTTCGCATATACAAGGTCAATGATTTGGGTATATTTTTCGAACCCAATCTGAGTTTTAACAGTCATATTTCCGTGATTTGCAACAAGGCAAAAAGCGTCCTTGGATTTATCAAGAGATGGTCAAAGGAATTTAATGATCCCTACACCACCAAACTCCTTTACTCATCACTGGTCCGACCAAATCTGGAATATTGTTCATGCCTCTGGTCACCGCATTACCTGACTTACCAGGATCAAATCGAATCAGTTCAGAAACAGTTTCTGATTTTTGCCCTTGGTGGACTAAACTGGGACACCACCATCCATCTACCACCCTATGAACAGAGATTGCGCCTAATTGACCTCCCGTCACTTAAATCCAGAAGAATCTGTCATTCTGTTATTTTCATCCACAAGCTTTTGGCTGGAGAGATTGACTCCATTGCTCTTTTATCTCTAATTAATTTGTCAGTGCCACTTAGAGCATCTCGACACTACACACCAATCTACCTTCCGCCCCGCCTGACGAACTATGCTCATCGAGACCCCTTCTGTTTCATTTCATTCTGCAAAATGAATTTAGACCGCCATCACAAAATGAAATTAGATGATGGCGGTCTGAATTCCTTTTGCAGAATGAAATTAGACCGTGCGGTCCGTGCACGTACAAATTGGCATGGCATCTGACCACACTGCGCTATCGGGCATGCGTGTGGTCACATGGCTGAGAGCCTACTTATATATTTCTTTACATTGCTTGAAGTTTCTATGTGAAACACTATTTGTCTCATTCCTTTTTCTCATTTTCTATACATCCCTTTCCCTTTCTGAGAGTTTTGAACAGGGAATCAAACCAAAACGAATTTCGCTTACGGTTCCGGTTCCGGTACGTACCGAAACTTCTGTGTCTGTAAAAGGTTCTGTTTTGGTTTTTATACTCTGTACCGAAGGTACATAGAGTATATTAAGTTTGTGCAAAAGTATGTAACAGGGAGAAGGAATCGGAAAGCCATGTCCGTCTGTCCGTCCGTCCGAATGAACGAAGAGATAGTAAGAGATAGAGGTTTGACATGTATGGGACATATATTTCTTATACTTGCAGGCAGATCAAGTTTATTTTCAATTTTTGATACGCACCCTCCCGCCCCCGCAATTTGTAAAAAGCGTGTATCTTCCACAGTTATGGTTCGTACCTTCTAGAGATATCTAGTAATCAAAATTATTTATCGATTTGCTGAAGGAATGATAAAGATCGGATGAGCGATTCTCAAGTTATGAGCAAAAAACGGCCAGTTAACACTTTCCAACCCCCCACCCATAGCCACAGCAACATTCCATAACCGTTCAATAGAGGCAATCTTAGTAAGAGAAGCAATCGTAGTGAGAGAGAGAGAGAAACTTAGTGAGCGCACCGCATTGTGCGGTCTAACTACGATTGCTTCTCTTGAACTGAACGTTGTGGTTATGGGTGGCGGTGGTGGGGGGTGTTAACTGGCCGTTAGGGTACAGAGTATGTTATAGTCGGGCTTGACCGACTTTCCTTCTTGTTTTTTATTTCGGTATTCGGTTCCGTTTCGGTACCTAGATTTTTATTTCGGTATACCGGTACGTACCGGTATGGACCTGTAAAATTAACAGAAATTTTGAGACTTAAGTGCAAACAAAGTGAGTTACAGAGTACTGATTGCAAGTTAATAAAATTTGCACAACCCAGGCCTTTAATAACTGGATTTCGAATTTGGCGGAATCCGAGGTCGTTCATCAGGGCAAACGGCCTTCCATCAACCAAACACCGAGAAACACACGCATCTCGAATAGTCTGTTGGGTAATTTCCACCACTGGGATTAAACAATCCATCAATGCACCTGGACCTGGAACCAGCAGTTTTTGTTCCGGTGCTTGATTTGTGTTTTGCTGATGGACTTGATTGTGAAGCATTTTTATCAAGTTGGCGTGAGATCGGGCAATGTGCTTTTTTAAATTTGTTCCATGATCGCCGTATAAAAAAGGAAAGAACATACATACATTCATATAAGTCATTTATGGCCCCTTGCATCTGGTATATAGACATATGTACATATATGTACAATGTACACACAAACATAGTTTTCGCTCCTTTTCATCAGGGGGCATACATACATACATAAAGACAGGCTATTTAACTTTCTATGCACTTACATACGAAATAAGTATGTATGTTTGCATATACATGAGAGAAAAGTCTCGAAGTTTACATATGTATGTGCATTATACTGAGTATCATTGTAGATTGTACATACATATGTATGTATGTGTATATATTTCGGAAAGTAAATTCGTAAATATTAAACTCACCTTGATTTTTTGTCCACACTCGTTTATTAAGCAATTGCTTACATTTTCTTCAATGTCAAAGGCGAAATACTTTCGATATACATTTGTTTTTGGCCTTGGCGTTTTAGGCGATCGTTTAAATTGACTTGCAACTCTTAAATATATTAATTACTCTTTGCAGTTTCGCAGCACAAACATGAATAAAAATTTTACAACGTTTAACCGTAGGCGACTGTACACTAAGCTCTTTCGTTTTGCATAAAAAACGGCAGCATCCGAAGAATTAGCAGAAAGCCAACATGCAAAAACGGAACTTAAGTGAAAGAGCGCCAAATATATACATATCTTTGTTGCTGTTTTTGTTTCAGTCTTCTCACAGAAACCAATCTTTTGTCTCTCTCTCACGCGCAGTCAGCAGCTCTGAATATAGAGATGACACTCTCTGCCGCAGGTAGCAGCTCTGAATATAGCGAAGACAAAATTCCGTGCGGCAACTACGGAAGTTAAAAAAAAAATTTTCTCAGAATCGAAACTGTACCGGTACACTGTTTAGGTTCTTTTCGGTCTTTTCGGTTCTATATCGGTTCTCGAATACCGGTATACTAAATATTAAAAAATATCGGTTCCGGTTCTGAGTTTTAATCGGTTCTTTTCGGTATACGGTTCCGGTTCCGGTTTGATTCCCTGGATTCGAAAATAAAATATATTTCCTTTTGACCTTTTCTAATATCATTTGACAAATTAAAATTTTTTATGGTTCAAAAAAAACTTTATAGTTTAGAAATGATATGAACAAATGATATTTGACAAAATGTCAAATTAACCATTTTTTTTTTGTGTAGACAGCTCACAAAAACTGTTTGTAACCATCCTATAAAATATTGCGGAGACTTCGGCAGCTGAGCGGGAATGATTTTGTCTGGTCTTGGTCACTTATACGGCTTAAAGGATTAAACGGCCCTCGTTATCCGTTCTTTAGTAACTATTTTATGTATATGGTTAACAGGGCCATTTCTGGTTCTTACAATGGGTACTTCAGAATATAAGCATAATACTAAAACTAATAAAAAAAAGACAAAAATAACGAAGATAAGGGAAATTCTGCCTTAAAAGCTGATGGCCCAACTTTATGAGAAGAATATCCCTTGAATATTTTAAGGTTTTGATGAGAACATAGTTTCTTTGGGTTTTTTTAAGTTCTATTTTAGAGATATGTATAGTTTACTGCCCTAAACGAAGACAGAAGTGTAATATTTGGTTCACGTTCCGAACTTAAGAACTAGATAATGAAGAAAGCAGGAGGAAGAGCTCACAGAGAACACATATTGGAAAGTTAAGTGGACTTTGGGTGCATCGCTATTATCATCCACAACCTGGTGACTCTGGATGTGTGTCGCGAGAATCGCCAAAGCCTTATGCAATATCGCACTCGTCTTTTGCGTGGTGACTCTGGATGCGCGAAGCGAGAATCGCCAACATCTGATGCATTATCGCTCTCGACTCTTGACGAAAACACTCACATGCCGGAAAAACCGATTAAAAAAGCTGCACAGTGCAAAGCTGAGATGAACAGGACACAAATTTCCTTTTCTGGTATAATTTGGCTGAGTAATTTCTTGAGTTTAAAGAACCCTCAAAGGTCCACTGAAATGTCTGACCGGAATTGGAGAATAGCAAGTTCTTACACTTGTTAGCTAGTCGTCTCTATGGCGTTGATCAACAGGACACAAATTTCCTGTTCTGGTATAATTTGGATGATGATTTGGACTCAACTTGTTTCTCAAATGATAAAATATTTATCGTTAAACTGTCATCGTAGTGACTAGCACAATATTGAAAATTTAACAATAAATAATAAAAAGTGGATAAATGTAAGCACCGTTGGCTAAATACGGACGCACAACGCCGTCGCAGTTGACAACGACACTTGGGCTTCCCTTATGCCGAAGAGCTCAAATTTTTAATACCACACCTGAACATAAACGAGAATGTGATCTACATGTGTACTTAACTTTTCGTGTTGGTAGGGATCAACCTGTTGATCGGGTTGTGGCAGATCAGACGGACTGAATGCAGAAGCCGATGTAGAAGTCGAGCAGTCCAAGGCTAAGGTGACTAAATTGTAGGCTCCCGCAAATGCGATGAAAGCTGCCAAGAAGCAAAATGGTCTGGCCAAAAAGGAAGTCGATGAATAAAAAGAAGAAAAACAACAAAAACTGTAAAATTGTTAATATTTAATATTTATGTTAACATTATGCAGAAGTCGAGCAGCCCTAGGCTAAGGTGGCCAAATTGTAGGCTTCCGCAAATGTGGAGAATGCTGCCAAGGAACAAAATGGTCTGGCCAAAAAGGACGTGGACTAATAAAATCAAAGAAATTCAACAAAAATATAGTTAATGAAAAAAAAAAGAAAGAAGATGACGTTGACTCGACCGGTGCCGATTCACAAGTGAAAAATATTTCGCTTCGACACTGCTTTTATAGGCCGCCAGCGCAGTCGCCAGCGACAGCGCTTACAATCGATAGCGATAGTGTTCGCCTATCGACAGCTGTTCTTGGCGCGCACAGTTCCTGTATTTAAAAATGCGCGCGCGTTTTGAATTTATGAAAAGGGTCTAGAGTCTAGACTGATAAGGAAAGGGGGAATTTTCGTTTATAACTAAATAAATTATATCAAAACAAACTGTTACGGCCCAATGTTGGGTACATTTTGTGCCATGACCTTGACATAACGTCAAGTATCCATTTTTTATAAGCCTTTTTTTAAATTGAAATATCTCGGGAACCAGAGTAGCTAAAGACATAAAAAAAATTTCCAGTGATAGAGAATTGAACAATGTTTGCGAATATGAAAAAGTGACATACACTGCAAACATTTTTTGGCATTTTTTTATTTTATTTTATTTTATTATTTAGAGTTGACAAAAAAAGACTGTCAACAACAATGTATCTACTATACAACAATTTTTATGAGCTAATGAAGTCTATCAAAGAACATCTTATAAAATTACAAAATAAACTAATAACGACTCCGACACGTTGGGGGAATTTTATTTGCCCGCCCGGCCAGCTATGCCCCGATTCACAGTCAATTGTAGTCAGAGACGTTATTAGAGCTAACAAAAACTTTAATTATATAGAGATCGAGAAGAGGGAGAGAGAGAGAAAGAGACACAGAAAAAACCAAAACCTATAGTTATGTAGGAAAAAGGAAAAATATACGATAATATAATAAATTAAAATAAAACTGAGAAAGAGAGAAAAATATCTAAAAGTAAACTTTGAAAATAAAAATTTATACGTTAAACGTTATAAACTAAATAACTGGAAAATCTCTGACCCAATGGTGGAGTATTTTTAGCCAATCCGGCAAGCTATGCCCCTACTCACAGCTGGGAGTGGTCAGAGATTTCTCCGAAGATAATTATAGAGAGAAGTTTTTAGAGAGAAGAGACATAAGACCCCAAAACGATTGTGCTGGGCATAATCAGTTGTGCATCTGGGCAAGATTAAAGGTAAATAGTTTCTAGTTGGCCTAGAAGGAACGGAAAAGTTAAGGCGACCTAAGAGTTCGGAAGATTCTACTTCACTAATGATAAGCTTATGAAGAAAAGAAACGCCTAGGACTGTTCTACGATTAGCTAACGAAGGAAGGTTAATAAGCAAGAATCTGCTGGAGTACGATGGCAGACAAAGGTTAGGGTCCCAATTTAGTCCACGAAGTGCAAATAGCATGAATTGCTTTTGTACTGACTCAATACGATCGATATGCTTTTAATAATACGGACACCAGACGGATGAGCAGTATTCAGTGTACAGTGCAGTGTACAGGAGCTTTGTGGTGTATGGATCATTAAATTGCTTCGACCAACGTTTAATGAATCTAAGTACACCATTCGCCCTATTAACAATAGAGGAGATATGAGGATTGAAGCTCAAAAGAATTCCAATATCAACGACTGTAGATATTCGTTGCAGGGGTTCATTGGCAATCGTATAAATAGCCAGCGAAGGTTTGCAACGATGGGAAGTCATAAACATGCACTTGGAGCAATTAAGGTGTAAATGATTAACCAAGCACCAAGACTGCAAGGAGTTTAAATCATCTTGCATTCTAATGGAATGCGTCGGGTCATTGAAAGATAAAACAAGTTTAACGTCATCGGCATACATAAGTATCCGAGAATAAGATAGTATTGTGGGTAGGTCATTAATAACAAGAAAGAAAGTCGGTCAAGCTCGACTATAGCATACTCTGTACCCTTAACGTCGCACCTCGCCTTTGCTTCACTCTCTCTCTCTCTCTCTCACTAAGATTGCCGTTCAATAGAATGCTGTGGTGATGGGTGGGGGTGTTTTACTGGCCGTTTTTTGCTCATAACTTGAGTATCGTTCATCCGATCTTTATCATTCCCTCAGCAAATCGATATATAATTTTATTTACAAGGTTTCTCTAAAAGGTACGAACGATCTATCTTCAAAACTGTAGGAGATATGACGTTTTTTCCAAATTGCGGGGGCGGGAGGGTGCGTGGCAAAAATTGAAAATAAACTGGATCTGCCTGCAAGTATAACAAATATATGCCCCATACATATCAAACCTCTATCTCTTAGCATCTCTGAGATCTCTTCGTTCATACGGACGGACGGACAGACAGACAGACGGACAGACGGACATGGCTATATCGAATCGGCTGTTGATGCTGATCAAGAATATATATACTTTATAGGGTCGGAAACGATTCCTTCTCCCTGTTACATACTTTTGCACAAACTTAATATACTCTATGTACCTTCGGTACAGTGTATAAAAAGAGTAAAAAACAAAGGACCAAGGTGTCTACCTTGCGGTACACCAGAAGTTACAAAGACGGGGTTTGAAGTGTCTGAACAGGTTCTATTTTTTAAATAGGACGAAATCCAGAGCAGAAAAGAGGCGGGAAATCCTAACCGATCAAGCTTATAGAGGAGAAGATCAAGGTATACAGAGTCAAAAGCCTTACTAAAGTCGGTGTAAATGACATCGGTTTGCTTTTTCTTAAGGAACCCATCATTAACCAATGAAGTAAATTCAAGCAAATTGGTCATAGTTGACCGACGCTTAATAAACCCATGCTGGAATGGTGATAAAATCGATTTGCAATAATGCTGCAAGGTGGAGGTTATAATCTCTTCAAATAATTTAGGAATAGCGGAGAGCTTTTTTTCCACCTTTTTTAATGAAGAGGAATAATATAGGACTCTTTCCAAAGAGCTGGAAAGACTGAAGAATCGAGTGATAGATTGAAAATCTTAAGCAAAGGTTTGCATAAGAAACTGCAGCACTCTTTGAGAACACAACTAGGAATGTTGTCAGGGCCAGCGGAGTATGAGGATTATAGAGATTTCAAATGCGAAAGTAGGGAGCTTTCACTTATTGAGTGAGCACAAATCGAGTTAGAAGAAGAAATGTTATAAGGATAAGAATTGTTAGTAGAGTGGATAGAGGAATAAGTTGATTGAAAAAAGTCTACGAATAGGTCGACGGCAGCGGAATCATTGCTAGTCTTTTGGTCACCCTGGAAAAAAGAAGACGGTAATGATTAAGATCTACGCTTAGAGTTCACAAAGCTATAGAATTGTTTAGGGTTCTTTTGCAAATTGAAATTTGCACCGGGCAAGGTAATTCTTATAGCACTCAGAGTTAAAAAGTGTAAAGTTGGATTTTGCTATTGAATATTTAGAAAAATCAACAGCCGAACCAGTTCGTTTATACTTTTTGAAGCATCTAGACTTAATATTTTTCAAATTAGAAAGTCTAGGACAGTATTAAGGAGGATAAAGTGACGCAGGAGAAGCTATGCTATTATGAACACAGATATCTAAGAGAGAATTAATGGATTCGTAGAAAAAGGCAAAAGCAGCGTCTAAATCAACCGCATTGAACAAAGGAGACCAGTCTGTTGCACAAATAAGTTGATTTAATAATGAAAAGTTTCCTTTACGAAAACAACAACGAGGTTTATTGGGAATTTTAGAGGTTGATGAAGTAGTTTCAGAAACTTAAAGATAGATTTCAAGCGTAGGATGGTAAATCTCTTCGGGCAGTGAGAGGGGCGTTCCTAGAGACTACAGCATTAGTACTGTCAGCGACAAAGACAAGATCCAGCAATTTGTTAAGATCGTATGGAATTGAATTTATCTGAGACACGGACATATCAAACCGATGATCTAAAAAGTTATGCTGTGTTGATGGCACAAGATAGTTTGACCCATAAGGATATGACCAGGCGATGTTTGGTAAGTTGAAATCACCTACAACAACCAATGAGTCAATGTCTCGTAATTGGGCACAAACATCTTTTATACAAGCTATATGGTTCAAATAAACATGAATATCGGAAGAAGGAGGGATATAGGTGCAAGTAATATATAACGAAAAGGAAAGAAAAGAAATCAGGCAGATTTAGTGGAATTAACTCCGAACGGTGGCTAGTTTTGACTGCGATCAGTACACCACCATCTCTTCGAGTAGGTCGATCATGTCGATAGATAAAAAAATCATTTGACAAAATTTCACAATTCGATGGTGGATTGATGGACTTAACCACGTCTCTGAGAAGGCAATAATGTCAAACTCAAATGAAACACTATTCAAGAACAAGGTAGAAAGTTTGGACAACAGACCCCTAACATTCTGATAGGCTATATGAGGACAGAGGGACAGAACTAGTTTTTTGAAACCCTGTTAGAGCTAGACCCTACATTTGAGGGCAAGCTGACGGGCATTGGCCTAACACGATTTTTTTTGCCTCTCATGCCAACTCATGAACAAACATATCTGGCCAGCCAAAATTCTGGGTTACATATGATTGGAAATGCTTCACCTGGAACAATTATGTTAAAGGAAGCTACATCACGAGGCTGGCCAAAATTAAACTTTGAAATCGAAACAGTTGCTGAGGATTTGCTAGCAATATAGGCGGCAATTTTCTCGCAAGTAGTTTCAGGAGACAACCTAGACACAAAAACTGTTTTGCGAGGTGCTATAACAGTAAAAAGGGAAGGCTGTGAAGAAAGGGAAGCACTTTCCTCTGGATCAGGTGGCGTTATTGGAGAACTAACTAGTCTACGATTTGGAGGTTTATTTAGAAAATTATTAATAACTCCTTGACGTGGGGAGGGAGGCAATGGAGACAAACCAAGCATACTAGCTGCTGAAGCGGACAAGGAAATGGTCGGCGACAAGTCTTGACACTGAGGCGAGACTGGCAACGATGAAGGGGGATCAGTCGATTTGTCGGAATCGGGAGGTGGCACTATTACTATAAATGGTGACTCAAAATGGAATTTACTGAGCAACTCATCACTAGAGGTTAACTCACTTGCGAGATGCTTATTTAACTTATGCAGCTTATTATATTTAATTCTCATGTCATTAGACATACGCGAGAAATTAAATTGGGTATCAGTGCATACAGGGCAGGACCACCTTAACGCACCATAACCTTTTTTAGTTAAGCAAATTTTATCAAGGTCACGTCCACTTAGTGCAGCACATTTTATATGCATAATATTATCGCACAACCAACAGTTAACAAACCGGAATCGTTCCGAATCATTTGCATCTTTATTAGTACACGACTTTTTGCAGTACGACATTGATCAAAATTTACCACAGGGGCTCAAAACTAAAGAGAGTAGAAATCAAAGCGCGTATCAATAACTCACTCTAAGAGCGGCGTAACAAACAGAAAAGCTCAAAGCTTTCTAAGCAGAAACGTAAACAAAAACAATTTTGGGGTGAGAGCGACGCACACAGAGAGTATGCAACAGTAAACGCACACACTAACCTTTGTGAAGAGGGCGGAACGCGGGAACCGCCAAAAACAGATGAGCGAAAACAAAACACAAACAAAACACACAGCACAGACGCCGCGATATTTATATTTGTTAAATTAACAATACCAAGATGCACAACTAGAAAGCAAATCTCTCACCGGCAGTGGGCATTAATATTAAAAAGAATTAAGATGAGTTCGCGAAATTATTGGCACGTTGAACGTCACAATTAATTTTTAAATACGGAGCACAAAAAAAACACGTCAATCTCTCACAAGAGTCTCTCTTATCAGCATTGTCTCGTAAAATTTCAACTTCATTATTGTTAATAATGACTGATCAGTCACTAAATAATGAAGGGAATAAAGATTTACCGCTGATCTTGAATGGAACATTTTGCAACCCTAATGGCAAATGTCAACTTTGTTTAAACAAAACTATTAAGTTTGATTTTGTTGGAAAGTAACTCAAACATTTGAAGGTGAGGAGCTACACAATACTAAATACATATGTGCACAAATATTTGAATACTATGTATATATAATCGAAATTTTGGACGAAATTGTCGATGCATACAAATTTATATGCATAAATTTGTTTGTATTCCAGTCTATAGCAGCAGTTATTTGCGAATTAGTATACGCAAAACAATGTTGTAAATATAATATATATTTTAATTTCATTAAGCTAGAGGAAGCCCATTAGTTTTTCTTCCTACGAATCAATGAAAGTCAAAGTATCTAAAGTTTCCAATAACTCAACTAAGGAATCAGCAGGAGATGTAATATATTCAAGTATCCTAGTATATTGAATTCCAACCATTACCAAATTCATTATAAGAAATGTAACTAAATCATTTTATTAGAGCTAAATGAACGCATTTGCGATAACATGTTGCCGTGATGTTGCCGTACCTGATGTTTACCTTGTACTTTACCTATAGGTAAGCAAAATCGAGTACCTTTCCAATCACTGGGTATATTATAATGTGCTGCTGTGCGGATAAGTTTTTGTATGCGGGCTGTTTCTTTGTTTATGTTTGGTCCTATTGTTAGTTGTTCTGTTGTTTTTTGCAAAAATTTTCGGTAGTTAGGCCAATCAGCTTGATCGTTTAAAAATTTACTTTGAAAATTAATTTTTTGTTGCTGCCGAGTGACAACTGTTGTTTTTAGAGGGAAATGATCACTTCCTTGTAGGTTATCGAGAGTGTAAGAGGAAATATGTGGTAGAAGGTTGGACGAGCAAATTGCGAGATCCACTTGGGTAATTGTTTGATGGGTAGAAAAGTAGGTTAGTTGTCCATCATTTATACAGCATAAATTATGGGTCATCAGAGTATTTTCAATTAATTATTCTCTATGATTGGAACTTTGAGATCCCCAGAGTGGACTCCAGGCGTTGTAGTCACCCATGATGACTACAGGTGGAGGGAAATTTTTAGCTATGCAGGCTAATTCGATAGTGGAGAAATGTTGCTCTGGCGGAATGTATAAATTAACGAAATTTATTATGAGTCCGATATTTATTTCTATGGCCAGGGTCGAGTTTGGGTAATTCGATGTGGGAGACTTTTCTTAATAAGGAAAGCAATTCCTTGTTTGCTATTATTAATATGTGGTAGGTTATGAAAATAATGTGTGTAGGAGTTTGATGTAATTACGCTGTTATTTAGTTTTATGTGTGTGTCTTGTAATGCTATTAAATCAGGGTTTTGCACTTTAATAAGCACCTGCAAATCTAATAAATTGTTTAGTAGACCAGACCATTACTGTTCCATTGTGGAACAGAAAGACTCATTGGTTAAAATAAAAGATTAATTAGAATTGTTCGTTTTTTTTCAGGTGGCTAGACTACAATTGGGCTTTGGGCTAGCAGAGCGTTCGCAGTTTTGATGACAATACGGTCATTGCAAACCCGACGCGCTGCTCACCCAAAGCAGAGAGGACAAAATAACCAGAGATGAAATCGCTCTCACTGTTAAGTTAAAACCATGAAGCCATCGAGGCGTTGCAGTTTTCGGAGTCCGCAAAGACAAACAGCTGCGTGCTGTTTTGTTTTGGCAGAGAGGACAAAATAACCAGAGATGAATTCGCTCTCTTAAATTTAGTCCGAAAAAAACCATGAGGCTATCGAGGCTCTGGCAGTTTTCGGACACGAACGCACAGAGCGTTGTCTTTGCCCATGCTTCTTTGTTTTTATTTTTTGCTTGTGTTTCTCTCCTCTCGCACATGTGCGTTGGTTTTTGTTTTTGTAATTTGCTTATGCTTATGACGTCAGACCAACGTTGCGAAGTTGGCACACCGAGCTCGTCGCTGAACTTCGTTCAGTGGCTACACACACATACATGCCAAGCCAAAATGTGATTTTGCTTTTTGTCGTCCACTGCTTCAGACCGAAAACGTGAAAATCGTCAACACCGCAAATTTGCCATGCATTTGGCTGGTGCGCGCATTGCGATCAGCTTTGCGGCATTAGCGATTCAGCCGTCGACACAACAAGTCCTCTGTGCGAATCTGCTGCGATTTAAAATAATACATTTTAAAAATGCCAAATATTAAGTGCGTAGCTCTAGGCTGTCTTAGAGGTGCCAAAAGTTTTCGAATTCCTGAAAACAGGGTGGGAGAATGGTGTGAAAATTTTGCGACTTGACGTGGATAGCGTCAATGCCCAATCGCGAATCTGTGAGCGCCATTTGACTGATGTATGTCACTCTGCAGGCGGGCGTTGGCTCCGTACGGGATCGATCCCAACTATTAGTTTGGGTCATGCTGGAAAGCCTGTTCACTAGCCGTGTTTTGAATCATGGCAAAGAATGTGCTGTGTGGTTGAGTGTTCATGCACATCCCCTCCATCTATTTTGCATGGCTTTCCCACTGATCATCGGAAACGCGATCAGTGGGAGCTAAACTGCAATATCAAATCGTCCATGCAGAGCAAAGTGCATTTCTACATCTGCAATAAGAACTTCCACCCTCAGGATGTACATAAGACGAAAATAAAAAACGAGAAGGCCAAGCTAACTTCGTCTGTGCCGAAGTTTTTATACCCTTGCAAATGCTGTTTTTGAAATGTCAGAGTTTAAGAACGCTTATATAAAAATCTAAAAAATTTTTATCTAAAACCCATTTTCCGACAGATAAACATCTGATTTCGACCAAATTTCGACAATCTTTTTGAAAACATATCAAATTAACAATCGCGGAGTTGAAGAAAGATAAAATTTAAAACAGAAAAGTTTTTCTCACTAAGACACATTTTCCGATCGATCGGTCCTGTGGCAACCATAAGATATAGTCACCCGATGTCGATCAACTTTTTCAAATTAGTTTGAAAGCGTTTAATATTAAGAATCACCAACTTTAAGAACGATTTACTTGAAAACAAAAAAGTTTTTTTCACTAGGACCCATTTTCCGACCGATCGGTCCTATGGCAGCTATATGTTATAGTCATCCGATTTTGACCAAAATTTGCAAATCTGTTTGAAAACATATAATATTAATTATGGCCGAGTTTTATGACGCTAGCATTGAAAACAAAACAGTTTTTCTTACTAAGACCCATTTTTGGACCGATGGTTCCTATGGCAGCTATAAGATATAGTCATCCGATCCGGTCGGTTCCGACATATTAGCAGCGTGCAGTAAAAAGAAGACTCTGTGCAAAATTTCAGCTCGATAGCTTTGAAACTGAGAGACTAGTTTGCGTAGAAACAGACGGACAGACAGACGGACAGACAGACAGACAGACAGACAGACAGACAGACAGACGGACGGACAAAGCTCAATCGACTCAGCTCGTCGCCCTGATCAAGAATATATATAGTTTATGGGGTCGGAAATGAATATTTCAATGCGTTGCAAACTTCTGGGCAAAATTATAATACCCTTTGCAATGGTATAAAAATGCCTATCCTATTATGGGTATTGAGGGGATCCAGGGGGATCAGGAGGAGCTGCTATCTGACGTGGTCCAGGGTGAAGAAGAGGCGGTACACTCAAAAAACAACTCAACCTAAAAAGTGCCATTTTCGCCCCAATTTTCAGAAAATCGTAGATATTTTGATGGATATCTCATTAGCAAGAAGAAATTTAATTGCTCAGCTTGCGATGAGATTCTATCAAAAATCGACGTGGCGCAGAGGCAAACGAGTGAGAGTCTTATTTTCGCAAAAAATTTTACGGAGTGATTGGCCTTAAAGAATCCAACGGATTCGTTCTTCGGCGTGTGCAATGTGCACTACCAGGTATTCCGCGAGGAATTTGCTGAAAACCCTTATCGCGCCAACATCTGCACTTTTATTTTTGATAAGTGCATAAGGGAGACGCAGAAGACGCATCCGCTGTGGTTTGATAAAACCAACCCGTGCTTTGACCATCGCCAGAACTTGTTGAAAACAATGCTGGTCATTTTGTTGCGAAAATGGGCCAGGTGGCACCACGAAAACCTTATATCTGGCCGAAAGCAATCGAGACGTGCCGACAATCAACATCAGTCAGCAAAAAAAATCAAAATCCTCTCAAACTCCTGATTTTATAAATTTGCAAAGGGATTTATAATTTTGCCCAGAAGTTTGCAACGCATTTCGGACCCCATAAACAATATATATTCTTGATCAGGGCGACGACCTGAGTCGATTGAGCTTTGTCCGTCCGTCTGTCTGTCCGTCTGTCTGTCCGTCTGTCTGTCCGTCTGTCTGTCTGTCCGTCTGTCAGTCTGTTTCTACGCAAACTATTCTCTCAGATTTAAAGCTATCGAGCTGAAATTTTGCACAGAGTCTTCTTTTTACTGCACGCTGCTAATATGTCGGAACCGACCGGATCGGATGACTATATCTTATAGCTGCCACAGAAACCATCAGTCGAAAAATGGGCGAAAAACTTTTTTGTTTTCAATGTTAGCGTCCTTAAACTCTGCCATTATTAATATTGTATGCTATGCGAACAATAAACCTTGAACTCTTCCCAGAACTCCTTTTTCTCACCTCGAACTTCATACATTTGTCGTGAATTTTCCAATCACGGGAAATCACATTCAAATTATTTTGCCTACTGTCCTTACCGTGTATTAACTCATACGGATGAAAAATAGTGATTTCCATACAGAGTTTTTCACACCCTGGGGGCTGATTTTCCAGCATCGGAAACTGAAATCACAAATTATTTGGCATTCTATCCTTACAAACCAAGTTTCAAGTCAATGGGATGACAGAGAGCGATATACATGCCCTCCCTTTCGCTTGTGTCTTTTCTCTATATATTTGTATATTTCTTGCAACGCATATGGGAGTATGTGGTCTTATTTTTACTTTGTAGCAAGAAACATACATTGATTCGAGAAGATAATAAAGATGAATGTAATCAGAACTACTCCGGTGGGTTTGGTTATGCCGTCGATGGATTTGGTGAATTTGTAAACTGCTGTAACGCCTTGAAGTCCAAGCTCTTTTAATATTTCTTCTTTAGAGACATTTATTAAACAGGGCGCAAATACGTTCCCTTTAGTGGAGTTTAAGGTTTCATGAAGGGCACAATTAATTTTACAAATGCCAATCAGTTCCGGCGCAGTAAGGAACTTATAAGCGGAGGTTGAATCTTTTGTAAGGAGTAAGTGAGCATTGGGCGAGTTCATGAGCACTGAGCCAGATCCACAATACAATAAAAACGAGAAGGGCAAGCTAACTTCGTCTGTGCCGAAGTTTTTATACCCTTGCAAATGCTGTTTTTGAAATGTCAGAGTTTAAGAACGCTTACATAAAAATCTAAAAAACTTTTAACTAAAACCCATTTTCCGACAGATAAACATCTTATTTCGACCAAATTTCGCAAATCCTTTTGAAAACATATCAAATCAACAATCGCGGAGTTTAAGAAAGATAAAATTTAAAACAGAAAAGTTTTTTCTCACTAAGACACATATTCCGACCGATCGGTCCCATGGCAACCGTAAGGTATTGTCACCCGATGTCGATCAACTTTTTCAAATTAGTTTGAAAGCGTTTAATATTATGAATCATCGACTTTAAGAACGATTTACTTGCAAACAAAAAAGTTTTTTCACTAAGACCCATTTTCCGACCGATCGGTCCTATGGCAGCTATAAGATATAGTCATCTGATTTTGACCAAAATTTGCAAATCTGTTTGAATACATATAATAATAATAATGGCCGAGTTTTATGAAGCTAGCATTGAAAACAAAAAAGTTTTTTCACTAAGACCCATTTTCCGACCGATCGGTCCCATGGCAGCTATAAGATATAGTCATCCGATCCGGTCGGTTCCGACATATTAGCAGCGTGCAGTAAAAAGAAGACTCTGTGCCAAATTTCAGCTCGATAGCTATAAAACTGAGAGACTAGTTTGCGTAGAAACAGACGGACAGACAGACGGACAGACAGACGGACAGACAGACGGACAGACAGACAGACAGACAGACAGACGGACGGACAAAGCTCAATCGATTCAGCTCGTCGCCCTGATCAAGAATATATATAGTTTATGGGGTCGGAAATGAATATTTCTATGCGTTGCAAACTTCTGGGCAAAATTATAATACCCTTTGCAAGGGTATAACAACAATCCAAAAAATTGTCGCCGTGTGGCCATGCAGTGGAATGCCGATATGATCCCTAAGCTTATTGAAGCCGTCGAGGAGTCGGAATGCCTCTGGAACATGACCAGCGTCAATTATAAAAATGGTGATGCCAAGGAGTCTAGCTGGAGCAGCGTTGCCGATCAGCTTGGCGTCACCAAGAAAGACGCTGCCGACAAGTGGAATAGTTTGCGGAATACATTTCGTGTGAGTTTGCAATTCAATACAAAAGCAGCCAGCATGTGATTGAAATTTTATTGATATTTTTGCAGACTTGGGGCGCTTGATTCGAAGATGAGCATCCGGACTTGGCTTTGGAGTTCCTAATAGGTGTTAACAGGGTGTTAACAAACATGCAGGAGAAGGTCCTACTTGGTAATATGAGGCTTCGGCCTAACTCAAGCTACACGGCCAACCGATGCTACTCAAGCCGTACATTCAAGTAAGTTGGATGAATTTGACCAAATTGAAGAAGAGGAGAATCTCTTTAAAAGTATGAGGTTCTGGAGGATTTTAAAGATACTTACTTTGGCATTAAGTGCAACCACTCCTACTTCATATTGAACAACACATATCAAATAAATAAACATATTTAATTACTCGTCTCCAATACTTTTTAAATGCATGCGATGCTGTTTCCGGAATTATTCTACATATTGTTGCCTTTGACATTCTTAACTTGTATGAGAGGGATGTCATGCTAGATCCTGAAGCCCAATAGCACAGTGTCACTGCTAGTCTATTGCCAGGTGAAATGAGCTCACGAAAATTCGTAGTCTGCTTTCTGATAAGCGGCGTCACCCAACATACGAGCTGATCGAAAGTGGCTGTGTCCAAGCGCAAATAGTTTTTAAATTTCTGCGAAATACTCCGCAACTCTGTATTCATCTTGGCAACCATGCCTTCTTCCCTTCGATTCAAATTAATTTTGTCGACCCAGCAAGAGCGCTTTGGCTTGGGTTCATCATCATCTTCATCTTCGTCCAGCACCCACAACGCAATAACAGCACACGCCACTAGCTCTGTTGCCTTTCGCGAATTCATTTATTGCAGCTAAAAAATGTAATTTAATTACAATTAAATAAATACAAGACTAAAAATCACGCATATTTACCTTTACCAAAATTTTTAAGTTGAAAATACCAAAACAACAGGAAAACGAACATGCGCGATGTGCTTGGCGCATTCAAAATAGTTCAAATGAGCTAATTTTGAGCTAACTCATTAAATCAGCTGATCAATTAATTGTGGACGCGAACGTGCCTGCCTCGGTCACAGAACCACTGTGACGCCAAACGAGTACTTGTGTTCACATTGAAAAGTACTCGTTCCTGTGACACACGATTTCTGTGCCAAGGCATTGGCCGTTCACATTGCGCTGTGCCACTGTGACCCTGAAACGTGCCGCACTGTACCCCAATGTAAACTCAGCATCAGACCCATTTTCCGACCGATGGTTTCTATGACAGCTATAAGATATAGTCATCCGATCTTGGCCAAAATTTGCAAATCTGTTTGAAAACATATATTATTAATAATGACCGAATTTAAGAACGCAAACACTGAAAACAAAAAAGTTTTTCTCACTAGGACCCATTTTCCGACCGATGGTTCCTATGGCAGCTATGAGATATAGTCATCCGATCCGTTCCGTTCCGACATATTAGCAGTGTGCAGTAAAAATAAGACTCTGTGCAAAATTTCAGCTCGATAGCTTTAAAGCTCTCAGTCTCTCAGACTAGATTGCGTAGAAACAGACGGACAGACGGACAGACAGACAGACAGACAGACGGACGGACAAAGCTCAATCGACTCAGCTCGTCGCCCTGATCAAGAATATATATAGTTTATTGGGTCGGAAATGAATATTTCTATACGTTGCAAACTTCGGGGCAAAATTATAATAAGGAAAATATATGGAAAAGAGTGCTAATCTATGTGCTAATATATTTATTATTTTTTGTACGTTTTTGTTGTATCTCGCTCTTGCCTCCAATTTGTTCGATGTTGTCCGGAAAAATGTGCTGCAAGTTATTTATTTTCAATTTAGTTCAGCAAATCGGCTGTGCTTGCAATCCACACAAGCCATCGATGTGGCAACGCTATGATTATTTAGTTTCTCTCCTGGAAATCAACAAAATAAATGAGACTAAATAAATGGCTCATATGCTGTTCGAAGCTGTTTTTATACTCTGTACCGAAGGTACATAGAGTATATTAAGTTTGTGCAAAAGTATGTAACAGGGAGAAGGAATCATTTCCGACCCTATAAAGTATATATATTCTTGATCAGCATCAACAGCCGAGTCGATATAGCCATGTCCGTCCGTCCGTCCGTCCGTCCGTCCGTCCGTATGAATGAAGAGATCTCAGAGATGGTAAGAGATAGAGGTTTGACATGTATGGGGCATATATTTCTTATACTTGCAGGCAGATCAAGTTTATTTTCAATTTTTGACACGCCCCCTCCCGCCCACGCAATTTGGAAAAACGTCATATCTCCTACAGTTTTGAAGATAGATCGTTCGTACCTTTTAGAGATACCTTGTAAATAAAATTATTTATCGATTTGCTGAAGGAATGATAAAGATCGGATGAACGATACTCAAGTTATGAGCAAAAAACGGCCAGTAAACACCCTACACCCCCCCACCCACCACCACAGCATTCTATTGAACGGCAATCTTAGTGAAAGAGAGAGAGAGAGAGAGAGAGTGAAACTTAGAGATGAGCGCGTATAACTCGTGAGCAAATGCGAGCTGCGACATTAAGGGTACAGAGTATGTTATAGTCGGGCTTGACCGACTTTCTTTCTTGTTTTTATATGAAGTTCAACATAAAAATTTATTTTCGTGCGTTCTGGAAATAGGCCTTTAGGCAGCCCGGGGGCCATAATGAAAACTAACTGCATAATCGCAGTGTATGCAAAAGAAAACCAAAAATGAAGCAAGTGTGTGAGAGAAACGGTTAGTTATTGAACGAAAATAAGTAAGCGATCTCGTTAAAGTATACGTCAGCACTGCATGAGTGATAGCCGAAGACTGATATGCCTAATTAAAATGTCCTCATATGCTTTTCTTGCTAGTCTCTCAACCTCCGCCGTCAATGCAGCACATTTCTATGCCATTTCCGTTTCCGATTTCCGATTTTTCAAAATGAATTTAAACCGCCATCTCAAAATGAAATTACACCGCGCGGCCTTAATTCATTACTCAACATGAACTTACGCCGCGACCACGAAATGAAATTAGACCGCACGGTCTAGTTTCATTCTGCAAAATGAATTTAGACTGCCATCACAAAATGAAATTAGACTGCGCAGTCAAATTTCATTTTGCAAAATGAATTTAGACCGCCATCACAAAACCGCGCGGTCTAATTTCATTATGCAAAATGAATTTAGACCGCCATCCAAAAATGAAGTTAGCCCTCTGTATAAAAGCGCCGCAGGGAAAATTAAAAAAAAGAAAAATCACTCGATTTTTAAAAAAAAAATTTTGTCTACGACAAAAATGGTTATTGAGCCGTTCTTTTTCGAAGATCAAGATTGCTAAACGGCTACCGTCAATCATGATAACCAATTTTTTGATGCCAACTGTTTGTCAAAAGTGTATGGTGCACTACTGGGCTCAACAAGATGGCGCTCCACCACACACAAGCCGCGCTACAATCGATTTTTTGAGGTCATTGTTCCCTTTCCCGTTTTGATGTCAAATCTATTTGAAATCAAAGACATACATCAACAAGCCAAGGACTATGGGAGACCTGAAAAACAATATCCGCCAAGAAATAGCCACCATTCCGGCCGAAATGTTATCCAAAACCTTAGAAAATGCTGCAAAACGGGTTTAAGACGCTCTAGCCGCTCAAGGCGACCATTTACGAGATATCATATTCAAAAGTGATGAAAACAAATCTACTTGAATCTACAAATCTACTGCAAGTAGCGTATGGTGCAGTGTGATTCTTCAACGCCAAAACACCACCTCAAAATACCACCAAATGTGAAACGGTCACACTGGGCTGATTTGCTTGCATTTGAATTTTGTTAATTTTTTTCTACACTCTGTACCAAAGGTACACAGAGTATATTAAGTTTGTGCAAAAGTATGTAACAGGGAGGAATAATCATTTCTGACCCTATAAAGTATATATATTGATCAGCATCAACAGCCGTGTCGATATAGCCATGTCCGTCTGTCCGTCTGTATGAACGCACAGATCTCAGAGATGGTAAGAGATAGAGGTTTGACATGTATGGGACATATACTTCTTATACTTGCAGGCAGATCAAGTTTATTTTCAACTTTTGTCACGCCCCCTCCCGCGTCCGCAATTTGCAAAAAACGTCATATCTAACACAGTTTTGATGATAGATTGTTTGTACCTTCTAGAGAAATCTAGTTATCAAAATTATTTATCGATTGGCTGAAGGAATGATAAAGACCGGATGAACGATACACAAGTTATGAGCAAATAAAGTTAACCGGCACCCCCCATCCCCCCACTTCCTACCAACCACCACTGTATTCAAACAAACACAGTCTTTGGGAGAGAGAGTGAGAGAGACACTTAGAGATGAGCGTATACCAAAAATATTGCACGATAACCGCGTGATTCCTTGGATGTATTATAATACTATAGTCGGGAGCAAATGCGAGCGGCGGCCTGAACTAGTTCAGAGTATATTATAAACGGGCTTGACCCACTTTCTCACTTGGTGGAATTATGTAAAAGCATAGAAAACTTAGAAATCCGAGGATGTTTGCGTTGAAGACAAAAAAGATTTTCTCACTAAAACAACATTTTCGACCGATGGTTTCTATGGCAGCTATATGATATAGTCATCCGATCCGGCCGATTCCGACAAATGTGCAGCGTATTTGTACCAAAAGGCTTCGTGCAAAGATTGGTTAAGATAGCTTTAAAACTGACGGAGGAGATAGCATACAAACATACGGACGGAAAGACGGACATGACTATATCAACTCAGCTCGTCTTGCTGATCAAGAATATATTATATATACTTTATGTGGTCGGTGATGCTTCCTTCTATGCGTTACAAACATCTGGACAATTTTAATATACCCTCTACAAGGGTATAAAAAGCCAACTATAGCAGGGATTAAAGACGCGATTTGTGGTGACCCCTACAAAAGACGCCATTAACCAAGAAGCCGGATGCTTAAGTACATTAAAATTGAATTTGTCCGGAGAGTAAAGTGGAGAGTGTGGGCGGGTGTTAAGGGTTAAGCATATGGATTGCCCAATGCCAAAAGTTGTCTGGGCCAAAGGACAAAAGTTTAACGTTTAGTTGGTGGTTGTGTGTTTGTGTGTTAATTGCAATTTGCTACTTCGTGTCCAAGCTGAAGCTTTGCTGACAGTGAGGAACGTTTTTTTTTTGGGCCAAACAACAATAGGATAAGTTGACGAGCGGCGCCGCCAGTTGCACATCAAAAAGTTTGCAATGAAAATTCTGCATCCTCCATTCTCATTCTGCCCATCCACATCCACTGGGGCTCTCAGGGATAGGAAATTAAATTATGACACGCAATTTGACCAAGAAGAACGAAGTAGCGATTTGTGGCGATTGCCTGCGGTTTAATCGAAACTAATTTTCAAGTGGCTGCGCAAAGTTAAGGTCTTTAAGGCCCAATTTCTCAATGTCCGGTTAGTCAAACTTACCGGCAGGTTGCCGAATTCGCGTGTCTCATGCTGTCTCTGACGAGAACCGAGCGGCAAAGTTAACCGCTGCCTCACGATGGGCTCAAATTTTAACCTGCCGGCAAGTTGCGATAGAATTATCGATATTTTTATCGATCGACAAACAGCTGTGTTTAAAATTTTTATTGTTTACTTTGTCAATTGCCAAAACAAAATGTTTATAAATAATCATATTTCTTACATTCACGCACGAAGATTCAGGCGGTAAGAGCAGGCAAACACACTGCCCGTCGTCTACAAAATCGAGGACCCACCTGGCCGATGGCCACCAATTGCCTCATGCGATGTGGTTTACTGATAGTGATCTAACCGCTGATACGTGTGCACCATAATGAAAATAATATCCACACGCACTGCCAGCACCAGGAACGGCATTACCACAATGACCAACATGGTGGTGGTTATACCCACAAAACCCAAGACGGAGCAATGAAAAAATAATACGAGAGAGTACAGGGAGACTATTTATAATTTTACTGATCTGAATGATGCCAAATTTGTTCAACGATTCAGGTTAACACACTCAGCATGTCAAATAATTCTTGCTAGGATTAGAGATCAAATATCTTCGCTAAGTAACAGGTAAAACCTTAACTTCAGTTGTGATTCAATTTATTATGATTTGGATTGTTAACAGGAATCGTGAATGGTTGTCAGAGAGCAAACTTATGGTGGCGCTGCGCTCTTATGCAAGTAGCTTCTTCCTTATCATTGCGGGCGACTTCTGTTGAGTCAGACTTCCTTCGGCAAACCGTGCAGTTAATCAAGATTCCCACGCTATTGCAATACTGGCCATCACAAACAGACACTGACTCATTGATTTTTGCTAAAATTTTAGAAGTCAATAAAATAAGTTTAAAGCTTACATATCATAAATAAAATCGTACCATCATTATCAACCACATTTTCCAATCCTGTGGCTGAGCTCGGGATCATGCCACGAATTTTTTGGAAACAGACAAGACTCCAGCGGTGCTGGGAATGCCGCCACAGTTCGAGAAGTCTCCCGCTTCTTAATTGCAAATTATTTTCGCAATCGTTTTTTTAAATTCTCGTACTAATTCCGTATGTCTTTCCAAGGGCGATGAACTCCGGCATGGCGGCAAACTGATCTCCAAGCAAAGGCCTTCTGCTTCCAGGTATCCGCATCCCTCTTTTTGTTCTCCAAAATGCATTTGTTTGACTCAAAAAGTCTACAATCAAATGTTCCTCAGCCGCAGAAAAGTTCTTCGCTCTTGGTCTTTTCGGTGTTTTACATTGATTCATCATCGCAAGTTATTTTATTTAATTATTTTGCCAAATAATTACCAGCGACTACAATAGCATTAACAAGAAGGCCAAGCTAGCTTCGTCTGTGCCGAAGTTTTTATACCCTTGCAAATGCTGTTTTTGAAATGTCAGAGTTTAAGAATGCTTACATAAAAATCAAAAATTTTTCTAACTAAAGCCCATTTTCCGACAGATAAACATCTGATTTCGACCAAATTTCGCCGAGTTTAAGAACGATAAAATTTAAAACAAAAAAGTTATTCTCACTAAGACTCATTTTCCGACCGATCGGTCCGATGGCAGCTATAAGATATAGTCATCCGATCCGGTCGGTTCCGACATATTAGCAGCGTGCAGTAAAAAGAAGACTCTGTGCAAAATTTCAGCTGATAGCTTTAAAACTGAGAGACTAGTTTGCGTAGAAACAGACGGACAGACAGACAGACGAACAGACAGACGGACAGACAGACGAACGGACAAAGCTCAATCGACTCAGCTCGTCGCCCCGATCAAGAATATATATAGTTTATGGGGTCGGAAATGAATATTTCTATGCGTTGCAAACTTCTGGGCAAAATTATAATACCCTGTGCAAGGGTATAAAAAGGCTTATAAAAAATGGATACTTGACGTTATGTCAAGGTCATGGCATAAAATGTACCTAACATTGGGCCATATCAGTTTGATTTGAAGTAATTTATTTAGTTATAAACGAAATTTCTCCTTTCCTTATCAGTCTAGACCCTTTTCATAAATTCAAAACGCGCGCGCATTCTTAAATGCAGGAACTGTGCGCGCCAAGAACAGCTGTCGATAGGCGAACACTATCGGTATCGATTGTAAGCGCTGTCGCTGGAGACTGCGCCGGCGGCCTATAAAAGCAGTGTCGAAGCGGAATATTTTTCACTTGTGAATCGGCACCGGTCGAGTCAACGTCATCTTCTTTCTGTTTTTTTTTCATTAACTATATTTTTGTTGAATTTCTTTGATTTTATTAGTCCACGTCCTTTTTGGCCAGACCATTTTGTTCCTTGGCAGCATTCTCCACATTTGCGGAAGCCTAAAATTTGGCCACCTTAGCCTAGGGCTGCTCGACTTCTGCATAATGTTAACATAAATATTAAATATTAACAATTTTACAGTTTTTGTTGTTTTTCTTCTTTTTATTCATCGACTTCCTTTTTGGTCAGACCATTTTGCTTCTTGGCAGCTTTCATCGCATTTGCGGGAGCCTACAATTTAGTCACCTTAGCCTTGGACTGCTCGACTTCTACATCGGCTTCTGCATTCAGTGTAACGAGTCCTTTTGACCCGAAAAGCAATGCAGGCTATGCTCAGGGTAATCGAGGATCGTTCCAACAAATTTATATTGGACTTGCAATAACAACACAAGAGATTCTTTATTCTATTATTCACCAGCGACGTGGTTCACTTTATTGTTCACTCTGATGTTTCACTTTGATGTTTCACTTATAACTATGGTACATGTGCATAAACCTATCTGAGGTATCCTTGCCAATCCGCAAGGTACGCCTCCTATCCGGCTCACCGCCGTGCTCGCAGGGTTTCGTTGGCCAAAGACACGCCGTGCACGTCCAAGCAATCGCTTGACTCGCAGGTTCGTCTATTCCGCGCAACCCCCACGTACTGCCCTACTATCGTCCTACACGGACTCAAAGGATACGCTGGCTAGTATGACCGCCTATAACGTCGAATCAGCGTTCGACACACAGGCTATACGTGCGCACAGCTACCTTTCTTGATGACTGTCGATTATCCTTCCGCTAGGATATCCTATATCTGGTTCAAGTCCTTCCACGAGGACTGTTCCGTATCCTTGCAAGGATTCCGCACTCGATTTCCCGTCTGTAGTATCCTGGAATACTCCGTTTCGCCGCACTTATACTTTCACGATTCGTTCCGCACTCGTTTAGATCCCGATTCACATTGACTTCCTTTCCATGCCGTCAGCGACCTCTTATATAGCCCTCCCGGGCTGTCTCCCGGTGTCTTCTTGTCTCCTTCTAGAACATTCGAGACTCCCAGATCTTCCATACGGCACTTTCCTCTGCCTAGCAACAGCGCTCTTAGAATTGCCAGCGACATCGCCCCCTCAGCCAATTGGAGCGACTGCGACAACTAGCCTCTGCTCCAAACTTAACGGATCCTTCCGTTTACTTGCTGCGTCTCCGCCGTCTGTCGTGCTGCTATTCCCCTGGACTCCCATTCATTTCCCCTCTCCCCTGAATCCGCCTTGTTTCCCCTTTATGCGGCGAATTCGCCGCACTTCCCCTTTCGAAGTCTACATTTCCCCTTTCGCTCCATGCCCTTCTGTCTGTGAGGGATAACCATTCCTCACATCAGTCAGTCTGATCTGCCACAACCCGATCAACAGGTTGATCCCTACCAACACCCACCAACACGAAAAGTTAAGTACACATGTAGATCACATTCTCGTTTATGTTCAGGTGTGGTATTAAAAATTTGAGCTCTTCGGCATAAAGGAAGCCCAAGTGTCGTTGTCCACTCCAAAAATGAAGTTAGCCCTCTGTATAAAAGCGCCGCAGGGAAAATTAAAAAAAAGAAAAATCACTCGATTTTTAAAAAAAAAAATTTTGTCTACGACGGGTGTAGAATTAGACCGCGCGGCTTAATTTCATTTTGTGATGGCGGTCTAAATTCATTTTGAAGAATGAAATAAGGCCGTGCGGTCCGTGCACGTACAAATTGGCATGGAATCTGACCGCACTGCGGTATCGGGCACCCGTGTGGTCACATGGCTGAGAGCCTACTTATATACTTCTTTACATTGCTTGAATCTACTATGTGAAACACTATTTGTCTCATTCCTTTTTCTCATTTTCTATACATCCCTTTCCCTTTGTGAGAGTTTCGAAAATAAAATAGATATCCTTTTGACCTTTTTTAATATCATTTGACAAATTGATATTATTTATGGTGCAAAAGAAACTTTATAGTTTAGAAATGTTATGAAAAACAGTATATATGACCAAATGTCAAATTAACCAGCCCATATCAAATTGATATGGACCTTATTTTTTTCTGTGTAGACAGCTCACAAAAATTGTTTGTAACCATCCAATAAAATATTGCGGAGAGTTCTGCAGCTGAGCGGGAATGATTTTGTCTGGTCTTGGGGACTTATACGGCTTAAAGGATTTAACGGCCCACGTTATCCGTTCTTTAGTAACTATTTTATGTATATGGCTAGCTTCAGAATATAAGCATAATACTTAAAATAATAAAAGAGATGAAAATAACGAAGATAAGGGAAATTCTGCCTTAAAAGCTGATAGCCCAACTTTATGAGAAGAGTATGACTTGAATATTTAAAGGTTTTGATGAGAACATAGATTCTTTGGGGTTTTTTAAGTTCTATTTTAGAGATATGTATAGTTAACTGCTCTAAACGTCGACAAAAGAGTAATATTTGGTTCACGTTCAGAACTTAAGAACTAGATAATGAAGAAAGAAGGAGGAAGAGCTCATAGAAAACGTTTAGCGGACTTTGGCTGCATCACTATTATCACCTACCTGTCCTGGTGACTCTCGATATGTGTTGCGAGAATCGCCAACGACCAATAAAATATCGCACAGGACTCTTGTCTGGTGACTCTAGATGCGCGTCGCGAGAATCGCCAACGACTGAGCTGAGATGAACAGGACACAAATTTCCATTTTTGGTATATAGAACTAGATAATGAAGAAAGCAGGAGGAAGAGCTCACAGAGAACACATATAAGCATTTGGAACGTTAAGTGGACTTTGGCTGCATCGCTATTATCATCCACGGCCTGGTAGAGTCACCATCCATAGTCGGATGTGCGTCGCGAGAATCGCTAACATCTGATACAATATCGCACTCGACTATTGCCTGGTGACTCTGGATGCGAGTTACCACATCAGCACATCGACCCCCTACCCCACCTCCAAAAACCTCCCCGCTCATCATAAACAACACTTTGTTGCGATCACCGGACACCACCACACTTTGTTGCAGTCATCGACCAGCCAAAACGACAGTCAGCATTTTGTCAGGATGTGGTGCTCCAAATTGAAAATAAACACCCACGCTGAAAACCGTCTCTGAATGCCTCAGCAGTTCTTTAGCAACATGTTGATAAGTAAGCTAGAATATATAAGCCTTTTTGTGAAATAAACTTTAGTCTTCTGACAACCAGACTTAGAACCGAACGTCTTGTGGCTTTATTGGCAAACAGATTTCCACAGCACACATTTACACCCAAAAACCACCCACGGTTGAACGTCCACCAGGTTGGCCCCCTATTGATCACCTCCCCCGTTAGGCACGGATGGTAACTGGCGCAGTCGGCACTCTCCTGGAACCTGTGGTAAATCAGGAGAAGAACCATGATCAGGATTCTAGTATTGGTACTAATGTAAGTTAAAGTGATAACTAGTGAAGTGAAATGGCAGGACAAAATCAAAGAATATATACGAATACGAATACGAATATAAGAATGAATTAATAATTAAAGGCAAATGAATTAAACGGACGGACAAATTATTTTAACAAATTAAAATTAGCCAACGACAGCATGTGTACGTGTGTGTATAAAAGACAAAGTACGAATTAAGAATTAAAAGGGAAATTCAATGCACAGACGGACAAATTCTTGGAACATAAACACCACAAAATCTGCCCACGACAGCCAATAATTTGTGTTTTTTTTTCTCTGTAAAAACGTTTACATGTGTGTATGTATATATAAAAGATACGTACGAATAATGAATCATAGACCAAACAAGGGATTAAGCAAACGAATGGACAAATTCTAAAATGCAATGAAATCTGCCAACGACAATAAATGAAAGATCAGTAGCCAGAGGGTAATAATAATAAATAAAAAAAAGACTAGTGTAGGAAAGAGAGTGCGAATCGAGATAATGTTTCTATTTTGTGGAAACCGTCGGACAAAGCTGTTGTTTTCGCTATGGAGTTTGGGAATGCTTGACGCAAGCCCATACTTCGCTTTCGACATAGTCCGAACTCCACATGAATGGGAATATACGTTAAATACATTACAGTAAAGCATGACTAAAGAGACAAACCACCATAAAAGTAAATAATAAACAAATTATTTTATTTTATAAAATTATATTTATTGGCAATAAGGCCGTTGCAATAAGGCAACCATCAAACAACAAAATATATAAAAACAAAAAAAAATTAATTAATTAAAATATTGTAAAAGAATTACTGGCAATAAGGCCGTTGCAAAAAGGCAACCAACAAACAAAAAAAAAGGTCAAAATATAACTTCTGGAAATAAAGCCGTAGCAATAAGGCTACCAACGAACAAATAAGACTCGGGACATAGACATGAAGCATATATGTACAATAAATTAAAACAATCTTCCACTTCACAACATCACGTTATCATCCAGACTTTAGATACAAGTCACTAAAGTACTTCTCTTTCAGAAAATCGTAGAGCCCAACTTACTTTTCATCAGCGGCACATTATCATCATTATCAACAACAGGATTAAGTCTAACCTACATTCAAATCTTATAAAAACAAAGAATAGAATTTAAATACACATATTATAAGTAATTTTGTTACACCTACGAAGTCCTTGCTCAAGAGGGAAATAGAGTTCAGGCTAGGGTAGTGGAGACTTAATGTCGAGTTTAGGCAGGGTTAAAGAAACCTTGACGAGAAGTAAGACCAAACTTAGCACTGGTATATCAACAATCAAAAACACTACAACTAAGGCAGTAGCTAAAAAACCAAAACCTCTTAAGGAAACAGCAGATAGAACAATGCTTCCAAATGGGGATTCACCACCTCCCCATCAGCCGTCGAACAGCAACCCCCAGGATGTATTCAATTCGTTACGCATACATGATGCTATTCGATTCCTTCCAACGTATGAGGGAAATCCCAAAGCCCTCAACGAGTTTATTACGAACGTAGAAGAGGTACTCTTATTAATTAGGGGAACGGATCTTACCCCGTATGGTCGAATGCTTCTTAGGGCCATCAGAAATAAAATTGAGGGGAAAGCCCACGATGTATTACTTTCTGCAGGAACTCCTTTAAATTGGGACGAGATTAAACAATCTCTTATATCCAATTTTGCGGACAAGCGAGAGGAATCGTCTCTGTTATGCGACCTTCATTCCCTATCTCAAAAGGACCTTTCAGTGACCCGACTGTATGAGGAAATTTCGGAAATAAAAACGACCCTCTTTAATTTGGTAGACACCCAAGAGGTGGGATCAGTAATTTCCAAGGCAAAGAAAGATTCGTATAATATGGTATGCTTAAACACATTTGTGGCAGGAATTAGGGGACCACTAGGGACTTTTGTGAGAGGAATGAAGCCAACTTCCCTCAGAGAAGCATATGATTCAGCAGTAAAAGAAAGAGACTTTTACTTTCAGGAGCGAAAAAGGAAATTGGAATTAGAGAGGGCTGCATCCAATTATACTATACTACAATTACTATGCCTGCAAGTATAAGAAATATATGCCCCATACATGTCAAACCTCTATCTCTTACCATCTCTGAGATCTCTTCGTTCATACGGACGGACGGACGGACGGACGGACGGACGGACGGACGGACGGACGGACGGACATGGCTATATCGACTCGGCTGTTGATGCTGATCAAGAATATATATACTTTATAGGGTCGGAAATGATTCCTTCTCCCTGTTACATACTTTTGCACAAACTTAATATACTCTATGTACAGGGGCAGCAGGGGAGATCGGTAGCTGACGCTACAAATAGATCATATTCTCAACCCTCCAGTTCTCATGATTGGAGAATTAAGCGATATGACGGAAAACGACATGACGATAAGCGGTCTAATGACAAATCCAAATGGAACGACAGTACACGCAGCTATAACAATAACAATTATAACGCAAACAGGAATAAACCAGCCATATTACCCAAGGCAGAAAACGACAGTGGACGAACACAACGTAGAACTAACAACACGAGACATAGACTTTATAACTTAGATTGCCAGAGTTCGCAAGAGAAACCCAACCGATCAGAATCGCGTGATTCACCCGAAACATCAAATTTTCGGGCAGAAGCCTTACGCAGCAGACAACAATCATAGAGATACATAACCTCGGTAAAGCGAATCTACCTTTCATACTAATTGATTCGCCATTTGGAAGGAAATTAAAATTTTTGATCGACACCGGAGCATCAAATTCATTTTTAGACCCCCAGTTTACAACAAAGTCTGATAGAAGGCCCCTCGAGAAATCAATGGTACTTAAAACAGTTCTTAACGAACACAGCCTTAGAGAATGGGTAGAATATCCAGTATTTGAGGAATTTAAAACGAGCGGCAAATTATCCTTTTTGTTATTCAAATTTCACGATTTTTTTGATGGACTTATTGGATGGGACATCTTGAGGCAATTGGACGCCAAAATAGATGTTAAAAATCTTGTACTAGAAACGTCTATAACCACGCTTCCAATTATTCTTCGAGATCAGAGGTACACCAAAGTTCATTCATTAGAGGCCGGAATAAGGGCCGTTCTTCCAGTTTCAGTCAGTCTAAAAAATGGCCCATTTCTTTGTGACCAAGCAGAAATAGCTTCAAACATTTTTATAACGGAAGGGTTGTACCAAGCAAACGAAAATATAAGCCATATGGAAATAACAAACTATAGCGATCAACCGCTAGAAATAGATCTGGACTTAAGATTACAAGTGGACAAATGGAACGAAGAGGAATTTGTAGAGTTGAACTTACTAGAAGGGCTTACTAAAAACCCAGGGTCCCACCAAGATATCATTAAACAGCTACGTACAGAACACCTTGACGCGAAGGAAATGTCCAAACTCAAAGAGTTATGCTCAGAGTTTAGCACCCTATTTTATGACGAAGACAAAAAATTGACATTTACCAACTTAATTAAACATAACATTTCAACGACGGATGACGTACCAGTTCATACGAAACCATTTAGGTATGGACATTTTGAAAGAGCAGAAGTAGGCAGACAAGTAAACAAGCTGCTTGAACAAGACATTATCAGAAATAGTTATTCACCTTGGAGTGCCCCTGTGTGGCTAGTTCCAAAGAAGGAAGTCATCAATCAGGAAAAAAATTGGAGATTAGTGGTGGATTTCAGAAAGTTAAACGAGAAGACAATTAAGGACAAATGCCCTATGCCGGTAATCAATGACGTGCTTGACAAAATAGGCAGAGCAAAGTATTTTTCCGCTCTGGATTTAGCAAGTGGATACCACCAGATAGAAATGGCACCACAGGATATTCAAAAAACAGCATTTTCGGTGGACGGAGGTCATTATGAATTTACTAGAATGCCTTTTGGCCTGACCAACGCCCCAGCAACATTCCAAAGGGTCATGGACAATGTTCTAAGTGACCTTGTAGGTAAATGTTGTTTAGTTTATTTGGATGATATTGTGGTATTTTCCGCCTCCCTACAGGAACATATTGAGGACCTTAGGAGAGTTTTCACAAGGCTACACGAAGCAAACCTGAAACTACAAATACATAAATCTGAATTTCTACGAAAAGAGTTAGAATATTTGGGATATATTGTGACAAGTGAGGGCATAAAGCCAAATCCAAAAAAATTGGAGGCGATTAAAAAATTTCCGATTCCTAAAACAAGAAAACACATCAAATCGTTCTTAGGTTTGGTCGGATATTACAGAAGGTTTATTAAGGACTTCGCAAAAATAACAAAACCCTTGACTATGCAGTTGAAAGGGAAAAAATCTGTCACCATAAGTCAAGAGTTTATTAACACTTTTGAACTGTGCAAGACGCTCCTTTGCAATGACCCCCTTCTTCAATACCCAGACTTTTCGAAACAATTTATACTGACCACAGACGCGAGTAATTTCGCAATAGGAGCTGTTCTCTCACAGGGAACTGTAGGAAACGATAAACCCGTTTCATTCGCGAGTAGAACCTTGACCGATGCCGAACAAAATTATTCAACAGTCGAAAAAGAGATGTTAGCAATTATTTGGGCAGTTAGATATTATAGACCTTACCTATATGGTCAAAAATTCAAAATCATTACTGACCATAGGCCCCTTACGTGGTTGATGAGTTTCAAAGAACCAAATTCTAAATTGGTACGCTGGAGGCTTCAACTACTAGAGTATGATTTTGAGGTCATTTACAAGAAAGGATCGCAAAATGTAGTAGCAGACACCTTAAGTAGAATAGAAGTGGTAGCAAACATTAATGAAGGAGAATCACTGGACGGGACAATGGGCGATACTATACATTCAAGCGCTGAGGAAACAAACGAGTATATATTCCTTTCGGAAAAACCCATTAACGAACACAATGTTCAGCTGATATTTGCAATCGGCCCAGAATCAAAAATCACAACTAGTACACCTTTTAAGAACAAAGTAAAACGAACCATGACTGAGCCAAAATTCGACCTATGGAAAATCTCCAGAATACTAAAAAAAATATTAAAACCCAATAGAACTTGTGCAATTTATGCACCGGAAGACATTTTTAAAATTTTCAGACATTCAGGAAAAACATATACGCGAACAACATGAGGACGGTAACCATCGGGGAATTGACGAAGTCACATTGAAATTGAAAAGGAAGTTTTATTTTCCAAACATGAAATTTCGAGTTACGCAGACTATCAATAATTGCGACATGTGCAAAACACTAAAATACGATAGGCATCCACCAAAAATAGTATATCAGGAGACAGAAACACCCGATCAACCGATGGACATTTTGCACACTGACCGAAGAAAATTATATGCGATCAAGGGTCAGAATTGCAGTCAAATTTGTTACGAGATATATGTAAACAATACAAAATAGAACTCCACACGACTTCTTTTCAACAGTCTTCCAGTAACGCCCCGGTAGAAAGACTCCATTCGACTCTGACGGAGATTTACAGGATTGTAATTAAGAAAAGAAAAAAATTAAAGTTACAAATAAGTCACGAAGAAATCTTGGCAGAAACCATGATAACATATAATAATACCATTCACTCTTCAACCAAACACACTCCATTCGAATTATTCACGGGAAGAACCCATTTGTTCAAAGCGACCGTAGATTTTAACGACTATCACGACTATTTACGAAAGTTGAACGAGTTTAGAAAAGAATTATATCTACAGGTAAAGGAGAAAGCAGAAATCACAAAGAAGAACAACATTAAAAAACTTAATGAGGACAGAACCGAACCGTCGACTTTTCAACAAGACGAGGTTATTTTTCGAAAGGAGAATAGAAGAAACAAAATCACGCCTAGATTTACGAAACATACCGCACTAACTGATTCAGGCCCAACATTAACCACAGCAAGAAAACAGAAATTACACAAATCAAAATTAAGGGGCATTAAGAGAAAGAAACCTAATAATCCAACTAATATTCCAGATCAGCCATAACCATCGGAAGACACATCGAGTTTCATCCCATTACTGGACAGCAGCCGATCGCAAAAATCGATTTAGGCTCAGCAAGAGTAGTAAGAACATTTAAAACGATTTCCCATATTATTCATTTAGATGAATACGAATCCAACATAGAAAAGTTTAAATCAGCTATCGAGATGATAGGTGACGAACAAGGAGAAAATGAGTTAAAAAACGTTTTGAACAAAAAATTAAATAAATTAATAGAAGCATTAAAAAGGTATTCTCAGGATTATGTCAAGAACGCGAGAATACAGGAAACATTTAACAATGAAGTGGTGATTCGATTTGCGAGTATATCAAAGCATATAAACGAGGAGCAAGACACTATACACAACTTCATGAAGAATTATCAAAATACGATTTCAAAAAGCATTAATTTGGAAAACGAACAAATCTTATTAATACAATACGTTAATAGAATAAGTTTAAATATAGACCTATTATATAATCACCTAACCAACATAGCTGAGAGCATGTTGCTGGCAAAAATTAAAATCGTACCTAAGTTTATACTAAATAATGAAGAAATTGAAAAAATTACACAGGTTTTGCAAGATCAAAATGTAAGAATAGAAACAACGGAACAGTTGTATAGACTATTAGCCTTAGAAATTTCAGAGAAAGGGAAATCCATTGTATTTTTATTCAAAATCCCTATATTTACTAAAAAAAATTTTCAATTATTTCGTATAATTTCTTTACCAATCAACCAAACCCAATTTGTAATTACACCTAAATATATACTTGTTAACCCAGTAACCGTAAGACAGATTAGTTCACCGTGACAAAAAATACACGGGTTAAACATCTGCGAGGCTTCAGACGTCGAAGAAACGGTCGTAAATGGAGAATGTTTGGGAAACATACTACAGCAAAAAACCAGCACCTGCAACACTCGAGACCTGGGAAACAGTCAACAAATTTTCGAGCCAGAAAAAGGATTAATATTCATATTCAACGCCCCTACGTTAAACGTCGACTCGGATTGTGGGGAACGAAGAACAACCAACGGGTCTCTAATAGTGAAATACTCCAATTGTACTGTCAAAATTAATGATATAATCTACGACGATTCAGCTACAGTTTTTAAAGACAAGAAAGATTTTAATGTACCACAAATCGCGGAGCTAGCGGTCAATGTCACGTTTGAAGAAATCAACTTACACCAGCTACACCTGCAAACTCTAAATCACCAAACACAAATTTGGCAAATGGCGAAACAATCAAAATCTCATTTGGCAGCGATATATTCACTGCTGTCAATTGTAACCTCCATAACACTGTTGGTGTATCTGTACAAGAGGAAGACGACTACCACCTACATCCCGAAGACACACGATCAATTTCCGTTCAGACCAATCCTTCGTTTTGGCCCTCACTACAAGCCAGGGGGGGAGGAGTTACCACATCAGCACATCGACCCCCTACCCCACCTCCAAAACCTCCCCGCTCATCATAAACCACACTTTGTTGCGATCACCGGACACCACCACACTTTGTTGCAGTCATCGACCAGCCAAAACGACAGTCAGCATTTTGTCAGGATGTGGTGCTCCAAATTGAAAATAAACACCCACGCTGAAAACCGTCTCTGAATGCCTCAGCAGTTCTTTAGCAACATGTTGATAAGTAAGCTAGAATCTATAAGCCTTTTTGTGAAATAAACTTTAGTCTTCTGACAACCAGACTTAAAACCGAACGTCTTGCGGCTTTATTGGCAAACAGATTTCCACAGCACACATTTACACCCAAAAACCACCCACGGTTGAACGTCCACCAGGTTGGCCCCCTATTGATCACCTCCCCCGTTAGGCACGGATGGTAACTTGCGCGTCGCGAGAATCGCCAACATCTGATGCGTTATCGCTCTCGACTCTTGACGAAAACACTCGCATGCCGAAAAACCCGATTAAAAAAGCTGCACAGTGCAAAGCTGAGATGAACAGGACACAAATTTCCTTTTCTGGTATAATTTGGCTAAGTAATTTCTTGAGGTTAAAGAACCCTCAAAGGTCCACAGAAATGTCTGACAGGAATTGGAGAATAGCAAGTTCTTACACTTGTTAGCTAGTCGTCTCTATGGCGTTGATCAACAGGACACAAATTTCCTGTTCTGGTATAATTTGGATGATGATTTGGACTCAACTTGTTTCTCAAATGATAAAATATTTATCGTTAAACTGTCATCGTAGTGACTAGCTCAATATGGACAATTTAACAATAAATAATAAAAAGTGGATAAATGTAAGCGCCGTTGGCTAAATACGGACGCACAACGCCGTCGCAGTGGACAACGACACTTGGGCTTCCCTTATGCCGAAGAGCTCAAATTTTTAATACCACACCTGAACATAAGCGAGAATGTGATCTACATGTGTACTTAACTTTTCGTGTTGGTGGGTGTTGGTAGGGATCAACCTGTTGATCGGGTTGTGGCAGATCAGACGGACTGAATGCAGAAGCCGATGTAGTAGTCGAGCAGTCCAAGGCTAAGGTGACTAAATTGTAGGCTCCCGCAAATGCGATGAAAGCTGCGCCAAGAAGCAAAATGGTCTGGCCAAAAAGGAAGTCGATGAATAAAACGAAGAAAAACAACAAAAACTGTAAAATTGTTAATATTTAATATTTATGTTAACATTATGCAGAAGTCGAGCAGCCCTAGGCTAAGGTGGCCAAATTGTAGGCTTCCGCAAATGTGGAGAATGCTGCCAAGGAACAAAATGGTCTGGCCAAAAAGGACGTGGACTAATAAAATCAAAGAAATTCAACAAAAATATAGTTAATGAAAAAAAAAGAAAGAAGATGACGTTGACTCGACCGGTGCCGATTCACAAGTGAAAAATATTCCGCTTCGACACTGCTTTTATAGGCCGCCGGCGCAGTCGCCAGCGACAGCGCTTACAATCGATAGCGATAGTGTTCGCCTATCGACAGCTGCATTTAAGAATGCGCGCGCGTTTTGAATTTATGAAAAGGGTCTAGACTGATAAGGAAAGGAGAAATTTCGTTTATAACTAAATAAATTACTTCAAATCAAACTGATATGGCCCAATGCTAGGTACATTTTATGCCATGACCTTGACATAACGTCAAGTATCCATTTTTTATAAGCCTTTTTATACCCTTGCACAGGGTATTATAATTTCGCCCAGAAGTTTGCAACGCATAGAAATATTCATTTCCGACCCCATAAACTATATATATTCTTGATCGGGGCGACGAGCTGAGTCGATTGAGCTTTGTCCGTTCGTCTGTCTGTCCGTCTGTCTGTCCGTCTGTCTGTCCGTCTGTTTCTACGCAAACTAGTCTCTCAGTTTTAAAGCTATCAGCTGAAATTTTGCACAGAGTCTTCTTTTTACTGCACGCCGCTAATATGTCGGAACCGACCGGATCGGATGACTATATCTTATAGCTGCCATAGGACCGATCGGTCGGAAAATGAGTCTTAGTGAGAATAAATTTTTTGTTTTTAATTTTATCGTTCTTAAACTCGGCGAAATTTGGTCGAAATCAGATGTTTATCTCTCGGAAAATGGGCTTTAGTTAGAAAAATTTTTGATTTTTATGTAAGCATTCTTAAACTCTGACATTTCAAAAACAGCATTTGCAAGGGTATAAAAACTTCGGCACAGACGAAGCTAGCTTGGCCTTCTTGTTAATGCTATTGTAGTCGCTGGTAATTATTTGGCAAAATAATTAAATAAAATAACTTGCGATGATGAATCAATGTAAAACACCGAAAAGACCAAGAGCGAAGAACTTTTCTGCGGCTGAGGAACATTTGATTGTAGACTTTTTGAGTCAAACAAATGCATTTTGTACAACAAAAAGAGGGATTCGGATACCTGGAAGCAGAAGGCCTGGGCTTGGAGATCAGTTTGCCGCCATGCCGGAGTTCATCGCCCTTGGAAAGACATACGGGATTAGTACGAGAATTTAAAAAAACGATCACGAAAATAATTCGCAATTAAGAAGCAGGAGACTTTTCGAACTGTGGCGGCATTCCCAGCACCGCTGGAGTCTTGTCTGTCTCCAAAAAATTCGTGGCATGATCCCAAGCTCAGCCACAGGATTTTAAAATGTGGTTGATAATGATGGTACGTTTTATTTATGATATGTAAGCTTTAAAAATATTTAAATGACTTCTAAAATTAAAAAAAAATCAATCAGTCAGTGTCTGTTTGTGATGGCCAGAACTGCACGGTTTGCCGAAGGAAGTCTGACTCAACAGAGGTCGCCCGCAATGATAAGGAAGAAGCTACTTGCATAAGAGCGCAGCGCCACCATAAGTTTGCTCTCTGACAACAATCCACGATTCCTGTTAACAATCCAAATCATAATAAATTGAATCACAACTGAAGTTAAGGTTTTACCTGTTACTTAGCGAAGATATTTGATCTCTAATCCTAGCAAGAATTATTTGACATGCTGAGTGTGTTAACCTGAATCGTTGAACAAATTTGGCATCATTCAGATCAGTAAAATTATAAATAGTCTCCCTGTACTCTCTCGTATTATTTTTTCATTGCTCCGTCTTGGGTTTTGTGGGTATAACCACCACCATGTTGGTCATTGTGGTAATGCCGTTCCTGGTGCTGGCAGTGCGTGTGGATATTATATTCATTATGGTGCACACGTATCAGCGATTAGATCACTATCAGTAAACCACATCGCATGAGGCAATTGGTGGCCATCGGCCAGGTGGGTCCTCGATTTTGTAGACGACGGGCAGTGTGTTTGCCTGCTCTTACCGCCTGAATCTTCCATTTCCATTGCGTGGATGTAAGAAATATGATTATTTATAAACATTTTGTTTTGGCAATTGACAAAGTAAACAATAAAAATTTTAAACACAGCTGTTTGTCGATCGACAAAAATATCGATAGTTCTATCGCAGCTTGCCGGCAGGTTAAAATTTGAGCCCATCGTGAGGTAGCGGTTAGCTCGGTTCTCGTCAGAGACAGCATGAGACACGCGAATTCGGCTAACCTGCCGGTAAGTTTGACTAACCGGACATTGAGAAATTGGGCCTTTAAGACCTTAACTTTGCGCAGCCAGAGAGAAAAACTTTTTTGTCTTCAACGCAAACGTTCCCAATCCTCGGATTTCTAAGTTTTCTATGCTCTTACATAATTCCACCAAGTGAGAAAGTGGGTCAAGCCCGTTTATAATATACTCTGAACTAGTTTAGGCCGCCGCTCGCATTTGCTCCCGACTATAGTATTATAATACATCCAAGGAATCACGCGGTTATCGTGCAATATTTTTGATATACGCTCATCTCTAAGTGTCTCTCTCACTCTCTCTCCCAAAGACTGTGTTTGTTTGAATACAGTGGTGGTTGGTAGGAAGTGGGGCGATGGGGGGTGTCTCCCTGTTACATACTTTTGCACAAACTTAATATACTCTGTGTACCTTTGGTACAGAGTGTAGAAAAAAATTAACAAAATTCAAATGCAAGCAAATCAGCGTAGTTTGACCGTTTCACATTTGGTGGTATTTTGAGGTGGTGTTTTGGCGTTGAAGAACCACACTGCACCATACGCTACTTGCAGTAGATTTGTAGATTCAAGTTGATTTGTTTTCATCACTTTTGAATATGATATCTCGTAAATGGTCGCCTTGAGCGGCTAGAGCGTGTTAAACCCGTTTTGCAGCATTTTCTATGGTTTTGGATAACATTTCGGCCGGAATGGCGGCTATTTCTTGGCGGATATTGTTTTTCAGGTCTTCCATGGACCTTGGCTTGTTGATGTATGTCTTTGATTTCAAATAGATTTGACATCAAATCGGGAAAGGGAATAATGACCTCAAAAAATCGATTGTAGCGCGGCTTGTGTGTGGTGGAGCGCCATCTTGTTGAGCCCAGTAGTGCACCATACACTTTTGACAAACAGTTGGCATCAAAAAATTGGTTATCATGATTGACGGTAGCCGTTTAGCAATCTTGATCTTCGAAAAAAACGGCTCAATAACCATTTTTGGACAAACGCCGCAACGAACAGTGACTTGTTCATCGTGAAGAGGTACCGCTTATATCTCTTGAGGATTTTCAGTGGCATAAATACGTCAATTTTGTTTGTTTACCGTTCAACGAGAAATGAGCTTCATCGGTCATCAATTTCATCGGTTCATTGCTTTTCATAATTGACTTGTTTTGTTGAATGTACATTTTATGTTAAAAATCTACTTCGACTGACGCTTAAAATGCGCTATGTAATTAGTCGATCTGGCATCGCTTTCAAAAGTTATGGTGGTGCCAGATGGGTCCAGTAGTGTTACAGTAGTATTTTAAGTGGCCATTTGTGGTAATAGTTTTGTTTTAAAACGTTGTATCTCTGTAACAAGCACTCCGATTTAAGCGAAATAAAGTTTTAAAGTTATGTACCAACATAGCGAGACCTAGAGCCGGCAAAAAATTTGAAGGTTTTAATTAACATAAAGGTCGTTAAAACATACATGCATGTATAAAACGCTAGGCACGGCGTTGTTGTTGAAACTAAAAATAGTTTCGTTTATAGCAACAAAATCCCCTGTTTGAATGCAATTCTGCACTCAGACTTATTGGTCACTGTGTTAGCAGCGGGGAGGAAATCTCTCTCACTAACATTGTAAGACCATTGGGGGACACACACACGTACAAAGGCCACAGACAGCGCGGCTCTGGCTCGTTGTGTCTGGATTTCGCTGTTGAATCGCATTGGAGTTCCCAAGCGATTATGGCATCTCAGGCATGAGGAGGGAGTTGTTTTCTGATTGTGGTACCAGGTGAAGACCGCTGATGATATGGTAGAGATACCATTGAAACAGCTGTTCGGTCAACTAACCTCCTTTGTGGTGTGGTGTGTCCCTGTTTTAAAGTTATGTACCAACATAGCGAGACCTAGAGCCGGCAAAAAATTTGAAGGTTGAAATAAATTTTGTTGTATAACAAAATAAATCATTTCTGAAATAGCAAAGTTTCTGTTCTGTTAGTTTATTATACCCTTGCAAAGGGTATTATAATTTTGCCCAGAAGTTTGCAACGCATAGAAATATTCATTTCCGACCCCATAAACTATATATATTCTTGATCAGGGGGACGAGCTGAGTTCATTGAGCTTTGTCCGTCCGTCTGTCTGTCTGTCCGTCTGTCTGTCTGTCTGTCCGTCTGTCTGTCTGTCCGTCTGTTTCTACGCAAACTAGTCTCTCAGTTTTAAAGCTATCGAGCTGAAATTTTGCACAGAGTTTTCTTTTCACTGCACGCTGCTAATATGTCGGAACCGACCGGATCGGATGACTATATCTTATAGCTGCCATAGGAACCATAGGTCGAAAAATGGGTTTTAGTGAGAAAAACTTTTTTGTTTTCAATGTTAACGTTATTAAACTCGGTCATTAATAATATTATATACTTTCAAACAGATTTGCAAGTTTTGGTCAAAATCGGATGACTATATCTTATAGCTGCCATAGGAACCATAGGTCGAAAAATGGGTTTTAGTGAGAAAAACTTTTTTGTTTTCAATGTTAACGTGATTAAACTCGGTCATTAATAATATTATATGCTTTCAAACAGATTTGCAAATTTTGGTCAAAATCGGATGACTATATCTTATAGCTGCCATAGGACCGATCGGTCGGAAAATGGGTCTTAGTGAAAAAAAACTTTTTTGTTTTTAAGTAAATCGTTCTTAAGGTCGGTGATTATTAATATTAAACGCTTTCAAACTAATTTGAAAAAGTTGATCGACATCGGGTGACTATATCTTATGGTTGCCATAGGACCGATCGGTCGAACATGAGTCTTGGTAAAAAAATTTTTTGTTTAGTTTTGTTAGCGTCCTTAAACTCGCTGATGACTTATTTTATATGCTTTCAAATAGATTCGCAAAATTGGGCCGAAATCGGATGACTATATCTTAAGGCTGACATAGGGCCGATCGGTCGGAAATTGAGTCTTAGTGAGAAAAACTTTTTTCAGACGTTTATCTGTCGGAAAATAGGTTTTAGTTACAAAATTTTTTGATTTTTATGTAAGCGTTCTTAAACTGTGACATTTGCATTTGCAAGGGTATAAAAACTTCGGCACAGACGAAGTTAGCTTGGCCTCCTCGTTTTTTGTATCATTTTAATTATTTTTTCAAAAACATAAAAGAAATCTCAATTTTTTTGGCTCAACTGAATAGGTTTGACACTCTTGACTTTACTTTTTGATTGACTGCGTGATTGAAAAGAGTTGAATTCTTTTGTATTCCAAAATTGAAAGCAACTGCTATCAGTTTTTTGTAAAATGGGCCACGAAAAACCTTTACCCGATTTTGAAAATGGGTATATAAAAGGCTATATTTTATCTGGCTTAAAACACTATAAAAAATCAAAGAAAATCGGTCGAAGTCAAAACGTTGTGAGTAATTTTCTCCGTAATGAAGCAGACTATGGAAAAGAAATGAATGGAGGAAAAAAATATGCAACAACAGCAACCTAGAGGCGACTTATCCTACGAACTGCCCTAAATTACCACCTTTCTGCTGGTAAAATTAGGGAAGAATGTGGCGTAAATGCTAGTGTGGCCACGGTAAAACGAATTATTCAACGCGCCAAACACTTGAAGAGATTGAAAATATAAAAAAAAACACCTCTCAATGATGCTCGTAAGGAAGCACAACAACGATTTGCCCGAGAACACATGACGTGGAACAAGGAGTGGAAGACGGTGGTCTTAGCTATAATTACTATTTCCACGATATACGAAAGGAAGAATGTTTTTTTAGTCGTCATCAATCTTGTGCAGGTGGAGTAATGGTGTGGGGAGCCATATCGTTTTAGTGGAGTGGCCGCTTTACTCCCCTGACATTAACATTATCGAGAACATTTGGGGACTTTTGGTCAGGAGAGTATACGAAGGAGGAAGACAATTTAGTGACTCTGGGACCCTAGTTGAAGCAGTTAAAAAAGCCTGGTCAACAATTTCCCTAAATGAAATTGAAAAATATTATGATTCCTTACCAAACCGTATGTTTGAAATAATTAAAAACAAGGGTGGGCATACGAAATACAAAATAATGCTAAAACAGTGACCTTTATTTTTTAAGTTGCCCAGTGCCTTGAAATTTGGCTTTATATACTTTTGTTTAATAGTTTTAGTGGTAAAACCTATTAAGTTGAACCAAAAAAAAAAAATAAAAAACAAAACATATTTAAACTTTGTGGCAACACTGTTTTGTTGACGTGCTGTTGAAGTCAGCTGTTTGAGTGCCACGTGCTTTTTGTGAAATTGGCAGCAAATATTTTCCAACTTTTAGTGCGTCTGCTTAAAAAGTTAGAAACAAAATCAAAATTTTAAAAATGCAAATTTGTAGTCCAGATATTTAAGATTATAAGTTAATAACGCGTTTGTCATTTTTATTTTTGGTTGCCCAATCGTGCCGCGTGTTGTTAATGTGTAATTTTAGGTTGACCCTAACCAGTGTAGCTGTGTTTTGTGGAATAATAGTTAAGCATGGCACAACGCTGCACCGGGTTTTTAATTCAAAGTAGTTAACGAAAGCGTGCAGATTTTCGAGTAACTAACACTTCTTGCTACAATGTGCGACTTTTCGAGAGAATATGCTTTATTGCAGCTGAATTCGTGCTTAAGTTGAAAATATTACATGAGAAAGAGATAAAAAAAATTGAGGAAAGCTAACTTCGGCTCGACCGAAGTTTATATACCCTTGTAGCTTGTATGATTTTTATAAATTAGTAGCCTGATTCCATTGACACAAATACAAATGTACATTCGGCCAAATGTACACATTTTTGACAAGGCCTCCTATATACATTTTCTACACGTAATTTTTATGGCAGTTGTACTATATAGTTGTCCTATCAAACTTTGTGGAATTATGTGAAAGCATAGAAAACTTGTAAATACACTAAGAAAAAACAAGAACGAATAATTTGAGTACGAACGCTCTTGAAAAAAAAATTAGTCGCTCTTGAATTTTCAAGAATTTCGCTGTTGGAATCGAGATAAATTCGTTCTAAACGTTCTCAATTTGGTTTTTTATTGGCAAGGGGGGTGAGGGCAACTTAACTTTGAGAGAGTAGCGTTGGAGTCGCTCTCGCAGAGAGTGAGGGCGCATGCGCAGTTGGTCGTTGAGAGAATGAGAGCGTAGAGAGTGAGAGCGCATGCGCAGTTTGTTGTTGTGCGATCCGTACGAAAGGCAACTGCGTTTATTTATAAGTGTGATTTCGTCGCGTCTTTTACCTTACGAAGGTTAGCTGACCTCGTTAAGCTGCCCGTCGCCTGTGTGTGTTTCAGTCTTTCGAGGTACCGAGTTCAAGTCCCAGAAAAGTAAGTAAAAAAAAAAAAATCTATGTGGTTATCTCAAAATCAATCACAACTTAAAACAAAGTTTGGTGGGTGGGGGTGTTGGGGTTGGTGTGGTTGATAATGGTGAGTGGGACGGGGGAGGTAGACGAGACGGACCACACCACGTCGGTCGGGTCGGTAGTGTCTCTACCATACCCCCCCCCCCCCCCCACCCCAAATATTCTTTTGAATTTTTTTATTTTGAGAACTATTCGTTCTTGGATCAAGTACTGAAACTCTTGAATCAATTATTATTCATACTTGGATCAAGAGCTGAAACTCTTGAATCAGGAATGTCGGGATAAAAAATTCACTCTTGAATCAAGAATTTCGCTCTTGAATCAATAATTTTCACTCTCACCGTACTTTTGAGAACGAATGCTCTTGATTCAAGAGCGAAATTCTCTATTTTTTCTTTGAGTGTACAAGGTTCGGGGACATTTGCGTTGAAGACATAAAAGTTTTTCTCACTAAAACAACATTTCGACCGATGGTTCCTATGGCAGCTATATGCTTTAGTAATCCGATTTGGCCGGTTTCGACAAATGTGCAGCGTATTTGTACCAAAAGACTTCGTGCAAAGTTTGGTTAAGATAGCTTTAAAAACGAGAAGGAAAAGCTAACTTCGTCTGTGCCGAAGTTTTTATACCCTTGCAAATGCAAATGTCACAGTTTAAGAACGCTTACATAAAAATCAAAAAATTTTGTAACTAAAACCTATTTTCCGACAGATAAACGTCTGAAAAAAGTTTTTCTCACTAAGACTCAATTTCCGACCGATCGGCCCTATGGCAGCCTTAAGATATAGTCATCCAATTTCGGCCCAATTTTGCGAATCTATTTGAAAGCATATAAAATAAGTCATCAGCGAGTTTAAGGACGCTAACAAAACTAAACAAAAAAATTTTTTACCAAGACTCATGTTCGACCGATCGGTCCTATGGCAACCATAAGATATAGTCACCCGATGTCGATCAACTTTTTCAAATTAGTTTGAAAGCGTTTAATATTAATAATCACCGACCTTAAGAACGATTTACTTAAAAACAAAAAAGTTTTTTTTCACTAAGACCCATTTTCGGACCGATCGGTCCTATGGCAGCAATAAGATTTAGTCATCCGATTTTGACCAAAATTTGCAAATCTGTTTGAAAGCATATAATATTATTAATGACCGAGTTTAATCACGTTAACATTGAAAACAAAAAAGTTTTTCTCACTAAAACCCATTTTTCGACCTATGGTTCCTATGGCAGCTATAAGATATAGTCATCCGATTTTGACCAAAATTTGCAAATCTGTTTGAAAGTATATAATATTATTAATGACCGAGTTTAATCACGTTAACATTGAAAACAAAAAAGTTTTTCTCACTAAAACCCATTTTTCGACCGATGGTTCCTATGGCAGCTATAAGATTTACTGATCCGATCCGGTCGGTTCCGACATATTAGCAGCGTGCAGTAAAAAGAAGACTCTGTGCAAAATTTCAGCTCGATAGCTTTAAAACTGAGAGACTAGTTTGCGTAGAAACAGACGGACAGACAGACAGACAGACGGACAGACGGACAGACGGACAGACGGACAGACGGACAGACGGACAGACAGACAGACAGACAGACAGACGGACAGACAGACAGACAGACAGACAGACAAAAATTGTCAATGAACTCAGCTCGTCCCCCTGATCAAGAATATATATAGTTTATGGGGTCGGAAATGAATATTTCTATGCGTTGCAAACTTCTGGGCAAAATTATAATACCCTTTGCAAGGGTATAATGACGGAGGAGATAGCATAGAAACAGACGGACAGACGGACGGACAGACGGACGGACAGACGGATATGGCTATATCAATTCAGCTCGTCATGCTGATCAAGAATATATATACTTTGTGTGGTCGGAGATGCTTCCTTCTATGCGTTACAAACATCTGGACATTTTTAATATACCCTCTACAAGGGTATAAAAAATTTTTTGCTTGGTAGCGTAAACCCAAAAAAGTTTTGTAAGTCGTATTTAGAGCTAAAAAAAAATACTAACCGAATTTCAGCTCAATAGCGTAAAATACCACAAAGTTGGAGCAAATCGGACAGATCAGTTATATGGCAGCTATATGAAATAGTATGCCGAATCGAACCATTTTCGATAAGTCGCTAAAAATGCTTAAAATACGTGTTCGAACCGAATTTCAGTTCAATATCTTTAAATCCAACTAAGTTGGTGCAAATCGGCCAGATCGGTTATATGGGAGCTATATGAAGTAATTGTCCATGTCGAACCCAATTTTGTAAGTCGTATAAGAAGCAAAAATACGAGTACAAACAAATTTTCAGTTCAGTAGCATAAGAAACAACAAGGTTGGAGCAAATCCGCCAGATCGGTTATATGGCAGCTAAATAAAATATTGGTCTAAATTGAGTGAATCCTTGCAAGTCGTCTTTGGGGTCTAAAATATGCGTACAAACCAAATTTGGGGTCAATATCTTAACAACTAGAGTTTATGCCAAAAAAAGGCAAGAAAAACCAAAAACAAGTAAGAGCGCTGTAGTCGAGTTTCCCGACTACAAAATACCCTGTTCAATTGAGAAACACATACAAACACACTCGCATACACACACACACGCGTGCGGACACACAGACACACACGAGCTCACACACGGCCTGCTGACTGCATACCGGCCCCCCTCCCCCGCTCCAATAAGCTTAATTGCTTAATAACTTTTGTGTTTTTGGTCGTATCTTATTTTCCTTTTGAGAGTAGTTAGATATAGGGCCTAGGATAGTATATATTAAGCCACCAGGTTGTAACTTTAAAAATGTGGCTGTGACAGTTTTTTGCGGTTTAAGGGGGGAGAGGGGAATATATTCAAAATCTGAAACAAACTTGATCTGGGTACGGTATACACCTATGTGCATGCCAAAATTTGTGTCTCTAGCTCTTCTAGTCTCTGAGATCGACGCGTTCATTCAGACAGACAGACAGACAGACAGACGGACAGACGGACATGGCTATATCGACTCGGCTGTTGATGCTGATCAAGAATATATATACTTTATAGGGTCGGAGAAGCTTCCTTCTGGCTGTAACATACATTTGCACAACTTCATGATCGCCTTTTCCCATTTTTAATGGGAACAGGGTATAAAAACCGGGCGGTGGTCGATGGCCCAGGGCAGGCCGCTTGCTGATGTAAGTTAAAGGTCAATGTTGGGCAACACCATGGGGCAACAGACACGAGTATAAAAACTGTTTAGCTGCAACCACAAAGCAGAAACTGCAAAACAAAGGGAGATGTGAGCGAGTCACATATATGTGGAGAAGGAGTCATCCGTTGGATATGTAGTATAGTACATATGGGCCTAGGAAATACCCATTCCAGGATACCGTACTAAACTGCGTTAAAAGAAAACGGGCGGGGAATCGCTTTTCACATTTCAAACGGTTGAAACTGGTTCGAAAAAGGGTTTTGCAACGGGAAAATTCAAAACTATAGCTGACTGAGATGTGAAAAGAAACAAACACGAGCGCACATTTTTATACCCTTGCAAAGGGTATTATAATTTTGCCCAGAAGTTTGCAACGCATAGAAATATTCATTTCCGACCCCATAAACTATATATATTCTTGATCAGGGCGACGAGCTGAGTCGATTGAGCTTTGTCCGTCCGTCTGTCTGTCTGTCCGTCTGTCCGTCTGTCTGTCTGTCTGTCCGTCTGCCTGTCCGTTTGTCTGTCCGTCTGTTTCTACGCAAACTAGTCTCTCAGTTTTAAAGCTATCGAGCTGAAATTTTGCACAGAGTCTTCTTTTTACTGCACGCTACTAATATGTCGGAACCGACCGGATCGGATGGCTATATCTTAAAGCTGCCATAGGAACCATCGGTTACAAAATGGGTCTTAGTGAGAAAAACTTTTTTGTTTTCAATGTTAGCGGCCTTAAACTCGGCCATTGTTAATATTATCTGCTTTCAAACAGATTTGCAAATTTTGGTCAAGATCGGATGTCTATATTTTATAGCTGTCATAGGAACAATAGGTCGGAAAATGGGTCTTAGTAAGAAAAACTTTTTTGTTTTAATGCCAGCGTCATAAAACTCGGCGATAATAAATATTATATGCTTTCAAACAGATTTGCAAATTTTTGTCAAAATCGGATGACTATATCTTATAGCTGTCATGGGACCGATCGGTCGGAAAATGAGTCTTAGTGAGAAAAACTTTTCTGTTTTAAATTTTATCTTTCTTAAACTCCGCGATTGTTAATTTGATATGTTTTCAAAAAGATTCGTGAAATTTGGTCGAAATCAGATGTTTACCTGTAGGAAAATGGGTTTTAGTTAAAAAATTGTTAGATTTTTATACTCTGTACCGAAGGTACATAGAGTATATTAAGTTTGTGCAAAAGTATGTAACAGGGAGAAGGAATCATTTCCGACCCTATAAAGTATATATATTCTTGATCAGCATCAACAGCCGAGTCGATATAGCCATGTCCGTCTGTCCGTCTGTCTGTCTGTCTGTCTGTCTGTCTGTCTGTCCGTCTGTCCGTCCGTCCGTATGAACGAAGAGATCTCAGAGATGGTAAGAGATAGAGGTTTGACATATATGGGACATATATTTCTTATACTTGCAGGCAGATCAAGTTTATTTTCAATTTTTGCCACGCCCCCTCAATTTGGAAAAAACGTCATATCTCCTACAGTTTTGATGATAGATGGTTCGTACTTTCTAAAGATATCTAGTACTCAAAATTATTTATCGATTTGCTGAAGGAATGATAAAGATCGGATGAACGATACTCTAGTTATGAGCAAAAAACTGTCAGTTCACACACCCAACCACCCCACCAATAACCTAAGCATTGCGTTCAGCAGAAGCAATCTAAGTGAGAGAGAGAGAGACTTAGAGAGCGCACTGCGTTGTGCGTTGTGTGTTAACTGGCCGTTTGACTAGTGACCAAATGCGAGCTGCGACATTAAGGGTGCAGAGTATGTTATAGTCGGGCTTGACCGACTTTCTTTCTTGTTTTTAGCTTACAATCTATCAAGTCGTCTTTCAGTCCCGGACCTGACAAAGTGCCCAGCTGTGTGTTAAAACTTTGTGCCGACTCTTTAAGTGTGCAGCTTGCAAAACTTTTCAACTTAACTCTTCAACTGGGAGATTTCCCTAGTCTTTGGAAGGAATCCTACATCCTTCATATACATAAGAAGGGTCCAAAGACAATTATATCGAACTACTGGTCTGTATCGAAACTATCGGATATATCAAAGCGTCTTGAAAAGATCCTGACTTCCCAAGTACAACATTATTGTCGCTCGGTAATATACAAATCTCAGCATGGTTTCATGAAGAATCGCTCTATATCTACGAATTTACTGGAATTTACTGCTCTGGTAAGCAATGGATTTGTCCATAAGCGGCAAACTGATGTAGTTTATACTGATTTCAGCAAGGCTTTTGACTCCGTAAATCATGAGCTTTTAGTACATAAATTGAGTTTGCTCGGCTTCCCTCCACTCCTCCTCAACTGGATCGAGTCATATCTAAGCGATCGATCTCAAATCTATATTATACAGCTCCATGAATGTACTATCTGGGGTTCCCCAAGTTACTCATTTAGGCTCACTTCTCTTTAACCTATTCATAAACGATATCCCACAGGTTTTATCCCATTCGCATGCATTAATGTATGCCGATGACCTACAACTTTGTTTGTCGTATAATGACCCGGCGTCTCCTCTCCTCTTCCAATCCGATTTAAGCTCTCTTTACACCTGGTGCTTGGTTAATAGGCTTTTTCTTAATCTCAGCAAGTGTCAATGTATGACCTTTAGTCGTAATCAACCATATGAGTTTGATTATATGATTGATACCATCCCATTGGAACGAATTGATAAAGCGGATGATTTGGGTGTACAATTTGTACCCAAGTTATGTTTTAATAGTCATATAGCGGTCATCGCAAACAAGGCAATGGGAGTTCTCGGGTTCGTTAAACGATGGTCGCTGGAATTTAATGACCCCTACGTCACTAAGCAACTGTATGTTTCCCTGGTAAGACCAATCCTTGAATATGGGTCGCGTTTATTGGTCTCCATGCTATCAAAAATATCAAGATCAACTGGAATCGGTTTAGAAGCAGTTCTTAATTTTCGCTCTCCGAGGCTTAAACTGGGATCCTTCCACACATCTTCCTCCTTACGAGGACAGATTACGCTTAATCAACCTGCCTTCTCTTAAGAACAGCAGAACTTGCCATTGTCCTTTTTATACCCTTGTAGAGGGTATATTAAAATTGTCGAGATGTTTGTAACGCATGGAAGAAAGCATCTCCGACCACATAAAGTATATATATTCTTGATCAGCATGACGAGCTGAGTTGATATAGCCATGTCCGTCTGTTTCTATGCTATCTCCTCCGTCAGTTTTAAAGCTATCTTAACCCAACTTTGCACGAAGTCTTTTAGTACAAATACGCAGCACATTTGGCGGAACCGGCCAGATCGGATGACTATAGCATATAGCTGCCACAGGAACCATCAGTCGAAAATGTTGTTTTAGTGATAAAAACTTTTTTGTCTTCAACGCAAACGTCGCCAAACCTCGTATATATAAGTTTTCTATGCTTTCACATAATTCCACCAAGTTTGATAGGGGACAACTATATAGTACAGCTGCCATAGAAATTGGGTGTAGAAATTGTATATAGGAGGCCTTGTCAAAAATGTGTACATTTGGCCGAATGTACATATTTGTGTCAGTAGAATAAGGCTACTAATTTATATAAATCATACAAGCTGCAAGGGTATAAAACTTCGGTCGAGTCGAAGTTAGCTTTCCTCTATTTTTATTCATAAACTCCTGTCAGGAGTAATCGACTCTATCGCTTTGTTATCTAATATAAGTCTTGCTGTCCCACAACGCGTTACCAGAAATTTTTATCCTATTTATGTACAGCCTTCCCTAATAAACTACGCTCATCACGAACCCTTCCGAAACCTTTGCTTAAACTATAACTTGCATTATCATTCTTTCACATCTCACTCCTCCTTGTTTGTAATAAAACATAATTTGTTGTCGTTCCCAAGTGGACCTTCTTAAAGTTAAACAGAACATTGTTAAAGTATTAACTCAATAAATAAATAAATAAAAAAAATGAAAACGAACATGCTGGTAATAGAGTTCTAATCTACTGACAAGAATACCCGCGGACAATGGCTTGTGACCAGGACAGCTTTGGAGACGAAGAAATCTTGGTGAATAATTTTTAATCCTTAAATTAATATCATAAAAAAATAAAAAAACCAATAAAGAACAGTAAGTGGATAAATAAAGCAAATGGCAAGTAGAAAAAAGAAAAATAGTTGTTACTAGCTCAAGGTCTGGCTGCTTTCTGATCAACTGTGCAGCGTTTTCAATAATAACAATATTTGACCAACCGCTAAGCCTACTCTGTTGGACCGAATTGTTTGAAAGAACTGCAAGGCTTACTGGGTGGGTTTTGTATTTTTTGTCTTGGCAGTGAACTCCTCTTCTGTATATTCTAGTGGGTCCCTGGATGGATTAGATTCACTATTGAATTCCGTAGGTGGCGCTTAAATTGGCCTTAAACTGGTTCAATGGCTTGTGACCAGGACAGCTACGGAGACGAAGAAATCTTGGTGAATAATTTTCAATCAAATAAATAAATTCATAATCTTATATCCAGGATATGTGGCAATCTACTTTGGTGTGCAGTCTGGAAATCGGAGGATCCTTTTGACGAAAAATCGTTGCAACCTATTAGTTTCGTTAAACCATGCATAGCCCCATACTTGCGCTGCATACATTTGCATTGCTCTCGCCGTGGCTTGGAAAAGGTTCCACTTGCTACTCAAATTTATATTCGCCTTATCATAGAATGTACTCCAATTTGAGTTGACCGCTCCTGTTGCTTCTCCATTTCTGTTTTTGATATGTGGTCCAAATGACATAAGTGGTGTTAGGATTACGCCTAGATATTTATATTTGTAAAGCCATTGGTTAACTTTGATAAACCTTAGGTAAGTACATATCTAGAAAGCCTAGCACCTTACTCAAACACTTATGTTATAGGTTGGGCAATTATCTATCATATGCCGTTTAAAATTTTTAGTTTCTCAATTGGTTCAAAAGTTATGATATTTGTATATATTGTGCGCCATACAATTTTTGGAACAATGACTTTTTTCTCTTACCTCTAGCAGTCGGAAATGAAGCAGGAAGCATAAAGGATAAAGGAATAATCAAAGAACATGTCTTAAAAATATGGCAGAAATAAAAAAAAAATTTTTTTTTTTTTCCATCAAAGTTGATAAATAGTGATTCACCTGGAAAAACACAAAGCAATCAGTACAATTTTTTTCTATAATACACTCAGTAAATACATAAAAAAACAAAAAAAAATAACGATTCGTTACCAAGTTTTCTTGATATTCTACCTGAAACTGGACCAAATTGCCTAAAAATTGTGTGTTTTTATCAAAACTGAAAATCGTTCATCTTTGAAGGGTTATACAGGGTGGTCCATCTAGTGTTTGGAATTTGAACTATTCATAATTTGACTTTAAAAACGTCAAATGTCATTCGGAAAGCAACTAATATTTAGTAAAAACTTTGACATTTACGAAATGGGTCGCTATTCACTTGAAGAATGTTGGGAAATATTAAAAACATATTTCCGAAGTGATGAGTCCTCGACTCAAACTGTGCGAAATTTGAAAAAAACATTTAACAAAAAAAATGTTCCGAAAACTCAATTTGTGGATCAATTCGTGAATCGAGTTCGTTAAACTGGAATGATGGTGCATAAACCAACTCGTGTACGTACTCGTCCGTTGCGCTCGACATTGCTGCGGGTGGTGGAAATGTGCGTGAACAACCATCGACGTCAACTCGCCATCGATATCAACAATTGGACATTTCGCGCACTTCTTTCATGCGAATTTTGCAAAAAGACCTTACCATGAAGCCATACAAAGTTAAATTGGTACAGCAGCTAAAGCCAATTGACCATCCGAATGGTCTACAGTTCGCAAATTTTGCGGAAGATCGTTTGGCCGAAGATGGTGAAAAATCATCTTTTCGGATGAAACACATTCCCACCTCGGTGGTTATGTTAATAAACAAAATTGTCGCATCTGGGGCACAGAAAATCCGCATATCGTCGTCAAGAAGCCAATGCACCCACCACATGTCACTGTTTGGTGCGGATTTTGGTCTCGAGGCATCATTGGTCAATTTTTCTTTGAAAATGAAGAAGGAGCCACCGTGACCGTGAATGGTGAATGTTTAGTGATTGGTTCTTCGAGGAAATTGAAGCGGAAGACTTGGACGATATTTGGTTTCAACAAGACGGCGCTACGTGCCACACAGCGCACGCCACAATCGATCTTCTGCGCCCTATCTTTGAAAATCTAATAACACTAGTTTACAAAAAAAAAAAATTAAATGACCCATTTCTTCTGAAACTATTTTTAAGTGTAGTTTAGATTGGTGATCTCAAAAATCAATTTCAAAAATTTTTTCATGGCCTCGTTTTTAAATATGAATTTTTTTCATTTTTTCGGTAGGTGCACTTACATTTATGCCATATCTCAATTCAAAATCGTCAGATGGTGTCAAGCAAGATATGAATCGAAAGGTAATTAAATAGTCAATAGTAGCGTTGATCATTGTTTTCAAATCGGCTTAGAAGTTTGAATGCAATGACCAAAAACATTTCAAAAAAGTCGATTTTTTGCTCGAAAATGCAAGAAATTTCCTTTTTAATCGCCTTGGAAAAATATTAAAAAATCCAAAAAAACTATTCTTATTCTTTTGACTTAAGAATCGTACTTCTACAAAGATAATAAGGTATTGATGAAGAAAATCTATGAATAAATATTGTAGCTGGATCAATTTAAGTAAAGGAACTAACAGTAAAATTTGAGTATGTTGTTGTACACTTTTTCAGCACTTAATTGCTCCCAGCTCTTGTATTTATTTATAGATTTTGTTCATTGATATCTTATTTTCTTCGCAGAAGTGCGGTTCTTTTGTAGAAAAAATAAAAACAGTTTTTTTGAATTTTTTAATATTTTTCCCAGGCGTTTGGAAACGAAATTTATTGCGATTTCGAGCAAAAATTCGATTTTTTTTGAAATATTTTTTATTATTGTATTCAAACTACTTAACCGATTCGAAAATAGTATTTTGTGCGATTATTGACAATTCAATAGCCTTTCGATTCATAACTTGCTTGACTCCATTTGACTATTATGAAGTCAGATATGGCTTCAAATGTAAGTGCACCTACCGAAAAAATTAAAAAAATGCATAACGTAGCCATGAAAAAATTTTTGAAATCGATTTTTGAGATCACCAATCCAAACTACACTTAAAAATAGTTTCAGTAGAAAATGGGTCTTTTTGGCTGTAAATTAGTGTAATCATTTTCTTTATATATGTATAATCATATATATAATCAATCATAATCATATTCTTTTTTGTTCAAACAAACCAAGGTTCGAACCAAAAGCTTGGGTTCAGGGGTTCCAGGAACCGGTCCGCGAACCGAATCTTGGACTTAACAATGGGTTCGAATCCCCGGACCGAACCTTCTGCAGAATTTTAGAGGTTTGCAGCCTTGGTATAAATTGGTTTTCAAACTAAGGTCACACTACACCACAACAAAGTTAAATAATAGCCTGATTTCACTGACACATATATGTACAATGGACAATGTACATTCGGCCATTAGTACATATTCTTGACAAGGCCTGACAAGGCGAATCGTACTATGTTTTTATACTCTGTACCAAAGGTACACAGAGTATATTAAGTTTGTGTTTCCGACCCTATAAATTATATAATATATGGGACGTTTCACGTCAAGCGGCCCAAAGCTTTCTCCAAAATTCTGTGCAATAAAAATACAAGTTATATATGTCAAAATACTCGTTAACTCATCCCCTTTCAATTGCAAAGTGGCAGAATTAAAAATTCAAAATGGCGTCCTTACTATGTCAAGTAGAAGAGGCTAAATTCGGAAAGAAGTAAATATATTTATTAATTTCTTCTAAAAAATGATGCATAAATTTTTGGTCACAACATATTTTAATGTTTTTGGGGTCGCTGATTACGAATATGATGTCCGATTTTAGAAATTCAAAATGGCGGATCCAATATGGCGGACGAATTTTTTAAATTTCGTAAATTCGCTTAAAATTTGTTACTCGGGGGTTTTTGGGGTCGCTGATTACGAATCTGAAGTCAGTTTTTCAAATTTCAAAATGGCGGACCCAATATGGCGGACAAATTTTTTAAAAATTCATCGAATTCGCTTGAAACTTGTTACTCGGGGGTTTTTTGGGTCGCTGATTACGAATCTGAAGTCAGTTTTTCAAATTTCAAAATGGCGGACCCAATATGGCGGACAAATTTTTTAAAAATTCATCGAATTCACTTGAAACGTGTTACTCGGGGGTTTTTGGGGTCGCTGATTACGAATCTGAAGTCAGTTTTTCAAATTTCAAAATGGCGGACCCAATATGGCGGACAAATTTTTTAAAAATTCATCGAATTTACTTGAAAAAGGCCGATTGATATAATTTATTAACTGTAAGGATTTGGTAGCCTTGAAAAAGGCTAATTGTTTTAATTATTAAACAGTAATAATTTCGTGGCCTTAAAAAAGGTCGTTTGAAATAAATTTACAAAATACATCCTAATCAATGTAATTTTATTTCAATATTGCATAGCTGCAATAGGATGAGGTGCATTTGAATATTTGAATATTTTCAATTGTTTTTCTGGTGTTACAATAAAAGAATGTGCAGATTGGATTTTTGTAACAGCAGGTGCTCGAGAAAATCTACTAGCAAGTTGTCGTTTCACTCTATCGTGTTGTTGCTTGTTGTAAAAGAAAATCTGCGAAGTCTTAATGTGTTGCTTAGCCCATTGGTAAGGACTCTCTGCATTTAAAATGGCTTTATCAGGTGAGGCTTGCAAGCTTGCTCGGGTGGCTTCTCTCTTCAAAATAGCTCCTATGCCATCACATGAGCCTTTTCCATGTGCTGTTGCATGGAAATGCCACTCTGCCTCTAAGTTAAAATCTTCCTTGTGGAATATGCACGAGAATATGTACGAGATTGACAATTTGGAAGCGATTTTTATAGTGCTGTTTCGCACCATCACTAAAATAAATGACTTTTTTTGCCCTTGGGCAAACCTTTTTGATGATGGGCATTACTGTCTGTTGTAGTAAGTAAACTGCAGATGTGTCGTGAGTGTTACCATCAGACAGTAATATCATGCTGTAGTGCTTTAATTCGCCTTCATGCTTATAATAAAAAAGTACAGGATGAACTGTACACTGATCATTGTTATAATGAAATCCTTGTGCAGCATCCTGAACAACGTAAGCATAATTTTCGGAAAAATCGCACTGCAGAATTACCTCATCATCTTTCAAAGTATCTTTTCTGGATTTAAAGTAGTTCGACTGATTTTTCGAAATGAAATGATGCTGGGAAAACTTTTTGAAATCATTTGACAAACTTTGGACATAATCTTCCACAGAAAAGCACAAATTTTTCAAATTGCATCTGTCGGTCGATTGCCAAGAACTACAAATGATTTCAGAAATATCATTTTCTTCCAAAATAGACGTAACTTTTGAAGTGAAATTTGCAACCCCGGGACATGAATTACATTCCAGAAAAAAACAAGATGGTTGAGGATTTTGACACAAATTCAATTTAAAGCAATCTTTGTAGCTTTCGATTATGATGTCTGAGTCACTTGTCAATTTTTTAAAATTTACAGCGTCAATCATCATCTTGAAATTTTGATGAATAACGCAAACACTGTGTGTGCCTGATGGACCAGCACAAACACAATTCTTTGGACGAATTTCTGCAAATTTTGTCAGTCCTATAGGAAATTCAGGATATTGCTCTTTGAATTGTCAGGAAGCGATGAAAACAAAGAAAATAAATTAATAATCTTTAATTTTTAAGTGATTAATCTTATCAACATAAGAGTACTAGAGATTTTCTCAAATAAATCTCATCTAAAACTATTCACGTTCATTTGACACACTAAGGGATCAATAAAAACATTTGAACAACGTGAAAAAAAAGACATTCGCTAAAACATATGAAGATCACGTAAACATAAAACCAACGTCAGAACCTTTTAGAGTACAAATTTTTTTGATTAATTTGACATTTGTGACGCGATCTGAAGATCATTTTTTCCCTTGGGAAAACATGGTCGCCATTTTCATTCGGTCGAACAAATGAATGGCTTTACGTCCTGTCGGCATATTAGACCAGCCATTTTGAAATTTGAAAAACTGACTTCAGATTCGTAATCAGCGACCCAAAAAACCCCCGAGTAACAAGTTTCAAGCGAATTCGATGAATTTTTAAAAAATTTGTCCGCCATATTGGGTCCGCCATTTTGAAATTTGAAAAACTGACTTCAGATTCGTAATCAGCGACCCCAAAAACCCCCGAGTAACACGTTTCAAGTGAATTCGATGAATTTTTAAAAAATTTGTCCGCCATATTGGGTCCGCCATTTTGAAATTTGAAAAACTGACTTCAGATTCGTTATCAGCGACCCCAAAAACCCCCGAGTAACAAATTTTAAGCGAATTTACGAAATTTAAAAAATTCGTCCGCCATATTGGATCCGCCATTTTGAATTTCTAAAATCGGACATCATATTCGTAATCAGCGACCCCAAAAACATTAAAATATGTTGTGACCAAAAATTTATGCATCATTTTTTAGAAGAAATTAATAAATATATTTACTTATTTCCGAATTTAGCCTCTTCTACTTGACATAGTAAGGACGCCATTTTGAATTTTTAATTCTGCCACTTTGCAATTGAAAGGGGATGAGTTAACGAGTATTTTGACATATATAACTTGTATTTTTATTGCACAGAATTTTGGAGAAAGCTTTGGGCCGCTTGACATGAAACGTCCCATATATTCTTGATCAGCATTAACAGCCGAGTCGATATAGCCATGTCCGTCTTTCCGTCTGTCTGTCTGTCCGTCCGTCCGTATGAGCCAAGAAATATCAGAGATGGTAAGAGATAGAGGTTTGACATGTATGGGACATATATTTCTTATACTTGCCCGCAGATCAAGTTTATTTTCAATTTTTGAAACGCACCCTCCCGCCCCCACAATTTGGAAAAAACATGTGTATTTTCCACAGTTTTGATGATAGATGGTTCTTACCTTCGTACCGTAGAGATATCTAGTAATTAAAATTATTTATCGATTTGCTAAAGGAATGATAAAGATCGGATGAACGATACTCCAGTTATAAGCAAAGCTCTAAGCTCTTATAGTTTCTCTCTCGCTAAGATTGCTTGTCTTGAACGGAACGTTGTTATTATGAGTGGGGTGGGTGGCAGGTGTTAACTGGCCGTTTGACTTGTGAGCAAATGCGTGTGTAAGGGTACAGAGTATGTTATAGTCGGGCTTGACCGACTTTCTTTCTTGTTATGTAAGCGTTCTTAAACTCTGACATTTCAAAAACAGCATTTGCGAGGGTATAAAAACTTCTGTACTGACGAAGTTAGCTTGGCCTTCTCGTTTTTTTTTTTTTGACTTTATCGCTGCACTAGCGACGGGGGTTGGTCGTTCTTCCAAACAGTGACCTGGTAATGATATCGATAATGTGCGCGACACAATCGATTTGTATGTATAATATTTGAAAATGTCACGAGTGATAAAATCCATGACAGATTAATTTGAAGACAGTCTGGTATTGCATAAAACACGGTTTTACAGGACGTGTTTTACAGCGGTTAAAAAAATATCAAATATTTAACTTGGCTTCGTGTACAAAGTCAGCGAATTATATTTATTTATTTATTTATTTATTTAGAGTTGACAAAAAAGGCTGTCAACGAAATGTATATACGTTACAAAAATTTGTATGAGCTAATGAAGTCCATCAAAGAAAATCTAATAAAATTACAAAATAAACTAATAACGACTCCGACACGGTGGGGGAATTTTATTTGCCCGTCCGGCCAGCTATGCCCCTATTCACAGCCAATTGTAGTCAGAGACGTTATTAGAGCTAACAAAAACTTTAATAATATAGAGATCGAGAAGAGGGAGAGAGAGAGAGAGAAAAAAACCAAAACCTAAAGTTATGTAGGAACAAAGGAGAAAACAAGAAAGAAAGTCGGTCAAGCCCGACTATAACATACTCTGTACCCTTACACTCGCATTTGCTCAGGAGTCAAACGGCCAGTTAACACCCCGCGCACAACGCGGTGCGCTCTTTAAGTTTCTATCTCTCTTTCTCTCTCGCATTAAGATTGCCTGTGTTGAACGGTTAGGGTATGTTGCTGTGGTTGTTGGTGGGGGGGTGGGTGGTGTTAACTGGCCGTTTTTTGCCCATAACTTGAGTATCGTTCATCCGTTCTTTCTTTATCATTCCTTCAGCAAATCGATAAATAATTTTGTTTACAAGGTATCTCTAGAAGGAACGAACGATCTATCTCTAAAACTGTAGGAGATATTTTCCAAATTGCGGGGGCGGGAGGGGGCGTGGCAAAAATTGAAAATAAACTTGTTCTGTCTGCAAGTATAAGAAATATATGTCCCATACATGTCAAACCTCTATCTCTTACCATCTCTGAGATCTCTTCGTTCATACGGACGGACAGACAGACAGACAGACAGACGGACATGGCTATATCGACTCGGCTGTTGATGCTGATCAAGAATATATATACTTTATAGGGTCGGAAGCGATTCCTTCTCCCTGTTACATACTTTTGCACAAACTTAATATACTCTATGTACCTTCGGTACAGAGTATAAAAAATAAGATAATATATTAAATTAAAAAAAAAAACTGAGATAGAAGAAAAATATCTTAAAGCAAACTTTAAAAATAAAAAATTTATACGTAAAACTTAAAACTAAATAACCGGAAAATCTCTGACCCGGTGGGGGAGGATTTTTTAGCCAGTCCGACAAGCTATGCGCCTACTCACAGCTGGGAGTGGTCAGAGATTTCCCCGGAGATAATTATAGAGAGACGTTTTTAGAGAGAAGAGAGAGAGATCTGTTGAGAGCAGGTGATACAGATCATTGTAATTTTGACATAAGACCCAAAACGATTGTGCTGGGCATTATCAGTTGTGCATCTGGGCAAGATTAAAGGTAAATAGTTTCTAGTTGGCCTAGAAGGAACGGAAAAGTTAAGGCGACCTAAAAGTTCGGTAGAGTCTACATCACTAATGATTAGCTTATGAAGAGAAGAAACGCCTAGGACTGTTCTACGATTAGCTAACGAAGGAAGGTTAATAAGCAAGAGTCTGCTGGAGTACGATGGCAGACGAAGGTTAGGGTCCCAATTTAGTCCACGAAGAGCAAAAAGCAAAAATTGCTTTTGTACTGATTCGATACGATCGATACACAGAGAGAAAAAATCAAGTATTTCGAACTTGAACTCAGTATTTTCAAACTTGATAGTCAACTGAGTCTGCAATTACTGCCACCAAGTAGGCCAAACTTGTATCAAGTACGTTTTTTCAAGTACTGCATACTTGAATATAGTATTTTCGGACTTGAAAAAAGAGTGCGAAACATACTTAAAATGAGAACATTTGAACTTGAACCTAGTACGTTTCAAACTTAGAAAATGAGTTCAAAGCGTCCTTAAAATAAGTACGTGCATACTTGATCCAAGTAATACTACAACTTGAACCGAGTATTCAAAAACTGAAAAAGTGAGTCCGAATCGTGCTTGATGTAAGTACTACATACTTACCCCAAGTACTATTTTAACTTGATTTAAGTATGTTTAAACTTAAAAAGTGAGTGCGAAATGTACTCGAAATAAGTATGTAGATACTTAATCCAAGTATGCATATACTTGAATGAAGTTCTAAAGATCTTGATTAAATAAAACAATATTTCGCTGATCGATTGTATTTTTGTTAGATAAATATAGGATATTTTTTATTGAATATATATTTTATTGAACACTTTCAGCTAAAATACTTAAATGTACTTAATTCTAAAATATGTTTTTTGATTATTTATAGCATACAGATGTAAAGGGGGACTTATAAAATCGAAAATATATCGTATTTCCATTTCCCTTGAAGGGGAGCTTCAAAAGCATGGAAATGGCGCTTAAACCAGAGCTCGCAAAAAACTGTTAACACTATCAGCGTGTCTGTGTAAAACTGTTCTGTTACAGACACAACGAACAGCGGTTGCTAGAAGACACTTTCAATTCTGTTTTGCTCAATATCTGTTTCTCTCAACCAAAGACCGCTTTTTTCGTTTCTGTTTTGCTCGTGTCTTTCACTGACCGTTTTGCCGAGAGCACGCGTAAAAAGTGTCTTCTTTAAATGTGTGTGTGGCGCCTGTGTGTGTGTTTCTCTGTCAACGATCTTTGCAAATATAATCAGCGTCATTATGGAAAAAATAATTATTATTATTAACCTATCAATATAAAATGAAATGAATTTAAATGAAAACCGCAGCACTCTAAGCAGCACTCGCAGCTTTTGTTAGTTATTTAGCTTTATTCTTAATAAATAATAATCATAAATAAACTACCTTATAACGCATTTAATTTAATAATATTTTTAAATTTTAATAATTAATTAATTTTGTACATATGTACATATTATATAATATGTATATGTATATGAACATTGCACATACACCACCCCACCGCCAAACAAAACAAACACAACAAGTTGGCTTACCACAATACACACAAATAACACTTTTTGCTGACACTTTTAGTGTTCTGCTCATTTGCAGACAGTTGTTTGGTGAGCTCTCGCTCAAAAGTGTCTCTCTCAGTTGTTATTGGCAGACAGACTCGTTGGTTTTGCTCAAGCGAACTAACGAAACAGAAAACACAAGAGCAGAGCAAAAAAGTGTTCTGCTCAGTGAGAGAGCGTGTGTGTTTTGAATGTTTCTGTTTTTAAGTGAGACTGAACGCATGGAAAAAAGTGTCAACACTTATTTGCGAGCTATGGCTTAAACCCGTCTAAATGGATTTCACAAATATTGGCACAAATATTCAAAATCGTAATTAAAGAATTCTTACCCTATTTAGCACAAATTTGGGACTATATTCCTGTGACTGCGATGGGCTACTTGTCTGCAGCCAACTTTGTACCTTTGTTTCCATGGATACCTCGGCATCAATCCCGAACTCGAAAGAGAGAGAGAGTTGTCAGTTATATTGTATTTCTAATTATGGTTTTAAATTCTCACCTTCGATTTTTTCCAGCATAAAAGCTTCTCTCGAAACTCCACCCTTAGACCTAAAGGAGGCACTGCCTCCTCTAAGTCACCCTTTTGAATGTACTGCAAGCACTTATATGTAACTTGTGCAGCTGAAAAGAATCATACATACATATATAGGATGAAAAGTGCATACATATTTACTTACTATACACATGAGTATTTTGTCGTCTGTACACCAAATTCCAAGAATATACGCAGTTCATAAATACACATGTACATGGCTTAAAGTGCGCTTTATTAAAAAAAAAAAGCGGCGAAAATGAGTAAGGCACTCAAATATGCACTTTTAATTGTTCTTGTGAATGTACACCCATATACTTTTGGACTTATGTATGTAAGCAACCAAAAACACAATATGCCTCGGGACTCAAACACAAATACATACATATGTACAATGTACATATGTAAATGCAATGTATGAAAAAACTTACCCTTCAAATACGGCAAAACTTTCGGCATTTCGAAATTAATTAATAGTTTCATAAGCTCAAGTTCGTCCTCGGAATCAAAACTACTTGCACCGCACTCATTTTCACGCATTTCTCCCGACATTTCTCTCCGGACACAAAATTACACTTCTGAACCGCACAGTTACTGATCTCAAATGACGCAGGTTTGTGTCATAATTTAGCTGTGTATTATCTGTCTGTCTCTTTCTCACTTTTGATTTCTCAGGCATGCACCACGCACATCTTCGACGATTTACCGTTTGAAAATTCCGTAGGCAAGCTAAACAATAACAACATCATGTGCATGAGCGTGAATGTATATGTCGGTGTATAAGCGCGCGCGCCGCTTCTATTCCCAGTGCGAAAGAGCATATTGGGTTTGGGTCAAGGTTAAATGGCTTATTTGCACTAAGTGAATGAGGGGTATCTGCAAGTCGATCATGGCCATTCACACTAATGTGTGTATGCGTTCATCTCAGAACATTTGGCAACTCTGCTCACTACATGTTTTTTGCAACTTGGCAACCCTCAACAGATCTTACAATTGCTAAATATCAAAATACATTAAAATTCACCCTGCAAGGATATAAAGAACTGGCCAGCCAAATGGTCACAGTAGAGGCGCCATCTAATGGTCAGCTTGGGAAACCCTCAACTGGCATTGTTCAATGCGAAAATGAAATTAATGTATGAAAATTATTTAATACCTACATTGATTTACTTAAATAATACGAGCTGCAAGGTTATATAAAATTCGGCGGAGCTGAAGCTATCTTTCCTCTATTGTTTTCTATTCATTTCTAGTTAAATAAGACCAAAACTTTATTCAAGTTTTACAATACTGATTTTAAGTTTGTTTTTTACTAGATTAAAGATTTTTTGTACTCAATTTGAGTAAAACGTACTTAATTCAAGTATTTTTTTTTTTTAAATTGCCACTACTAAATTCGAGCTCGTTTTAACTTAATTTTAGTACGACTTTTTTCTCTCTGTGTATGCTTTTTGTACTGCGGACACCAGACGGACGAGCAGTATTCAAGTACAGGACGAACTAGAGCAGTGTACAGGAGCTTTGTGGTGTATGGATCATTAAATTCCTTCGACCAACGTTTAATGAATCCAAGTACACCATTCGCCCTATTAACAAGAGAGGAGATATGAGGATTGAAACTCAATTTGGGGTCAAAAAGAATTCCAAGATCAACAACTGTAGATATTCGTTGCAGGGGTTCATTGCCAATCGTATAAATAGCCAGCGAAGGTTTGCAACGATGGAAAGTCATAAACATGCACTTGGAGCAATTAGGGTATAAATGATTAACCAAGCACCAAGACTGCAAGGAGTTTAAATCATCTTGCAATCTAATGGAATGTGTCGGGTCATTGAAAGATAAAATAAGTTTAACGTCATCGGCATACATAAGTATCCGAGAATAAGATAGTATTGTGGGTAGGTCATTAATAAAAAGAGTAAAAAACGAGAAGGCCAAGCTAACTTCGTCTGTGCCCCTTGCAAAAGCTGTTTTTGAAATGACAGAGTTTAAGAACGCTTAGATAAAAATCAAAAACTTTTGTAACTAAAATCCATTTTCCGTCAGAAGAACATCTGATTTCGACCAAATTTCGTGAATCTTTTTGAAAACATATCAAATTAACAATCGCCAAGTTTAAGATCTATAAAATTGAAAACAAAAAAGTTTTTCTCACAAAGACTCATTTCCCAACCGATAAGTCCTATGGCAGCCTGAAGATATAGTCATCTGATTTCGACCAAATTTTTTAAATTAATCACCGACCTTAAGAACGATTTACTTGGAAAAAAAAATTTTTTTTCACTAAGACCCATTTTTCGACCCATTTTGACCAAAATTTGCAAATCTGTTTGAAAGCATATAATATTAATAAGGGACGAGTTTGAGGACGCTAACATTGAAACCAAAAAAGTTTTTCGACAAAGTACCCATTTTCCGACCGATCGGTCCTATGGCAGCTATAAGATATGGTCTTCCGATTTTGACCAAAGTTTGCAAATCTGTTTGAAAGCATATGATATTAATACTGACCGTGTTTGGGAACGCTAACAATAATAACAAAAAAGTTTTTCTCACTAAGACCCATTTTTTGACCGATGGTTCCTATGGCAGCTATAAGATATAGTCATCCGATCCGGTCGGTTCCGACATATAGCAGCGTGCAGTAAAAAGAAGACTCTGTGCAAAATTTCAGCTCGATAGCTTTAAAACTGAGAGACTAGTTTGCGTAGAAACAGACGGACAGACAGACGGACAGACAGACGGACAGACAGACGAACAGACAGACGGACAGACAGACGGACGGACAAAACTCAATCGGCTCAGCTCGTCGCCCTGATCAAGAATATATATCAGTTTATAGGGTCGGAAATGAATATTTCTATGCGTTGCAAACTTCTGGGCAAAATTATAATACCCTTTGCAAGGGTATAAAAAAACAAAGGACCAAGGTGACTACCTTGCGGTACACCGGACGTTATAGAGACGGGCTTTGAAGTGTCTAACGTAATATAACTTTCTGCGTTCTATTTTTTAAATAGGACGAAATCCAGAGCAGAAAAGAGGCGGGAAATCCTAACCGATCAAGCTTATAGAGGAGAAGATCATGGTTTACAGAGTCAAAAGCCTTACTAAAGTCGGTGTAAATGACATCGGTTTGCTTTTTCGTAAGGAACCCATCATTAACCAATGAAGTAAATTCAAGCAAATTGGTCATAGTTGACCGACGCTTAATAAACCCATGCTGGAAAGGTGATAAAATCGATTTGCAATAATGCTGCAAGGTGGAGGTTATAATCTCTTCAAATAATTTAGGAATAGCGGAGAGCTTAGCAATGCCTCTGTAATTGGAAATATCAGATTTTCCACCTTTTTTATGAAGAGGAATGATATAGGACTCTTTCCAAAGAGTTGGAAAGACTGAAGAATCGAGTGATAGATTGAAAATCTTAAGCAAAGGTTTGCATAAGGAACTACAGCACTCTTTCAGAACACAACTAGGAATGTTGTCAGGGCCAGGGGAGTATGAGGATTATTGAGATTTTAAATGCGAAAGTAGGGAGCTTTCACTAATTGAGGGAACACAAATCGAGTTAGAAGAAGGAATGTTATAAGGATAAGAAGTGTTAGTAAAGTGGACAGAGGAATACGTTGATTGAAAAAAGTCTGCGAATAGGTCGACGGCAGCGGAATCATTGCCAGCCTTTTGGTCACCCAGAAAAAAAGAAGAAGGTAGTGATGAAGATCTACGCTTCTCTCATATTTTGGAGAACACCTGAGAGTAATAAATCTTTAGTTGATGAAAAATTATTAAAAACGAGAAGGCCAAGCTAACTTCGTCTGTGCCGAAGTTTTTATACCCTTGCAAAAGCTGTTTTTGAAATGACAGAGTTTAAGAACGCTTAGATAAAAATCAAAAACTTTTGTAACTAAAATCCATTTTGTCGACAGATAAACATCTGATTTGGACCAAATTTTGCTAATCTTTTTGAAAACATATCAAATTAACAATCGCGGAGATTAAGAAAGATAAAATTTAAAACAGAAAAGTTTTTCTCACTAGAACTCATTTTCCGACCGATCGGTCCTATGGCAACCATAAGATATAGTCACCCGATGTCGATCAACAAATTAGTTTGAAAGCGTCTAATATTAAGAATCACCGACCTTAAGAACGATTTACTTGAAAACAAAAAAGTTATTTTCCCTAAGACCCATTTTCCGACCGATCGGTCCTAAGGCAGCTATAAGATATAGTCATCCGATTTTGACAAAAGTTTGCGAATCTGTTTGAAAGCATATAATATTAATAATGACCATGTTTGGCAACGCTAACATTAAGAACAAAAAAGTTTTTCTCACTAAGACCCGTTTTTTGACCGATGGTTCCTATGGCAGCTATAAGATATAGTCATCCGATCCGGTCGGTTCCGACATATTATATTAGTAGCGTGCAGTAAAAAGAAGACTCTCTGCAAAATTTTAGCTCGATAGCCTTAAAACTGAGAGACTAGTTCGCGAAGAAACAGACGGACAGACAGACAGACGGACGGACAGGCAGACAGACGGACAGACAGACGGACAGACAGACGGACAGACAGACGGACAGACAGACGGACAGACAGACGGACAGACAGACAGAGGACAGACAGACGGACAGACAGACGGACAGACAGACGGACAGACAGACGACAGACAGACGGACAGACAGACGGACAGACAGACAGACGGACAGACAAAGCTCAATCGACTCAGCTCGTCGCCCTGATCAAGAATATATATAGTTTATGGGGTCGGAATTGAATATTTCTATGCGTTGCAAACTTCTGGGCAAAATTATAATACAAGTCTTGGACACTTTAAAATAAGGTGATCAGCCGATTCGGCAATATTGCAAGTAGGGCAGTTAGCGGAGTCAATGAAATTACATTTGCGATAGAAGACATTATCATAAGTGTGATTCGCCATAAGGTTAATATCCTTAGCATTCCATTTAACATTCTTATGCCACGGAAAAGTTGGTACATTTGGAAACAATTCAAAAAAAAAACCTCCAGATATAGTGGAAGCTTCCTTGTAATGATTGTTCTACAAACTATAAATCTCTTTCTTGATTTCTCCAAGTGCCTCTCCGATTGAGTATTTTAACTTAACAGTTGTGCCATTTATAATGGCAGCTTTGGCAGCAAGATCAGCTTGTTCATTTATACTGATGCCTTTATGACCAGGCACCCAAAAGAGATCAACAGTTACGAGATCAGGCCATGTTAGCAGGTTATGTATGCCTGCAACAATATAAGAATCTGATTTTGAGGATTTTAGTGAGAAAAGAGCAATATTTAGCCTTTTGGCTAAGTGACAAGCAAGGTTTATTGCTACTAGTTCTGCCATTGTAGACGACATTCTTATATTTGATTTGTACTTAAAGGTTTTGTTTCTGATGATATCACAGATGCCAACACCAATCATATTATCACAGATGGATACTGATGCATCTGAATCGAAAATATGGTATTGTTCAGAACGAAGCTTATGTATGATTTCATTGTATGTTGTTAATATTTGTTCATTAGAAATATTTGATTTGTTTTCTTTGAATGGACTATAATGAACTTTGATGCGCTCATTGAAAGTAGTATATTGACTTGGAGATATGGTGTCATTCAGAATATTTTTGAATTGGTTGGCTACAAATGCATAGGAGGAGTTAGCATTGGAATCACTTGAGTGTTTTAGATACAGATCATGATTTAGACATTTGATCTTGAGCAGATCTTTGGCTGTGAGATACAGCGCTCTGTATTTTGGGGGCATTTCACCAGCTAGTGCGAAAATGATGTGTTGCGGCGTGTCCGGAGGGACCCCAACACACCGCCGAAGTGCTGAAGACTGCTTCGCTGCCAGTCTTTTGCGATTTCCAGAATTGAAGTTGGCCATTGTGGTTATAGCATATTCCGACTTTGACCTGATATATGAACGATAGACGTTTGTGGCAATATGTGGTCTTAGACCACTTTTAATATTAGTGGCCATCTGTAAAAGATTTAAACCAGCCTTTGACTCGATTCTGATCTTTTCAACTTGTTTTTTGTCAGACATGTTCGAAGATATGATTCTACCAAGAAATTTAAACTCTCTTACCATGACTACATCCTGATTGTCAATTTTAATGTCAATAACAGTCCTGCTACAAGGTGTGAAAGGCATAAAGAGGATTTTGACGCATTAAAGCTCAGTCAAATGTCTTTACAAAGAAGGTAGAAATCTTCCAATTTAGCCTGAAGGTTTTCTTCGGCTAATTTGGAAGATTGCTTGCTTGACACTATAATGAAATCATCCGCATATTGAAAAATTTGCGTGTGTGTATCCTGAATCTGATGTAGACGCTTGGTGTAAATATTGAAAAGAACGGAAGAGAGACAGCTACCCTGAGGCAATCCATCCCTCACCACCTCCATTTCACCACCGAGTTTTAAATATCTGACAGATAGAAAATTAATAATCCACTGAACAAAATGTTGCGGGATCCCTTCAGCCACCAAAGTACGATACAAGAGAGCCAAATTGACACAGTTGTACGCATTTTCTATGTCCAAACAAGCCACTACTACTTTATCAGATTTTGATTTTAGATACCTTACTGATGAAATTAAGTCGGTTATGCATATCGCTGCACTTTTCCTTTTTCTGTAAGCATAGCATTTATATGGCAAAATTGTTTGATCCTCCAAAAAAGCTGTGAGTCGGTTTTTGACTATACCGTTCAGAGTTTTAGCAAAAACGGATATTAGTGAGATGGGTCTGAAATTCTTGATATCTTCAACATCTTTACCACGTTTAGGGATGGGACTTATTTAAATGGACCGCCATTGATCAGGTACCTCACATTTATTATACAGTTCGTTGAAGCATGTCAATAGCTTTTCTGCAGCTTCGTTATTAAGTGCAGCAATCATTTCATACGTAACACCGTCAAGACCACCAGCTGTAGACTTTTTATTTTTGATGACTAAAGCCATCTCGTCAAGAGTGAAAAACGACATGTGTAAGAGGCAGGTATTGAGATTGAGAGATGGAAGTGTCAGAGACAAGATTGGAACTTGACTTTTAAGAAAGTCAAGATAATCCCTACTCATTGACACAGCCCACTCTGATTTTTGCGACTCTCCCAAACCTTTAAGGTTTAAAAGAAAGAAGGTTGTTCATTGATTTCATCAATTTTGGTTTGATATGATTCCCGCTTAGCCTTTCTGACAGCATTCTTCCTGAGCTCACGGTTCCTAAAGGCTTTTTCAAGGTTTCCAATACATGGAAAATTGATTGCCTTGGACTGGGAAGCCCTGAAAATTCGATTTAGATGCTTCAATTCTTCATACCACCAGAATTTAGGAGTTTTACCCGTTAGTTCATGTGTTGATGACTTAATCTCATTTTTATCTTGCTGGTTAAGTCTTGAACATCGCTAAAATTCACAGTCTTGGTTAGGTTGGTGAAAAGCTTCTTCTTGGACAGGAAGAATTGTGGTTTAACTTTAACATTGTCAATGGTAAAACTGATGGGAAAATGGTAACTTCCACCAATTCTGCAGGGCTTGACACTCCAATCAACAGATAAGTTTGAATTTGTAAAAGTCAGATCTAAAACTGAGCCTGAGTCTTTATCAAGAAAGTGCTTGAAAGTTATGTTGCCGTCATTTATGCATCTAAAACCAGCGTTCGTCGTCACATGGATGTAGTAATGCTATCACCAAAGTGAGCATTTCTAGAATTAAAGTCCCCACAAATGAAATTCATGTTTTCTAATAGGTCAAACAAACATTTTATATCTTTTTTGAAGGTTTCCATATTACATATGGGATCACAATAGACTGAGGCAAAGGATAGATTTGTTGATAGATTGATTGTTTAAGCGATAATAATATCCGCATTTGATTTGAAAGGTAGTTTTTTAAAATTTATCGAATTCTTAACTAATAGTGAAACACCATCATAGTTATCAATTCGAAGCTTTTCCAGTGCTTTCTAATTGGTAATGTTTCTGAAAGTCGGATCATCTCCATGAGAGAAAATCTCCGACAAACAAGCAAAATCTTAGTTTTCGGTGTTGAGCATAAATCCAAGGTCGTTTTTGTGTGATTTCAGAGATTGAATATAGTGTTGAAGAACTTTAATTAACATTTGTGGATCTTTGATTGATACTTGAATCAAAAATTTTATTTGAAGTTGAGTTAAGTCGATTCTTATAATTAGTCTTGTTGAATTTATCTTTGAGAATTTGAAAGGATGAGCACAAAGTCTCATCAGTATCAATGAGTGGCTTGATTAAACCAAAAAGCTGAGCACAGATTTCATTGATCTCTGTAAACTCAGAATGCTCTTTCTTAGGGAACTAATAGTTCCAATCGCTAGTGTCATTTGTATATGACGGTAATTTAAAATGTGGTTTCTGTGGAAGAGGCATTATTTTCCTCTCCACAACTTTGCTGAAGCGGGTTCTGTTAATAGTGCTATTTACAATATGGTCATTGTTAACTGTTTTTTGTCTATTTGATTTTAGACTGGGAAAAGCTTCTTCATATTCAAGAAGTATATCAAAAGAGTTGTTAAAAGCATAAGAGGAAAGCACCTCTTTCTTTGAGAGTTTTTTCACAGTCATAATTTTTATAAAGTCAGCTTCTCTTTTCCACTTGGGACAGACGGCTCTGTCACGAGAGGAATGATCATTGGCATTGCATAGGATGCATTTCAAAGCACCACATTGAGGGTCTGTGCAGTTGTCCACACCACAACGTAGACAACGTCGGTTGGATTTGCAACGATTCGATGAATGGGCCAAACGTCCACAATTAAAACATTGACGGACATTGGGTAAGAAGTGTGAAACCTTAAGGAAACAGTAATTTAGAATAACAGTTTGGGGTATATCATTATTGGAAAAGCCAATTTTGACAGCCAAAGTAAGTTCATATACAGGGTCAGATTCCCCGCTTGTATTTGTTTTAACTCTGCGCATTATGCGAGAGGCTGGTTTAACTTCATTATCAGATTGAAGGAGTTCCACGATTTTATCATCGGATATGTCTGTTGGGACGTTTCTAATGACACCATAAGTCTCAACAAAGCTTCTGGGAATAAAGGCATTTATATTCATCTTCTTAAAGCTATCGGTTTGAACTGCCTCATTGGCATAAGCTCCGTTCTTAAAATAGATTTTGTACAGAGATACTCCCAGAGCAACAATGCTACTGAGACCCTTCAACTTGATGTTTTTAATGTTTTCGTAGAAAAAAGTCAATTTTTTATATTTATATTTTGCATGTTCTCTACCTTGCTGGTATCAAACAGCACACTGGCTTCACCAATATGGTTGGCATCATAGAAAAACTCTGGCTTTTTAATATCATTCGAATCAACACCTGTTGTCTGCTCATTTTTATACCCGTTACTCGTAGAGTAAAAGGGTATACTAAAGTCGTGCAAATGTATGTAACAGCCAGAAGGAATCATTTCCGACCATATAAAGTATATATATTCTTGATCAGCATCAACAGCTGAGTCGATATAGCCATGTCCGTCTGTCCGTCTGTCCGTCCGTCTGTATGAACACCTAGATCTCAGAGACTAGAAGAGCTAGAGCAACCAAATTTGAAATGTAGACTCCTATTGTCTGCACGCAGATCAAGTTTATTTTCAATTTTTGCCACGCCCCCTCACGCCCCCGCAATTTGGAAAAAACGTCATATCTCCTACAGTTTTTATGATAGATGGTTCGTACTTTCTAGAGATATCTAGTACTTAAAATTATTTATCGATTTGCTGAAGGAATGATAAAGATCGGATGAACGATACTCAAGTTATGAGCAAAAAACGATCAGTTAACACCCACCACCCACCCCACTCATAACCTAAGCATTGCGTTCAGCAGCAATCTTAGTGAGAGAGAGAGAGAGAGAGAGAGAGAGAGAGAGACGAGTTAAAAAATGTTGCATACTTTTCGGCTGACCCACCTCAGGCATACAGTAAGGCTATTAAACATTTGTTTCCATGAGTTACGGGTATATCGAAGTCGGTTAGAGCCGACTTTAACTTACGCTCTCGTTTAAAGTTGAGTTGCTTACAATTGCATTTACTTTGCTGCTGGAAGCCACAGGGCTTTCCAAAGGGGAACAAGCTTCAGCTATTCCAGACGACACCATGTCTCGAATATCACGCACAGTGATTTTGCTCGACAGTGTAACTTTATCAGCACGATTATTATACCCGTTACTCGTAGAGTAAAAGGGTATACTAAAGTCGTGCAAATGTATGTAACAGGCAGAAGGAATCATTTCCGACCATATAAACTATATATAGTATATTCTTGATCAGCATCAACAGCCGAGTCGATATAGCCATGTCCGTCTGTCCGTCCGTCCGTCTGTCTGTATGAACACCTAGATCTCAGAGACTAGACGAGCTAGAGCAACCAAATTTGAAATGTAGACTCCTATTGTCTGCACGCAGATCAAGTTTATTTCAAATTTTTGCTACGCCCACCCCCGCCCCCACAATAGAAAATGTTGAATAACTCCCACAATTTTGAAGATATCGAGATCATAATTTACAATAACATGTTTATCCCCAATGTCTATAATCTGTGAAAATTTTAGAAAAATTGGATAATATATAGGAAAAGTCGGGTTTTAGTACCAAATCACCTGTTAAGAGGAATGCATGCCACAAAAAATCCCTGGCAGGCTGTTGCCATAGCAACAAGTGCGTAAATATGTAGTGAGAGCATTATCGAGAGAGCACGCTATTTTCGCGCGCAACCATTTATTGAAGGAGAGGGGGGAGGGCGCTTGTGAGAGACAATTTTGATGGGCGCCCATGATTTGTGCTGATTTCCGAGCGAGAATGCATTGCGCGCACTACTTAACACTCTTTATACTGTGCGCCCACTCTTCTAGGGGAGTGCGGGGCGTGAACATAAAAAGGCGCGCAAAAAACCACACAGACAAACGAAAATGCAAGGCGTGTGTAAGAGAGAGAGAGAGGATGGGCGCCCATGATTTGTCCTGATTTGCGCGCAAAAAGAGTTAGAACATAAAAAAGCGCGCGAAAAAAAACCCAGTCTGGTTGCTATAGCAACAAGTGTCGTTGTAAGAGCATTTTGTAACTGCTGCTGTCTATGCGAATTGATTTATGAGAGGGTGGCGGACGTTTGGGTGTGAGAGAGATAGAGTTTTTGGACGTCGATTTTTTGTAAAACAGCGAATTTCTGGGCTACGCTGAACAGCGAGCGAGAATAGACTGCGCGCACTACTCAACACTGGAGTCATAGATGGGTCGTTGAGGGGGCGCGGGGAAAGAGTTAAAAGAAACTGAAAAAGGCGGGAAAAACTAAAATTCCCAGGCGGTGTTTAGTGTTAAAAAACAAATCACATGTCAGTGTGTATCGATTCTTTGAATAGTGAACACTTGCTTCTGTGCGATTTGCCAAAATTTTTTAAACAAATTTGCGATTTTTCTACAGTTAGTGACTTATTATTGTGTTAGTTTAATTTTGTGTTAATTTAATTCAATATAAGCTGAGCGCGCTTCCTAACTGTGCCGCGTTTTTGAGTGTTGTTTGCTGGAGATGCTGCTGCTGCTCTTTGTTGCTGGGAAGATCGCAAGTTTTCACTAAATCCTTTTTGTAATACAGTCTTTTTTAAGACTTTTGAATTTTCTGTATATACTATTAACTCTTTCTTATTTTATATTGACTTAATAATTATCCTTATATATATTTGATTTGTAAAGACTAGTGTTTTTTCTATTATCTATTATTCTACTTCTTTTTTTTTACACTTAAAGATATATTTTAAACCTTGAGAATATGCCCCGCTTAAATAGGCAAAGTTCTCTTCAACAGTCTCAAAGACGCAGATTGAGAAATAGACTAAACAGGGCTAGCTTGCAATATGCAGAGGCAGAGAGGGAAATAAATGCAGAGTCTCAGAGAGTTCGTAGAGCAGATGGGGAAAATAATCAACAAATAGATACGTCAAGACGATCGATCCGTAGAAGGAGCCGACGGTACAGGGGAAACGAACAAAGACAGGACACAGAAGCTCATAGAGGGAGACGGGCAAATTCAGAGACTAGACAACAAGAGCAAGTAAATAACACTTTGCGTCGATCGACACGTAGGACGAGTAGAAACTTTCGGGAGAACGAACAAAGACAGGACACAGCAGCACATAGAGACAGACGGGCGAATTCAGAAGTTAGACAGCGGGAACAAGCTAACAACACTTTGCGTCGATCAAACCGTAGGACGAGTAGAAATTTCCGAGAGAACGAACAAAGACGGGACACAGAAGCACATAGAGAGAGGCGGGAGAATACGGCAACTAGACAGGCTGAACAAGCAGCTAATACCCAGTGGCGTTTGAACCTTAGAAGAGCAAACTCAGAGCTTCGCATCTAAGAAAGAGATCAGGATAGACAACGTAGATCCCAGGCCAGGACGAATTTAAATCGTAGGGCTTTTGAGAGGGCACGCAACACTTTGGCACGACGAAGTGCTCGGTTGTCTGCACGCTAAGCAGCATTCGATGTGAATAGGAGTCTGAGTCAAAGAGTTAGTCAGTATAGGAATAATAATAGAAATAGAGAAGCAGAAACCCGTCGAAATGCATCCCGTAATAGAGTCTAGCGTGCGAATATCCCTCAAGAAGATAGGATCCCTGCACGACCCAGAAACATGAGCTTAGAAAGACAAATGGAAGTTTATAATAGGAAAGTTAAACTGGGTCCTGATCAGATTTGCCTTTCTTGTAAAGGCCTGTGGTTTCCCAAACAGATTACCAAAATATCTCTTAACTACATAGAAGCCAATTGTGAATTTAGCGCTCAAATTTTACATTTGGCAAGTCAGTTTTCTCTAGCTGACGGCAACCTTACGTTTTGTAGGACTTGTAGTAGAAATATTAAATCTGGTAATAGACTAAAATTCTCCATTGCGAATGGCTTAGATTTTCCGGAACTGCCCGATTGTCTCAAAGGACTAACGCCCTTAGAGGAACGACTGATTTCTCCGCGCCTTCCATTCATGATTATAAATTCGATCGGGCATGAGCGTCAGAGTGCCATAAAAGGAGCTGTTGTTAATGTCCCTATTCCAGTAAGCAATATCGTGACTTCTCTTCCACGAAGTTTTCAGGAGGCCGTGGCCAGCTCCACCTCAAGCGTAGGATGGAATATCGTCATGATTTCATGACTGAAACCGTTAGACCTTCCAAAATATTAGACGCAATTCGATATTTAGTAAACACTGAGCTTTTAGGAAGCATAATGTCACTCTTAATGAGCAATGGATGGCTTCTTTTGCATCCGAAACTGTTCCATTCCTAGTATCTCTAGCAGACAGAGAGTTTGTAGAAGAAAATCTGCCACTACCCCATCCACCTCATTCAGAAGAGAACATCGAAGACGAGGAGCTTAATCCTGGGGGTCAAGATACTCTGCTTGAGAATAATCAGGTAGCGGATGTTGCCATGCAGAGAATCATAATTGCTCCAGGCGAAGGCCAAAGACCCCTCGACATGATTCTAGACGTTGATTCCGAAGAGTTAGCTTTTCCAACCCTATACGCTGGCAACAAGCGAAAATCTTCTGAAAGCTTTGCAACCGTAGTTAGGTCTGAGCTTAGAAATGTAGATAGAAGAGGTTGCAGAACTGACAAATTATTTTTCAACTACAAAAAGTTAGAGCTGATCAGGATTCGGAATAACACTTCCATTTGCTTACATAAGCACACCGCTCCACACGCTACTACAGCTTCTAACGCCCTCAGCGAAGACTACGTAGAAAACTTAATTCGCCACGATGAAGGTTATAGAGTAGGGCGGGTCAATTTTTTTATGCGATAAGCGTATAGCAGATTCGGAATCTGCGATGAATTCTAAGAAAATTTCACGAAGAAACCCCATGTCTAAAATGAATTCCTAGCCCCCGCTGCGAAGCATGAAAATTTAAGGTTGCGGTACATTTTGGTATATTGAGGTTTGTACGTTTTTTTTTAAAAAAATAATACATTTTGTAAAGATATTATATTTTATTCTGATTCATTTTTTTATAATATAATTTGTAAATATTTTTGTTTTTAAATTAACCAACAAATTTTTTTTTAATTAAATTTTTATACTCTGTGCCGAAGGTACATAGAGTATATTAAGTTTGTGCAAAAGTATGTAACAGGGAGAAGGAATCGTTTCCGTCCCTATAAAGTATATATATTCTTGATCAGCATCAACAGCCGATTCGATATAGCCATGTCCGTCTGTCCGTCTGTCTTCTTATACTTGCAGGCAGATCAAGTTTATTTTCAATTTTTGCCACGGCCCCTCCCGCCCCCGCAATTTGGAAAAAACGTCATATCTCCTACAGTTTTGAAGATAGATCGTTCGTGCCTTTTAGAGATACCTTGAAAACAAAATTATTTATCGATTTTCTGAAGGAATGATAAAGATCGGATGAACGATACTCAAGTTATGAGAAAAAAAGGCCAGTAAACACCCGCCACCCCCCCACCCATCACCTAAGCATTCTATTGAACGGCAATCTTAGTGAGAGAGAGAGAGAGAGAGAGAGTGAAACTTAGAGATGAGCGCGTATAACTCGTGAGCAAATGCGAGCTGCGACTTTAAGGGTACAGAGTATGTTACAGTCGGGCTTGACCGACTTTCTTTCTTGTTTTTAATAAAATTAACGAAAACACGCCATACACTGATGAAGTGGAAACCAAAAGTTTATAACTTTTTGACAATAAAAGATATAGGTTTGCAATTTAAAATATATATTCAATATAATTTGGAAATTTAAGGTATTCAAAAAAAAGTGGGCGTAGCACGAAAGGGGGTGTAAAATACATTCGATGCCGTTTTTCTTTATATCTAAAAATTTACCAAATTAATGAAAACAATGTTAAGTCACAATACAAAACGCTTATGTAATTGTTTAATTTTCACTAATTTCATACATTTATTCAACTTAATATTAAATATAAATAAAGTCAATTTTTAAAGTCTTGCTTCGACTCGATTTGTGGATATTTTAAACGACTTTCTAAAGTTACTGACATAACTTCATCTACATTGTGTGGCATTACGCGTCGTGCGACATGTGTCAACAATTGCACACATCGTTCGGTTCCCTGAATGTGGGATGGAATTTCTGGATCTGCCAGTGGTATTTCCTCAGAATTTAAATACTCTAATAAGTATTCATGTGGAATGTTAAGTTAATGGAGGTTCAAATAAGATGTCGTCGTTATCTAAGTCAACTAAATTCATATAATCTGTGCAGTCGAAATTAATTATATTCTTTTTATAAGACCGGAGCTTAGACGTATCTTGTAATTTTCGCGATAGTAAATAATTTTGATAAAAGCATTTTCTCGAACAGATTTTCTTTCATCGAAAAGCATTGCTAACAAAATATTTTCCGTATGGGCAAAAAATGAATTGTTTTGTATTGGTTGACAATTTCTTGAAGATTTTTCGGCAAGAACTGTGCTGACCGAGTAAAATTAAATAAAAGTTTTCTGCCGTATACCACAGAGTTATAAAATTTGACATTAAAATATATTGGTATGTAAGCTTTCATAATAAAATTAGTCAAAATTTTAAAATTGTTTGATGGTAAACTACTAGCGACATAAAGGCGTAAAATTCTGCTTGCTTTTGTCAACCAGCGCGAATGAACAATTTTTCCCTGTTTCATGTTGGCGACATCCTCTGAACACGAACCTTATTATACTCTGTACCGAAGGTACATAGAGTATATTAAGTTTGTGCAAAAGTATGTAACAGGGAGAAGGAATCGTTTCCGACCCTATAAAGTATATATATTCTTGATCAGCATCAACAGGCGATTCGATATAGCCATGTCCGTCTGTCCGTCTGTCCGTCTGTCTGTCCGTATGAACGAAGAGATCTCAGAGATGGTAAGAGATAGAGGTTTGACATGTATGGGACATATATTTCTTATACTTGCAGGCAGATCAAGTTTATTTTCAATTTTTGCCACGCCCCCTCCCGCCCCCGTAATTTGGAAAAAACTTCATATCTCCTACAGTTTTGGAGATAGATCGTTCGTTCCTTCTAGAGATACCTTGTAAACAAAATTATTTATCGATTTGCTGAAGGAATGATCAAGATCGGATGAACGATACTCAAGTTATGGGCAAAACGGCCAGTTAACACCACCCACCCCCCCACCAACAACCACAGCAACATACCCTAACCGTTCAACACAGGCAATCTTAGTGCGAGAGAGAAAGAGAGAGAGAGAGAAACTTAGAGAGCGCACCGCGTTGTGCGCGGGGTGTTAACTGGCCGTTTGACTCCTGAGCAAATGCGAGTGTAAGGGTACAGAGTATGTTATAGTCGGGCTTGACCGACTTTCTTTCTTGTTTTTAATAATGAAGCAACTATTCCACCTGTTGTAGCCTTCATTGATCAGTTTATTACCACAGATGTAATAAATGCTGATTTAGCTCCGTTTATTTTATACCAAACCCATAATCATGGGCATTCGTGTCTGCGAAAAGTGCGGGGAAAAGAAATTTGTCGATTCGGTATACCATATCCTCCTATGCCCCAAGCGGAAATCTTAAAACCACTGCTAGAAGATGCTGCTAATGTTCCTCTTCATCAAGAAAATTTTAAAAAGATATAAGCTGTTCTAAATACCCGCTTTTCTTCTGACATTGTCAGTAATTTAAGCATATTTGAAAATTTTCTTTCTCACGAACAAGTGAGCCTCAGCTACGAGGACTATATATTATATATGCTCTTAGATCTAGCTTGAAAAAGCCACAAATTTTCCTGAAGAGAAGTTTCGCTGAAATTAAAATAAATGCTTATAATAAACACATTCTTTCCATGCAAAGGGCCAATATGGACATTCAGTTCATTTTAGATCCTTATGCTTGCTGCAGCTATATTGTTAATTATATTAACAAATCGCAAAGGGGCATTTCAAAGCTGATGCGCGAAACCGTTTCAAGTATTGAAAGAGGCAATTTAAGCATGAGACAAAAGTTGCAGTATATTGGACACAAATTTGTTTGCGGCACTGAGATTTCTGCTCAGGAAGCCGCCTATTGTTGCCTAGGAATGTCAATGTCGCATATTAGCCACAAAGACAAATATATTAATACCCATCTGCCAGAACTTCGAGTTAAAATGTTCAAATCTAGACAGCAACTTCAAAATTTGCCTCAGGATTCAACTGACATTTTTGTTAAGGGACTGCTAGATCATTATGTGCAACGACCAGATAGCCTCGAGGCCCAGTGTTTAGCCGACTTTTCCGCATTTTATGAATTCAGTGAGATACGAAGAACAACTCGTCAAAGTGCTGATAATGAAGATGATGAAGATAGTGGGGTCCTAGGTGATGTGTTTATTCCTCTCTGCGATGGTAGTGGTTTTATCAGGGAACGGAGCAAGCCTTGTACTATTAGATATAGACGTTTTAATATTAACACAGATAGACAGAACTACTTTAGGGAGCTAGCTATGTTATATTTTCCGTGGAGAGATGAGCAGGTAGAGTTAGTTCGCAGAAACTGTGAGGAGTTTTACCAAGCTCACGAGGACGTTATAAAGGCAGGATTTCAGAAATATAACGTACTAGAAGATTTAGAAGACGCGCTTAGAAGAGCTATGGCTGTTAAAGATGATACGGTGCATGCGGTAGATGCAGTTTTAGATGAAGAATTTAGAGTCCTCGGATTTCCGGAAATAAATTCCCAAATTAATCTTTTGAACTTAAATGGCAATGATCAACGTATAGAACCGGAGAGCAATGTCCGAGTTATAAGGCTACCGCCAATTGTATCCCCTGAAAACTTGGCCAGCATAGTTAGATCTTTAAATTTAAAGCAAAAAACTTTTTTCACGCATGTTCTACACAAAGCCAAGAACAACACAGTTTTCCATGAGTTCGTAGGTGGCGGAGCCGGTGTCGGCAAGAGTAGACTTATAGCAGCAATATATCAGTTCCTCTTTCGGAGTACAACAGTAAGAGTGGATGCGACCCCACAACTGCAAAGATTCTCCTGTGCGCTCCCACAGGAAAAGCAGCTTTCGGAATAGGGGGTTCCACCCTTCATTCCATGTTCTCTATTTAACTGAACCAGTCCGGGTCTGCATTTAAGGATTTAGGATCAGACTTATTAAATACTCTTCGTACAAGATTTATAGATCTTAAGCTTCTTATTATTGACGAAATTTCCATGGTCGGTGCGAAAATGTTCTCCTATTTGGACTCTCGCCCAGAGAACTGCAAGGGTGCCACTTTTTGCCACCTTACTCACACCCAATAAAATTTGTGTCCCGGTGCCACTCACACCCGGCTAAGCAAAGCAAAGACACACACTTATCAAAAATTTCGTGTGTGCTATGAGTGCCGGCATTATTACGCTCTCGCTCATACAAGGTGGCGTTATTTTTTTGTGTTTGCACTCATTCATTTTTGAGCAACGCATGCCGGTCGCGCTTGCACTCAAAACGAACAACGGAATAATCACAAGTAACAAAAAAGGCAATGCGGAACACACAAGAATCACTCGAGTGTTTTTTCAACACCATGGTGCTTTTGGTTGATCTGTTCTTTGCGTTCAAGTTCAGTGCATCTTTGAATTTGTCTGCGGAGGGACATAATGGCGGAAGTAATTAAAAGTAATAAATAATTAAAAATTAAGTAATATGCAATGAACCAATGAATATGTTAAATAAAATGTAAGATTAATAAGAAATAATTTGTTTCATTTTGCGACGCATTTGGAGCAGCAGGTAGCAAAAAAAACAACTCAAGCGAAGGCTTGTAAAAAAGAAACCGTAATACTCCACACACTCAATACATTTTTTATACCCTTGCAAAGGGTATTATAATTTTGCCCAGAAGTTTGCAACGCATAGAAATATTCATTTCCGACCCCATAAACTATATATATTCTTGATCAGGGGGACGAGCTGAGTTCATTGAGCTTTGTCCGTCCGTCTGTCTGTCTGTCCGTCTGTCTGTCTGTCTGTCTGTCTGTCTGTCTGTCCGTCTGTCTGTCTGTCCGTCTGTTTCTACGCAAACTAGTCTCTCAGTTTTAAAGCTATCGAGCTGAAATTTTGCACAGAGTCTTCTTTTTACTGCACGCTGCTAATATGTCGGAACCGACCAGATCGGATCACTATATCTTATAGCTGCCATAGGAACCATAGGTCGAAAAATGGGTTTTAGTGAGAAAAACTTTTTTGTTTCCAATGTTAACGTGATTAAACTCGGTCATTAATAATATTATACAATTTTAAACATATTTGCAAATTTTGGTCAAAATCGGATGACTATATCTTATAGCTGCCATAGGATCCATAGGTCGAAAAATGGGTTTTAGTGAGAAAAACTTTTTGGTTTTCAATGTTAACGTGATTGAACTCGGTCATTAATAATATTATATGCTTTCAAACAGATTTGCAAATTTTGGTCAAAATCGGATGACTATATCTTATAGCTGCCATAGGATCCATAAGTCGAAAAATGGGTTTTAGTGAGAAAAACTTTTTTGTTTTCAATGTTAACGTGATTAAACTCGGTCATTAATAATATTATATGCTTTCAAACAGATTTGCAAATTTTGGTCAAAATCGGATGACTACATCTTATAGCTGCCATAGGATCCATAGGTCGAAAAATGGGTTTTAGTGAGAAAAACTTTTTTGTTTTCAATGTTAACGTGATTAAACTCGGTCATTAATAATATTATATGCTTTCAAACAGATTTGCAAATATTGGTCAAAATCGGATGACTGTATCTTATAGCTGCCATAGGAACCATAGGTCGAAAAATGGGTTTTAGTGAGAAAAACTTTTTTGTTTTCAATGTTAACGTGATTAAACTCGGTCATTAATAATATTATATGCTTTCAAACAGATTTGCAAATATTGGTCAAAATCGGATGACTGTATCTTATAGCTGCCATAGGATCCATAGGTCGAAAAATGGGTTTTAGTGAGAAAAACTTTTTTGTTTTCAATGTTAACGTGATTAAACTCGGTCATTAATAATATTATATGCTTTCAAACAGATTTGCAAATATTGGTCAAAATCGGATGACTGTATCTTATAGCTGCAATAGGAACCATAGGTCGAAAAATGGGTTTTAGTGAGAAAAACTTTTTTGTTTTCAATGTTAACTTGATTAAACTCGGTCATTAATAATATTATATGCTTTCAAACAGATTTGCAAATTTTGGTCAATATGACTATATCTTATAGCTGCCATAGGACCGATCGGTCGGAAAATGGGTCTTAGTGAAAAAAAACTTTTTTGTTTTTAAGTAAATCGTTCTTAAGGTCGGTGATTATTAATATTAAACGCTTTCAAACTAATTTGAAAAAGTTGATCGACATCGGGTGACTATATCTTATGGTTGCCATAGGACCGATCGGTCGAACATGAGTCTTGGTAAAAAATTTTTTTGTTTAGTTTTGTTAGCGTCCTTAAACTCGCTGATGACTTATTTTATATGCTTTCAAACAGATTCGCAAAATTGGTCCGAAATCGGATGACTATATCTTAAGGCTGCCATAGGGCCGATCGGTCGGAAATTGAGTCTTAATGAGAAAAACTTTTTTCAGACGTTTATCTGTCGGAAAATAGGTTTTAGTTACAAAATTTTTTGATTTTTATGTAAGCGTTCTTAAACTGTGACATTTGCATTTGCAAGGGTATAAAAACTTCGGCACAGACGAAGTTAGCTTGGCCTTCTCGTTTTTCTTTATTTTTGGGTTTTTCTTTTCACCCATCCTTCTTGCGACGCTAACGCGCCGGCATACGTACACACGCTTGTTCAAAAAAAACTACCTACTCTATGTTGATGCTTGGTACGGCACACACTTATGCATTATTGCGAGGCTGGCACTCATACTCAGTTGTCCGGCAGCAAAAAACACAAGGGTGTCAAAATCACCCTACATTTACCCGGTGCACCTTGAGTGCCGGTGGACTCTTGCAGTTCTCTGCTCTCGCCTAAAACAGATTTTCAATAATAGAGAAACTCCCTTTGGGGGATTTAGTGTCATCGTGTTCGGCGATCAACTACGCCCTGTAGGTGATCGTTGGATTTTCCAACCCACCCCATCTTCGCATGATCCATACAGTGCCATCGTTGGATCTTCTCTGTGGGCACGTTTTAAGTTTTTTGAGCTAACAGAGATAATGCGACAGCGAGATGACCAACCTTTTGCAGTAGCACTAAATAACATGGCATCCGGCCAAATGACGTCAGAAGATATTGATCTATTAAGGACCCGAATTTTTGATGCCAATCATGTTCCAGATGATGCAATACATCTTTTCCTAAGTAATAGGGAAACAGAATATTATAACAGGGTAAAACTATCCTCGATTTCCACTGAAGAGCACATTTCAGAAGCTGTAGATTTTGTAAAAGCCGCACATCTCAATGCAGCAGCTAGAAACAGATGTTTAGAAGACGTAAAAGGTTTTAAAACTTCGCAGACACAAGGATTGTGCACATCCCTTGTTTTAAAAGCCAATGCCAAGTATATGATGACGGTCAATATAGATACGGCAGATGGTCCCGTGAATGGAGCCACAGGTATACTTATGCAAATAGGATTCAATTCATCCAATGCCCCCGAAATTCTTTGGATAAAACTTATAGAAGAAAGCGTAGGAGTGAGTGCTCGTGCAAAATGTAGCCATCGTGCTGAACCTTTTTGGACCCCAGTTCGGAAAGTTAACAAAAATTTTCAATATAAGTCCAACGAGCAAATCACTATTGACCGAAAACAGTTTCCAGTTGTAGTTGCAGAAGCTATAACGATCCATAAAAGTCAGGGCGCTACATATACCAAGGTGGTGGTCCACACTGATTCGAGAATGCAGCGTGAAGCATTATATGTAGGTTGCAGTAGGGCTACAAGTGCGGCAGGTCTTTATATTGTAGGGCAGTTTCTTCCCCCGAGATCCGACCAAGGATCACCAGCAGAGCTAGAGCTTCAAATACTTCGCACCGAAAAGCTACTCAGTACGCATTTTGATTCATTATTCGACAGCTCCAATTTCAATGTATTTTTCCACAATACTGAAAGCTTGCACTGTCATATTAATGATGTGTGTTCCGACCAGCTTATGCTTCAATCTTCCATTTTGTCCTTCGTCGAGGCTTCCACATACTCTAACGAAATATATGAGGTACCGGGCTTTTCCACAGCAGTGCGACTAGATTGCCCGTCGGGTTAGTTTGCCCTGTTAAAATATCAGTCTTTAGGAGTTTTGGAAGTGTATAGAAGTCCGACTTATCCATTGCCTAAGTTTAGGGAAGAGTTTGAAAATTTAATTCAAGAAATCTCCAGTTTGTTAGGCAGTAATTCTTTAGTTTTGGGAGACTTTAACATCGATCTTCGAGCACTTTCAGGTTGTGGTAGGACTGTCTACAATTTTCTAGTTAGTAATAATAGATACAGGTCTCTTTTGCAATTGGATTCTTCAACAACCAATTGCAATACTCATATTGATTGGGCATTTTCCAATATTCCCAATAGCAGAGCTAGTGCGCGCACATTTGAAACTATTTATAGCTATCACAGTGGAATTTTAGTAAGTTTTTGCGGGGGTTTTGATTGAGGACCTACCCTTATAACGGCTTTGTGCTATGTATTAATTATGTATGTGTATTCATTTTACTGCACTTTAGTTATTTTATTAAGTACCAGCAGGTACCCGGCTTGCGTTGCTACGCCCCTTTAGGTTTTTAAACACAAAACGATGAAGTGAAGATTGCCATCTATTCAATCTTTATGATAATCTAAATTCATTCAACCACTTTTTAAAATTTCGCTATTTTTTGATCCGTTTTGATCTACACCTTCTATTTACTCGTCGATTTACCAGTCTTCATGTTAATCTAAACTCATATAAGAATATTGCAAATGCTAAAATTTCTTTAAACCGATTGACCGACATCTTTTATTTAACCTTCTTTAATTGCCATCTATTAAATCTTCATGATAATCTGAACATAAAATGTTGTGTGGTTCCGGATGTTTTGGAACGCTTGAATTTATCCGTCTACATTATAGTCTAACTCATACAAAAATTTAAAATATTTCGAGACTTTTTGGACCGTTTGATCTAACCATTTACGCGTCTACAATTGCCATCTATCAAATCTTAATGATTCCAAAAACTCATAAAATTTTGCAATTTTCGCGAAATATCTAAGCTCAAACAACAATTTTGTAAATTTCGCGATTTTTTGGACCGTTTGGTCTATAATTATACACTTCCTATATTTACCATTCTACTACTTCCGTCCATTAAGTCTTCATAATAACTATCATTTTTAATTTCTATACCCAATTTCATATTTATTTTCAATATTTATAATATAATTTTATTCTTTTATAATTTAAAATAATTCGCCTTGTGTTATTTTCGCGAATATAAATTTTTGGGGAACATGGAGTTGTCTAAGCCATACTGGTTTAATCAGCTCAAGTCGACTCGTAGGTACCCATATTCCCTTATATGTTGAGACCCCATTGTTTTTGCAATGGCCTCCTCGTAGTGTTCCCTGGGGACCGATTTTTTGTTAATCGGAAGCCAATTCGAGCGGCGTTGTTCTAATCACAATCACTTATATAAATTAACTTTTTTTATATCTTAACTATCGCGGTGTCGGTTAACTAAACAGACATGCTTATTTTGATCTGTTAATTTTCTGTTCTGTCTGTTATTTACCTGTTATTTATAACCGTTACTCGTTTTACTTTACCCCACTGAATAGCAGGTATACCAAAGTCGAGCACCGCCGACTTAAATTTACGCTCTCGTTTTTTGATTATTATTGGCAAAACTTACTTTTTCGTTAGATTTGTGAATGTTCTTGACATTTTTGCTGACATCAAACTTATCACGATTTCTTTCACTGCCTCCGCTTTGATTTCCCGTTGTGTCTTTCATTTCCAGTTCCATATCAGAAAGAACAGTTTAATTTTCTTTCTTTCTCTACACACTGTGCCCAGACGCAACTCTTGTGCCCAGACGCAACTGCGTCCGCCATCTTGGATGCCGGTCTAATCACCTTAATAAATGTCCAAAACTTACCTTAATTCCTTGAGAAGAAAGAAAGAAAAATGCTTTTAACACAGATAACCAAGTTAACACAACAAATTTTATGAGTTTTAACTTCTTGTACAGATTTTTCAATTGAGAGCGCGATCAAACTAAACCAGTCCGCTTGGGAGCGCAATAGAGAGTAAGAGCGCACATTCGAAGGCGCCACGCCATGGCCGCAGCTATCGATAGCCAACAGCTGACGATAGGTTACCTCGATTGCATTGCTATTGACTTTTCTATCGGTCATCGACGTCTCTAGCGACTGCGCCCAGCTGCCTATAAAACCAGAGCCTGAGCGGACTTGCACTTTTTTTATTCGCTGCATCGGTCGGGTCAGCACCTTGGAGCAGCAGCATAAGCAGAATGTGATTCCTGGTTAGCACCGTCGTTTACCTACCGAGGATAGTGAGCCTCAGGTTGTACGATTTCCGAGTCGGCTCCCTGACCAAAGAATCAGATTGAGTACGGCCACGGCACACTTGGGTAGACGCGTCCCAACACAGCAAGGCCTCGAACGACTCGCGCCCCTGGGATGGCTCCCATGGGCAAGGCTAGAGATGAACGGAATCGGCCCGGAATTAGGTACCGCTGCCAAAATTTAGTCGCTGAGTTGCTTTAGTAGGCAACACTCAAACACGGTCGTTAGAGAGAGACAGACATAGTCAAACACATAACTGAGAGCCAAAATGACGTCGAACAGCTGACTGAGTGAATAGTTGTCGGCGCAGCAAATTGTGTTTCTATGTTAAGTCTTTGGCTGTGGGTTTTTGGATCTGTCACATATTTTATTTTATAATACAAAGTTATTTCATGTTCATTCGTCTGGAACTGGTCCAACCATAGAAAAACTAACATAGAAGCACACTTTGAAACGCCGCTCTTTTTTGAGTGATGTTAACGCCATTGTGACAAGGAGATACTTCAATAGTGACAACAAAATCTGTTACTCAAAATTATTGTCGACATTGGAAAACACGGTGGTTAGAGGGAGATGGACATAGTCAAAAAAAAACTCAGAGAGTCAAAAACTAACTCAAAGAGCCAAAATGACAGCGAACAGCTGACAAATGTCTGAGTGAAAAGTTGTCGACGCAGCAAAGTGTGCTTCTATGTTAGTTTTTCTATGGTCCAACCAGCAACATCGTCTTGGACAAGTTTTTAAGGTTCTTTGTTTTAAATATATTTCAGAATACGTATATAAGAACTTTAAAAACTCGCCCATTCCGAATAAGCTGTTTTTCTTTAACTTCTAAATAAAAGTTATTTCAGAATTCTAGTTTATAAATCATCCAACCCTGGACTCTTGGTTGTTTCTTCTTGATTTCCTATTTTTGTTATTTTCATAATCGCCTGGGGCCTAAAACATATACAAGACCTTGCCTTGTTGGCCTTCTTTGATGAATGCGATATTTTATCAGACGTTGGCTATTCTCGCGACGTGCATCTGGAGTCACCAGGCCGTCTGTAATCATAGCTATGCAGCCAAAGTCTAAACTTTCATGTTGGCGCTTTAGCGGACAAATAATAAGAGCTCTCTGGGGCGGTCGTGGTCGTTTTTTCAGAGTTATTAGAGCACAGTTCAGGTAGGTCAACGCCATCAGCAAATATCATATCATAAAGCACATAGTTCGCAGTCAATTCTTCTCAATGGGTCGAGTAGAGCCCAGTTTCGGGAGCGTGTACAGCACGCTGGTCAAAAACTAATTGTTAAAACAAAAGCCGCTTTCGATTTTTCAATGTTGACTTTATCTTTGACATTTTCTTGATTTATTTTAGCTTTCACATTCTGTGATTTTACAATTTAATTTTAAATTCTATAAATTTTTGGAAAATTTTTAAATTTTACTAACAACTTCAGTTAAATCTTTGGCTGTGGGTTTCTGGATCTGTGACATATTTTATTTTATAATACAAAGTCATTTCATGTTCATTCGTCTGGAACTTGTCCAACCAGCAACATCGTCTTGGACAAGTTTTTAAGGTTCTTTGTTTTAAATATATTTCAGAATACGTATATAAGAACTTTAAAAACTCGCCCATTCCGAATAAGGTGTTTTTCTTTAACTTCTAAATAAAAGTTATTTCCGAATTCTACTTTATAAATTCATCCAACCCTCGACTCATGGTTGTTTCTTCTTGATTTCCTATTTTTGTTATTATACTCTGTACCGAAGGTACATAGAGTATATTAAGTTTGTGCAAAAGTATGTAACAGGGAGAAGCAATCGTTTCCGACCCTATAAAGTATATATATTCTTGATCAGCATCAACAGCCGAGTCGATATAGCCATGTCCGTCTGTCCGTCTGTCCGTCAGTCCGTCTGTCTGTCTGTCTGTCTGTCCGTCTGTCTGTCTGTCCGTCCGTATGAACGAAGAGATCTACATATATTTCTTATACTTGCAGGCAGATCAAGTTTATTTTCAATTTTTGCCACGCCCCCTCCCGCCCCCGCAATTTGGAAAAAACTTCATATCTCCTACAGTTTTGGAGATAGATCGTTCGTTCCTTCTAGAGATACCTTGTAAACAAAATTATTTATCGATTTGCTGAAGGAATGATGAAGATCGGATGAACGGTACTCAAGTTATGGGCAAAAAACGGCCAGTTAACACCACCCGCCCCCCCACCAACAACCACAGCAACATACCCTAACCGTTCAACACAGGCAATCTTAGTGCGAGAGAGAAAGAGAGAGAGAGAGAGAAACTAAGAGAGCGCACCGCGTTGTGCGCGGGGTGTTAACTGGCCGTTTGACTCCTGAGCAAATGCGAGTGTAAGGGTACAGAGTATGTTATAGTCGGGCTTGACCGACTTTCTTTCTTGTTTTCATAATCGCCTGGGGCCTAAAACATATACAAGACCTTGACTTGTTCGCCTTCTTTGATGAATGCGATATTTTATCAGACGTTGGCTATTCTCGCGACGTGCATCTGGAGTCACCAGGCCGTCGGTGATCGTAGCTATGCAGCCAAAGTCTGCTAATTTTTCATGTTGGCGTTTTAGCGGACAAATAATAAAAACTCTCTGGGGCGGTCGTGGTCGTTTTTCAGAGCTATTAGAGCACAGTTCAGGTAGGTCAACGCCATCAGCAAATATCATATCATAAATCACATAGTTCGCAGCAAATTTTTCTCAATGGGTCGGGTGGTGGTAGAGCCCGGTTTCGGGAGCGTCTGCAGCACGCTGGTCAAAAACTAATTGTTAAAACAAGAGCCGCTTTTAATTTTTCAATGTTGACTATGTCTTTGACATTTTCTTGATTTATCTTAGCTTTCACATTCTGTGATTTTACAATTTAATTTTAAATTCTATAAATTTTTGGAGAATTTTTAAATAATACTAACAAATTCTGTTGGATTCCTCTGAAATATTCCTTGAAGCTTGGAGAAATATTAACCGCAAGCTAAGAATTGATTGTGTGAGACATTCAGGCTGTTCTAGGAAGTTGTAACCGCATACAATTTCGTTGAAAATCGAATCCATAAAAAAAACCTGTAAGAACCCGTATTTAGAGACAAACTACAATAATATATATTTTATATGTATTGAATATAGTTTTAGGCCCGTACTGCTCGGTAGCCCAGACTGTACTGCTCTCTCCCACATAGCCACATCCGAACATTATAATTTGTTGAGTGACAGTCTTCTCACAGCACTCTCTCACAAAACCATCTGTCTAAAAAACGGTACGGAGAACGCCGAAAAACTACATATAAAAAAACGTTGTAAAACCAAAAGGTTTGACGGCAGCCTCTCTTTTACCTACCTAAATATCCAGAATTTCAGTTTCTAGTCACACATTCTCACTATTTATACTCTGTACCAATGGTACACAGAGTAACTGGGAGAAGGAATCGTTTCCGACCCTACGAGCTAGCGTCGGCTGCCGACGAGACCACATTATACTTATTCCATCATGCCATAACCATTCTTCAGCAGAGGCAATCTTAGTACGAGAGAGAGAAACTTAGAGAGCGCACCGCGTTGTGCGCTCTAATAGTTTCTCTCTCTCTCACTAAGATTGCTTCTCTTGAACGGAACGTTGTTGTTATGGGTGGGGTGGGTGGGAGGCATGAATGAATAAACATAGATTGCGACATCCCGCGCACAAAAGTGGTCATCTACTGCGCAGGCACCGCTGACGTCACGGTTCGCGTGCTGCTATTGGTTGAAAATAGAGAACAGCGCCAGTTAAAAAAGAGAGCAAAGCTTGTGACAGTGGGACCAACTTTATAAATTTGCTTTTTTTTTTTAATAGTATTTAGCTTGTGAATTATCTCATTAAATTCATAGATATTTTTATTTAATGTAAATATAGCAACATATAACTAAATAAAACGTCAAATGTTATTGACTGCTTATAACATTTTAATGAAAGATATTGTTTTTAAAATTTTTTGATTTGATTTTATTGTGTTGTTTTGATATGCTTTTATTTTCGATTTATGTACTTTCCTTTTATGGCATTGTTAAAAATTCTAATTTTAAAATACATTCTAGACCGGAAAAAATTTTTTTTTACTTTTTCTGAAACACAGACATTTAAGGCTTCAGCTAAATGCTTTGCTATGTAATTGTTTGTTATGAGCAAGCCGTCAATATTTAAGTTCTTAAAAATAGTGCTACATGAAAACATAGCATCCATTAAATGTTTTGTTGGCTTTTTTAGGCCGCCCTCGCTTAAATGGTTCACCCACGTATATGAATCGTCTTTTGGACCAACCGCTAGTGTTGGTTCCTCATCCCTCAGTCGATGGCATATGTAACCGGCCAAATTCTCCAGACCGTCGACTTGCAAGTCGTTGAACTCTTCCTCATCGTTAGATGGCTCCGAAATCTCTTCGTTATTTGCGTTATCTGCCCTGAGTATAGAACCTAGGAAATTTATAAAATAGATTTTACTTTAATCACTTTTACTATTTATAATAATAATAATACCTGTTAGTGGATATGGAATTGCCTCTAGATCGGGTGTGTCATCTACTTCCACATTGGCATTTTCACCCAACATGCCTTCGTTACGCCCCATAATGTAGGAGCGAAGACGGTATTTAAATTCCAATTGACTTGGATGATCGAAGATGCCACCTTTCGATCTAATTAATCCAAAAAAATTTTCCAGGACATCCTGATTGAGGCGGTATGTCAATATAAATTTAACATTAAAAAGCCTGTTCACTTCAGAATAAAGCATTTGCAATGCTTTATTTGTTTGGAGAATGCCTACATAGAGTTAATATATTAAGAATCAGAGAATTGTAGAATTAAGTTCATTTTATACCTTGCTGAAATGGTAAGAGTGTTTTTTTTCCCACAGCTCTCATTTCAGATATCATTTTGGACATCTGATTAAGAATACCATTTTGGACATCCAACTGTAAGCCAAATGCGTGGCATCTTTTCCTGTTGTCGCATGTTGGCACTCTGACGTTCAAAACGTCAAACCAATCATTCGTCTAAATTAAAAAGGCATTAAATAATAAATTCATATTAGTGAAGTCAAATGCTTACCGTCTTAAATAATTGGTAACATTCCTGCCAGTTGTGTTCTGTCAAGTATCAAAGGCTAGCCGCTCTTGTGATTGCCTGCGAAATTGTGTGGGAAAACAGTTTTGTGGCTAATTTTACTTTTTGCCTTGCAGGACCAACGACTCTCAAATCAGAGGCTGATATTTTGTGGGTTATTTTTAAATCATCATTCGACGTCATTCTTAAAAGCTCAAGAACTAAACTTTTATTAACTATTTTACCCTGAATTAAAAATCCGCTGTCAATAAAATGGTTCCTTAACAGCTTAATTAAATGGGGCACATCGGCGAAAACGAATATTCTTCTACCATCGTAGGTAAACCTAAAAAAACAAGAAAGAAAGTCGGTCAAGCCCGACTATAACATACTCTGTACCCTTACACTCGCATTTGTTCGGGAGTCAAACGGCCAGTTAACACCCCGCGCACAACGCGGTGCGCTCTCTAAGTTTCTCTCTCTCTCTCTCTCTTTCTCTCTCGCACTAAGATTGCCTGTGTTGAACGGTTAGGGTATGTTGCTGTGGTTGTTGGTGGGGGGGTGGGTGGTGTTAACTGGCCGTTTTTTGCCCATAACTTGAGTATCGTTCATCCGATCTTTATCATTCCTTCAGCAAATCGATAAATAATTTTGTTTACAAGGTATCTCTAGAAGGAACAAACGATCTATCTCCAAAACTGTAGGAGATATGAAGTTTTTTCCAAATTGCGGGGGCGGGAGGGGGCGTGGCAAAAATTGAAAATAAACTTGATCTGCCTCCAAGTATAAGAAATATATGTCCCATACATGTCAAACCTCTATCTCTTACCATCTCTGAGATCTCTTCGTTCATACGGACGGACGGACGGACGGACGGACGGACGGACAGACGGACGGACGGACAGACGGACAGACGGACATGGCTATATCGACTCGGCTGTTGATGCTGATCAAGAATATATATAATTTATAGGGTCGGAAACGATTCCTTCTCCCTGTTACATACTTTTGCACAAACTTAATATACTCTATGTACCTTCGGTACAGAGTATAAAAATGGTTAAATTCGAAATATCTTCTTTTACTGAAAAGTTACCATGGTTATTGGAAGTTGACTTTAAGTTCCTTATACAGCCTTCTATTGCCGCCACCAAGGTCTCTCACAACTGCCACAACTGTATAGCCACAGTCTTTCATTGTATTTAAAATTTTCAACAAAATTGCTTCTGTCATTTGACAGTCGTAATCATAAAAAATTGGTTACTTCTATTTAAGGAATTAATTATAATAAAATAAGGGAACAAAGTTTCTGATCACAACTAACCTCTTAGCATAGCAACCTGTACATAGCCAGCAGGTGCTAGTGTTGCATCTGCTGCCTGGTCGTAGGAGTTTGTTTCTCTTATCTTCATTTCGTCAAAGCTTAAGACACACAATTTATCCATTTGAGACATTTGGCTAGTCGCAGAAAAAATTTTAACGACTGGCTCCAAAATGCCTGTTGTAACATAGAGCTTTTGAGACCATCGCTGCAATGTTCTCGCCGACGGCAATGGAAACTTTTTCCTACGAAGCAGCTTGTATGCTTTGGCGCTTGTGGAATACAACGATATCGACTGGGCAATGTCGGCCTGCGTCCAGGTTTGTTTTTTGTCGCCGTTCTTTATTTTTTTCACCTGGCCTTCCGTAAATAACTGTAGCAACATATCTTGCAAGTTTTTGTTGGCAAAACTTAAGGTTTCCACTTGCAGATTGAGGTTCTTTATTGTAAGTAAAGATTCACCATGTGCCTTCTTTAAAATGTCATTCTCATTTCGCACCGCCTCTCTGAAAATATCATTTGTTTTGTTTCAATAATTCTCTTATTTTTATAGTACTCACAAATCCCGTTTTAATGCTATAATTTGAAGAATTTCGCCGCTATTACATAGCACTTGGCCTTCTTCACGATTTTCCACAAATATCGGTGGATTAAGTTGGAGAACACTTTCCTGGGGTGAAGTCTGTTTCTGTGTTGGCACTGCGTCTGGTTTAAGTTTGGGGACATTATTTTCAGTCAATCCTATGCAAAAAAAAATAATATTTAGGCATTTGTTTAACACTTAAAGCTTGTAGCTGGAATATAGCTCACCCAGTTCAAATTTAAAATTTCGTTCATAATCTTCATTTTTAAAATGTAATGAACAGACACGGTCATTATATTTGATTGGCCTGCCAATGTCACTGAAGGCGCACCAGCTTTTAAGCACTTCTGGTTTTCTTGGGTATCTAAAGTAGTGCACATTGTTACCTAGAACGACAAACAATTACAAATACATATATTTTTACACATTTTATATTTTTATTTAATAACAAATTACTTACATTTTTGTTTGTTATTTTGCCTGCAGCCGACCACAGTGCACCTCATTTTATCTAACTGTGTTTTTTTTACAGGGTTGTCGAAACTCTCGAATATCACACGTTTTGTATGTCAATTGTATGGCCTTAATTTATATTAAAAAAAACGTTATATGGTGGCAACTCTTCGAAAAGCACCGCTGACGTTTTATAACGGGAAAACATGCGCATGTCGCAATCTAAGTTTATTCATTCATGGGTGGGAGGTGTTAACTGGCCGTTTGACTCGTGAGCAAATGCGTGTGTAAGGGTACAGAGTATGTTATAGTCGGGCTTGACCGACTTTCTTTCTTGTTTTGTTGTAATTAACGGGATAGCGTCATATCTCCGACGTCATATCTCCGACCAGTACATTTTGCCGTCGGAGATACGACGCTTTTTTTCTGGCGGAGATAAGACGTTTTAAAACGACATATCTCCGACAGAAAAAATGCGTCATATCTCCGCCAGGAGGTATGTCGTTTTGAAACATCATAACTCCGTCATAAGATATGACGCTTTTTGATCCGCTGTTGATCACAGCGGAGATATGACGTTTTAGAACGACATATCTCCGACAGAAAACAAGAAAGAAAGTCGGTCAAGCCCGACTGTAACATACTCTGTACCCTTAACGTCGCAGCTCGCATTTGCTCACGAGTTATACGCGCTCATCTCTAAGTTTCACTCTCTCTCTCTCTCTCTCTCTCTCTCTCTCACTAATAGCCTATTTCCACCAAAGAAATGAATCTTCATTTCTTGAAATGAGAAGAAATGAAGAAAATGATATCATTTCTTCCATACAAATTGTTGTTGCATTTTGCCCTTCATTTCTTTCATTTCTCAAAAATGATGGCATTCCCCACGAAGGAATTTGGTATTTTTTTTAAAAGTACTCGCTACTCTCTGTCAGTACTCGTTACTCTCTGGAAATAGAAAATGTCATCACCAATAAACTGTTGATATGAATTTAAAAAGTAGGCGCAATTTTGTTTAAAATATAAAATAGTCAAATAAAGTTGTCTATTTAGCTTTCTGCTGATAATTCAGGGCGTTAACAATGCGTTCGCCCAGGGTAATTGCTTTCCTGCCGGGTATTTCTTTGTTTGGGTAAATATTGCAAAAACTCCCCGTCAGTTTGAAAGTGGCGCCTGTTGTTTAAATCAAACCATTCAGCTGTTTTTGTCAACGTGGCATTGCGAATATCAAAATGATGAAGATTTGTCAATGGAAACAGCATCATTTTTAAAAATGAAAATGATAAGAAATGAAGCCAGTGGAAATAGGCTATAAGATTGCCGTTCAATAGAATGCTGTGGTGATGGGTGGGGGTGTTTACTGGCCGTTTTTTGCTCATTACTTGAGTATCGTTCATCCGATCTTTATCATTTCTTCAGCAAGTCGATAAATAATTTTGTTTTCAAGGTATCTCTAGAAGGTACGAACGATCTATCTACAAAACTGTAGGAGATATGACGTTTTTTCTAAATTGCGGGGGCGGGAGGGGGCGTGGCAAAAATTGAAAATTAACTTGATCTGCCTGCAAGTATAAGAAATATATGCCCCATACATGTCAAACCTCTATCTCTTACCATCTCTGAGTTCTCTTCGTTCATACGGACGGACGGACAGACAGACAGACGGACATGGCTATATCGAATCGGCTGTTGATGCTGATCAAGAATATATATACTTTATAGGGTCGGAAATGATTCCTTCTCCCTGTTATATACTTTCGCACAAACTTAATATATGTACTCTATGTACCTTCGGTACAGAGTATAAAAACCAATGAGCAGGGCCAAGCTTCTCTTAATCTCTTGGCGTGTGTGCTTATAATTTTTTGCACAAGAGACAGACATATTAAGTAGTTAGGATTATTTAAATGTTAATAATCGGCAAAAGAAAGTTTTTATGGGAACGTTTTTATATCAAGTCGATATAGCCATGTCTGTCTGTCCGTATAAGGAAACAAATCTTTTTTTGGCATTGCCCATATGTTTGAGGTTTCAAAAAGTATCGCGAATTTTATGTTTATTCAAAAAGTATGTTTTGTTTCCCCTTCAAAATAGTCCCCCTCGGATATAATACATTTATTTCGTTTCTTCCAATACTCGAAGCACTTGAAAAATCATTTTTTGTGACTTTGCTTAGCTCCTCCTTAGATGCCTTCTTTATCGCCTCATTCGTATCGTAGCGTCGTCCTTTCATGGGCCTCTTTAGTTTTGGGAACAGAAAAAAGAGGGCCAGATCGGAGAAATACGGTGGCGGCGGCATTATTAGAGTGTTGTTTTTGGACAAAAATTCGCGCACAACGACTTTATTATTTGAAATCATCAAAAATCGAATATGAGCCAAAACACTTGCAAGCAAAAATAGCTGGCAAAAACAAAGTAAACATAAAGTAGACTGCAATATATCGAAAATCGATTAAACGTAGCCCTCTTAAATTCAAAATTCAGAGTTCAGAGATTCCTCGATGGTACAAACCACGACATTAGCTCCCCTGTACCACTTTATGCCATCAAAAATAGCTAGGAAAAGATGTTTTGTGAGTTTCATGGCATCGTGAATGGACCGCATTAAGACTCTCCCAGGACTAGCCACTTTTCAACTGAAATCATCCCTTCCGGGTCCTTTCGGTCGATAATGGCCCTCCTTCTGGTCCAATCCTCTTGTTCTCCGAAGTCTTTGACGGGTCTTCAAATCGCTATCGCTTCTAGTTATGACGCTTTCCGCCATCCTCGCTCTACTTTTGGGAGGACGTTGTCGACGGAGATTCCATCGCCGTCGTGGTAGCCGGTGCATTCAGTGCGGCCATAGTACCCTGCGCAGTGCCTTCTCCCTAGCTGTCAGTGACTTCGAGTTGCGGTCTTTAAGTGTCTTAAGATTCTTAAGTGATGTTTTGTGCCCGGAGCGCTGTTTTCGCCGGATATCATCATCTGTCGCTGCTTCCTTCAACAGTGGCCGATGTAGGATCTTTCTTCTTCAGTAGCTTTTTGTTGTCAGGCATGCAATCACAAGCTATTCTGCTGTCATCGAGAGATTTCTGGGACTCACAACATCATCCAGATAGTTCACAGCATTGGTATCCATGGTGCTAACGTCTCCTCCAGTTTGCGTTGAAACATTAATTCTTTCATTCTTCACAATCCTTGTGGGCAATGTAACAACTTGGATTTAGTATACTTTTGGAAACTAGTATTTATAAATGAGCCTAGCTCTGATGCTACGACTGAACTGAGCTCACTCTATTAGACACATTTGATGTGCTATGACAGTCCTATCACAGAGCTCTCCCACATGCCCCATACATGTCGAACGTCTGGCTCTGAAAATCACTGAGCCTAAAACGTTTATACGTTAGACGGACATTGCTATATATAGTTAGACTCAGGTTTCCATTTACATACGGTTTACTATTTACATTGTCAATAAAGGTTTGTCTCTCTGTTTCGTCTACTACTTCTCCTCGTCGTTCATTCTCTATATCAGTGGTGACCAAAATGCCAAAAGCAACTCATAATTCTGCCGACGTTGCAGTCGACACACGTTTAGAGTAAGAGAATTTATAGAATGTGTTCTATAAATAGCCCGCATGGCGGCTTGCTTTCTTACGAACTGCGTGTTTGGTTTTTTGTTCTCTCACGAGGCATTTGTTCGTTTGCTTGTTGCTTATGTTGAAATTTCAACATGTTTACTTCGTCTTTCGCTGCTACGCACACAAGCGCAATGCTTGATTGTGTCAGTTTGGACCCCACTGCTCTATATACAGTTTGAGCATCGTCTTTGTCTTAAAATACCTATTTTTGCATATAATTCCAAAGTCTTCAATAGTTAGTTTAATTTTCTATGCTAAATATGTTATACTACATCCCTGTGTCACCTTGACCCAAATAACCAAAGACCAAGACAAAGCAATTAAGGATCACAACCAACAAAAAGAAAAATGCCGAAATACCAAAAGGAAAGAGAATGTCTCTCTCTAAGCTTATTGGCTCAACTAAGGCGTAAGCGAGTCACAAGACACCAATCCCAATCCCGCAGCTCTCAGTCTGCCAAGACGGCAAGAAAATGAATGTCAGAAATTGCAGTGTCCAACCAAAAAAAAAAAAAGAAACGGGGAAAAAATGGCAAAAGTGGGTAACAAACATTAGGCGAAACCGTAGCTGGCAACTGACCCAAAAAGTGAACAAAAAAAAAAAAAAGAAAAGGCCAAAATAGAGCCGAAAAAAGCAATTTATGCGGGTAGCCAGTGCGAGGTACAGCTGCTGTACGCTGCTGTTGATAACCCCCAACCACAGTGAGCGGCGAAAAGGTGGGTGGCTGTGGGGCGGGCGTTGTGTGTGAGCAAACATAAACAACAGTTACGCTCGAACAACGGGCAAAAGTTGCATTTCCGCTGTAACCGTTTTCCGTACGGGAAATGCGATCGACGCGTGTTTGAAATATTGGCCCCCAGAAAATATCTACCCATCTCTCTCTCTCTCACTCACTGCCATCTCTTTCACTGCTGTGGATGTTGTGGTTATGCAGCAGCCATTGAACGCTTAATCATGTTCAGCCTAGAAACTTCGATTGCTGTTCATTTTCAGCTCATTTGAGCGGATTTTCTGACTGGGTACAGTACACACTTCCAGTGCCAAAGAAAAGACGGTTGGGCCCCTTTTTGGCGTTTTTCCCCTTCACCACCTAACCGAAATGTCAAAGTGTGTACACTTGGGGAAAACGGGGAGGGAAAAAAAAATACAAGAATGCTTTCATCAAAAACGATTCACAATTTCCAACTGAAACCGAAATCTAACATTAGCCTGGCTTGAAAACTAAAACTTTACAATCGAATATTGCGGAGACCTCACACATGATCCAAGAGAAGTGTACAAAATCATCAAATTCCTTCGACCAGCGCTTAATAAGCCCAAGAACACTCCTGGTTTTACAAACAGTAGCCGTAACATGAGAGTCAAATTTAAGTCGGTGATCAAGAATTACCCCTATATCATTTACCTCATTGGCTGTATCATTTAAGCACTCAAGTGGGACATTATGAAGCATATAAGTGAAGCATTGTGGCAAGCTTTTGTAAACTCTCATAACTCTTTACTTGGAACTGTTAAGGCTTTTTAGATTATCTTTACAGCAAGACTGAAATGCATCCAAGTCAGCTAGCAAATCATTATATGTTAAACATAGTTTTACATCATCAGCGTACTCAGCTGGAGCTCACGAGAGTGAGTCAAAACTGACGGAAGATCATTTATGAAGAGAGTAAAAAGCAATGGACTCAAGTAACTCCCTTGGGGTACTTCAGAGATAACTTGGATTAGTTTAGAATATGAATTACAAAATATAACTTTTTGTGTTCCAGAACTTAGGTAATCAGAGATCCAACTAAGAAAGTTATAGCCTATTTCCACTGGCTTCATTTCTTATCATTTTCATTTCTAAAACTGATGCTGTTTCCATTGACAAATCTTCATCATTTTGATATTCGCAATGCCACGTTGACAAAAACAGCTGAATGGTTTGATTTAAACAACAGACGCCACTTTCAAACTCACGGGGAGTTTTTGCAATATTTACCCAAACAAAGACATACCCGGCAGGAAAGCAATTACCCTGGGCGAACGCATTGTTAACGCCCTGAATTATCAGCAGAAAGCTAAATAGACAACTTTATTTGACTATTTTATATTTTAAACAAAATTGCGCCTACTTTTTAAATTCATCTCAATAGTTTTTTGGTGATGGAACTTTCTATTTCCAGAGAGTAAGGAGAAGTGACAGAGAGTAGCGAGTTCTTTTTAAAAAAATACCAAATTCCTTCGTGGGGAATGTCATCATTTTTGAGAAATGAAAGAAATGAAGGGCAAAATGCAACAACAATTTGTATGGAAGAAATGATATCATTTTCTTCATTTCTTGTCATTTCAAGAAATGAAGCTTCGTTTCTTTGGTGGAAATAGGCTATTAGTTTCAGTTTATGAAGCAACAAGGAGTGGTTAACAGAATCAAAAGCCTTACTAAAAAACAGTATAAATGACGTCAGTTTGCATCTTACATAAGAACCCTTTGATCACTAATGATGTAAGCTCTAATAAGTTAGTGGTAGTAGATCGACGCTTCACAAATCCATATTGATTGGATGAAATAATGGTACTACAAAAATGTTGCAGTTGAGATGTCATAATTCTCTCAAAAGCTTTAGGAATTGCAGACAACTTGGAAATACCTCTGTAATTCTCAGCATCAGACTTATTACCTTTTTTGTATGGAGAGGAATGATATAAGATTCCTTCCACAACACAGGGAAAGATGATGACTCAAGAGACAATTCAAATAATTTATGAATTGGCTTACAAAGTGCATCAGCACAAAACCTAAGTACACAAGCAAAAAAACTCAGCAAACAGATCAGCTATGGCCTGATCGGTGTTTGTTTTCACATTAGCATACTTTGTATAGAATTTTTATGAAAATTTTCAACAAACCCCATTGGGGCAGCAACATTATATTGGGCCTATGTGAATTCGGATACAAATACTTAAAATTCTAAAGTACAATTCTAAAGTACTTTTCATACGCAAATCCACATTCTAAAGTACCAAGCACCCCTCACGTGCAACTGCAACCACAACCGCGCCGATTTTTATGCCTTCAGCCTCCCCAACGTCCGCTTCGCCCCAGTTGACACCATAGCCAACAAAACGAAGTTGTTTACAGGTCCTACGCGTACAACAGACCACATCGAAACGATATCCTTTCACATAGTATCTTAATTTGCGAATTGCCCACACAATTGCGAGACACTTCTTCTCGGTAGCCGAGTAGTTCTCCTCGGTATTCGTTGACTAGCGTAGGCCATGACTCGTTCCTTCCCCTGGATCCTTTGCGTCAGCACTGCCCCCAAGCCATAATTGCTAGCGTCCGTCTGTAATGTGAGCTTCTCTATACCACGACGCAATCCCTAGGCACCTACGGAGCTCCTTGCATGAGGTTCTCTTACTGCAGCTATCTTCTGTGGGTCGGTGTGAATCCCGGCTTCGCAGATCACATGTCCCAGATAAACGAGGCTGCGTTGGAAAAACTTGCACTTCTTTTTGTTAAGTCGTAAATTTGCTTCTCGAAGCCGATGGAAGACAGCTTGCAGGTTTCAAACATGATCTTGAAAAATATGTGTGATCCGGGAGAGAGGGCATTGAGTTCGCAAAAATCCATATCTTCATTGAAAAAAATCGTAGAATTGTTTGTCATTGTTGATTTCAAAGTTAAGGAGTAGTTCTTTTCGATACTATCAATAAACAGTCAAAACAGAAGTATAGGTTCTCCACAAAACGCTTATAACAAGAGTCAAATAAGGCATTTTTTGTATCTTTAAGCTCAAATTACTAAAAAATCTCGACGTGATGGACAATTTCTGAAAACAGATTTGTGTTCAACACACGAAAATAATCTAGAATCACCACCGACCGACCCTTCAATATACTGCAAAAAGTCAAATTTTGTTATTTTGTGTAATATTTCAATTTTTCCATACTATCTAGAGTACACTTTGAACAGGTCAATAACTGACTTCTCATGTAAGAACCAGAAAGCGCTGGATTTACACAGCGGGAAAAACCAAGAACATTGGACTCAAGATGAGCGTTACGAAACGTTACGAAAAACCGTGCATGAATGGCTTTTCAAGAACAACTTTTTAAAATCGCAAATGCTCAAATCGAGTTAATTTGATTTGAGTTGACATTCTTGCGTTTTAAGAATATTTAAAAGTCAACTGGAAATTAAATTTCATTGATTTTGGATAAGGTAATAAGCGGATTCCTCACATTTTGGGGCTTCAAAGGAATTGGGAAAGGGACACACCTCTTTGGATTGGAAGGGAAGGGAGGCGGTAACTATTAATTTACAAGCGCTGGATATGCTGTTGCTCCTCCGCCCATATTCCATCGCAACGCATAACTCCAATTGAATTAGTAAATTAGTTATTTCACTTGACTTAGCTATCATATGAGTTATCATACCTCTGGAAGCTGTAAATTGATTCTTAACAAACTCAAATGAAAGCTCAGATTGGCTATCATAAGAACATTTTGAGAAACTCGTACAGAAACTCATATGAAAACACAGTCAAGTGGAAAAATAACTTTACAAAGATTTCCATGGTACTATAACTAATATTATTGTAACATAGTTTTTATACACTATACCAAAAAGTACACAGAGTATATTAAGGTTTTGCAAAAGTGTGTAACAGGGAGAAAGAATCATTTCCAATTCTATAAAGTATATATATTCTGAATCAGCATCAACAGCTGAGTCAATCAATAGCCAAATCCGTCTGTCAGTCTGTCGGTTCGTAATGACAGTTGAAGTTTGAATGTGATATGTAGTACAGTGCTGCTTTGTATTTACAATGAGCGCGCCGATAGGAATGCTAAATGCATCCGTGAACTTTATCGGAACTTTCGCATGCTAGTGTGACCGTTCTCTTCAAATAAAGTTAGGCTTCGCGTGCTTCGCGCGCTTCGTGTTTGTTTGAATTCTGCTGTGATTTTGAAAATGAAGAAGAACATGAGTGGAAGAGAGATTAGAGATCTGGAATGGACCGAGTCAAAAGTGCTCCAGTATTAAAAGCTTGTGCTTGACTTAGTCGTAAATGTTTGCGTGTTTGTACCTTAAGACTTCGTGCAAAGTTTGGTTAAGATAGCTGTAAAACTGACAGAGGTGATAGCATAGAATCAGACGGACAGACGTAGAAGAAGTATATAATCAAGAATATATATATTTTATGTGGTCATTGACTTGAAACTTAAGGCACATTCTAAACACATCAAGAGCTTTAACAAAGTGTTCACCAATTTTCATTATAAAGAAATTGGAATTTCACAAATCTAGCAGCCCAGAAATGTATCACACACATTTCTCATTTCCCTCTTCTGCCAATTTATACTCTGTACCAAAGGTTCAAGTTTGTGCAAAAGTTTGTAACAGCCAGAAGGAATCATCTCCGACCCTATAAAGTATATATATATTCTTGATCAGCAGCAACAGCCGAGTCGATATAGTCATGTCCGTCTGTTCGATGAGATCTCAGAGATGGTAAGAGATAGAGGTTTGACATGTATGGGACATATATTTCTTATACTTGCAGGCAGATCAAGTTTAATATCATTTGGAAAAAACGTCATATCTCCCACAGTTTTGATGATAGATTGTTCGTACCTTCTAGAGATATCTAGTAATCAACGTTATTTAACGATTTGCTGAAGAAATTATAAAGATCGGATAAACAATACTCAAGTTATGAGCAAAGTTAGCCGGCATCCCCCACCGGCACTTCCTGCCAACCACCACTGTATACAAACAAAAGTTGCGAGATTCCAAAACCGCTATAAACAGTACGTGGAAAACGTGTTTCTTCTTCTTTAGCAAGAAGAACGTCAGCGCCAGTACAAAATATAAAATGTTTCACCAACTGCAAAATCAATAATGTGCTACGGAGCTGAAGTCTGGGATTGCACCAAATTTGAAGAAGTTGAAAAACTTCTGAGGTTTTTTTTATAAAAAGAGCTTTCTATCTTCCTCAGCACACTCCCACGTACGCCATACACTTGGAAACAGGCCTTTCGGAGCTTTATGAACACACATTAATGCGGCACTTTCGATACGTGAACGAAGTCCTATCACTACCACGGCACCGGCTTGGTAGAAACCAAGTCGCAATGTATCCTTGTATGGGAAAACCTATCGCAGTAGTATCGTATTGACTTGATATAGGCAGCCCTTCAACTTGCCCGAACAAATTATGAAATATCTGCACACCAAAGCCAAACTCGTTACAGCTATAGACAACTGAACCTGGATCTCAAGGAGCTTAACTACTTCCAAGACCAATATGACACAACTTCGATCTCAGCTATATTCAAAGCCAGAACTAAGATGCTGAACCTGAACTATTCCCCACATAGGCATAACCCATCTAAGATACGCAGCCTTTGTAAGCTTGGAAAACGGGAAGATGTCATCCGATTTTGGAGCATCGACTGCTCGCATGGAACAAACCAGTTCTCACAAACGACGAGATCCAACTTGTGTTAATTGGCATGGACTGGAACAGATTAGCTACCTATGTCAAAGAGGCAACACGTTACAGAACCAGCATAATGACAGGGGACTTTTAATTAAAAGGCAGCTGTCGGGTTTTCTTCTTGGTGGAAGATTCATTATATCACGACGAGCGGGAAAGGTGGGTGGAGTAGACCTACGAAAACTCGCAATATCGACCTTATTCCTATATATGTATCTATAGGTAATATAGTTTATAATGTATATATATATATAACGTATTTTAATTAATTAAATTTTATGTAATAGGCAGATGGCTTTGTGCCAAGCCTTTTTCTTAAATGTTCTTTAGTTTTGCTAATCGAATGAATTGAAAAATGGAAAAAATATACCAAATAAAAGAACTACTACTACTACTACTACAAACAAACACAATCTTTGGGAGAGAGAGAGAGAGAGAGAAACTTAGAATTAAGCGTATTACAGCGTATAATGTGTATAACGCGTAAAACAGCGTATAAGGCTTATAACACCGTTGTTCAAACATGAACAAATGTTCAAACATGAACATGAGACGAGACGTCAAACCACACGTAGCACAGCCGATCATAACTCAGCATCATAAATATGTCATTAAATTTAATTACGGTTGCTTTTCAAACCACTTGAAAAAGGGCAGCCGGTGCACTTAACATGCATCGTGGAAGGCAATGTGTAGTCCTTCCACGAATGCATTTCTATATTTACATACACGGACGTGACTACACTCACATCCTTAAGATAAGATTAGAAATAAGGGATGAGAATTTATGAATAAAAGGTACCTTGCTCAGACTGAGCAGGTTAGTACAATTGAAACCTGCAACAAGCGTGCTCGATTAAAGGTGTATAAGTTCATACATTTTTTGGTCCTTCGAACCGACAAGATTTACTTGAAAGACTAGTAGGTCAGTGCAGTGTTAAGCGTTTTTCCGTGGCTTAAGACAACGGAATCAGTGGTTTTTAATTAAAAACTGTAAATTAAAACAACAGGGTCTACTTGGTGACCTAATTAAAGACATTTTTCAAACGCGAAACCAAATAAAAAAAAATCTCCAGAATGCTGTCCGTGAAGTTGGTGGAAATAATGAAGATGCAGGTGGAGATCACCAAAGATCTCCACCAACTCATCAAGGAAAAGGCAAATGATAGAGAAATCGATGAAAAGGTAGCAAAATTCAATGCAAACCATTCAGTATTGCTCAAATCTGGAATTGTCGATCACGAATATTTCAATGATAGAGTATTCGAAAACACTCTAGCGCGAATCAAGTCTTACAAAGAGGCAAGCTTGAAGCTAGAATTGAAAGATAAATCAATAGATGAAGCAGCCGGGGAATCGAAAGAAGCAATGAAAATGCAGCAGATAAGGAAAACTCCTCCGGCTAATGTTGATACGGACAGCATTCGATCAACGAGCTCAGTAGACGATTGGGTGATTCAGCTGGATGCCCTGGGAGAGCAACTGAAGCTGGCTATTGAAGAAGCTTCTAAAAACTTCATGGAATTGAGTAATTACCAACTCATAAAGCCCAAAACAAAAATTAAAGTCTTGCTGGCGGAGTTGGACGAAGTGCATAAGAAGCTGCAAACAATGTACAATCTTAGCGCCTTTGAAAGCGACAAGATTCGCGATATGAGAATTGATGCCATTACAATGATGGAAACGCTGGACGTCAAAATGCAGCATATAGTTGTAGCAAAGGAGGAAAAGCCAGCTCCGACTCCAGCAATTTTGCCAACTATACCAGTTATCCAGATACCGCAATTCTCAGGAGACCCAGCCGAGTGGAGGCCATTCTGCCAATTATACGAGCAGTTTATACACACTAATAAAGATATCAGCAATGTTCAAAAGTTGAGTTATCTGAAGTCCTACCTCAAGGGAGAAGCAGCAATGGTAGTGGGTCACCTACTCCAGGGAGAAGCCGAAAATTATGAATTGGCCTGGGACTTAGTTTACAAGAGGTATGAAAATAACAGAAAAATTTTCAATACCCATTTGAACAAAATTTTGGGGCTGGAGCTTTTACGAATGACATCTCAAGAGGATATACGCGCATTTCTGGATACAGCAAAAAACTGCATTTATGCTGCAAAGAAGAAAGCAGAACTTAGCGACGAGGTAGATGTAATTTTCGCTCACCTTCTGCTGCGTAGGTTCTCAACAGAGGCTCTTCAACTCTACGAGCAGCATATCATAACAAAGAACCGGGAAATACAATCGTTAAAAGATGTGATGGATTTTATTGAGCACCTGTTCATCTCAGTAAACCCAGTGCCAAAAGAGGTGGTTGTAGTACAATCACAACAAAGAAGTTGCCGATTCTGCTCTATGAATGGGCACGATGTGTTGAAGTGCCCAAAGTTTAGAGGGGCGCCGATGAAACAACGAATTGACTTTGTCAGAAAACATCGCTTGTGCTATCGCTGTTTTGGTGCACATAGTCTGATCGACTGCAGGAAGCTTTGGAAATGCGGCAAATGCAACAAGAACCACAATACGTTGATTCATGAGGACCCAAAAAAGGAGAGTGTAAACTGTCTCAATCAAAATGAGGGACAGGAAACTCTATTGGCTACTGCTCTGATAAATGTCAAAGATTCGGCTGGCAATTATCAAATATTAAGAGCACTCATGGATGGAGGATCGCAAAGAACGATCATATCAGAGGAAGCTGTTCAACTTCTAAGGTTGCCAAGAAAAAGAGAAAAGGTGGAAATCCAAGGAAAATTCTCAAATGGCATAGAGATTTCCAAGAACAGTGTTCAGCTGATGATAAAGCCAAGATTCTCAAACAAATTTGAAACAAGTACTGAGGCATTAGTGTTGTCAAAGTTACAAAGAGTCTTGCCAAGCAAAAATATTGACATTGATGTTAATAAAGATTGGAAAAATTGCAATCTTGCCGACCCCAACTTCAATAAGGCCAGCAGAATAGACCTCATTGTTGGCGCGGATTTGTTTCCGGCTATTATGATGAGCCAGGTGAAAACCATTCAAGGAACACTGGGCCAAAAAACGAAATTTGGTTGGATAGTGTCGGGAAACATCTCAAAAGCCAAACCAAATAAAATCATCGCGGCTGCAACAACAATAAATATTGACGATCTGGAGAGATTCTGGGAGCTGGAGGAGGAAGAAAATTTCAAAACTAACGAGAAGTCAAGCTGCGAAGACCATTACCAAAATACTACAACTGTGGATACTGATGGACGCCTTGTAGTATCAATTCCCTTTCGCAGCGAGTTTGAGCTGGGAGACTCGCGCAGGCAAGCAGTAGCAAGACTGATGCAAATGGAAAAGCGTTTCAAAAAGGATAACAACATGTTCCAGCAATATAAAGCATTCATGGAAGAGTACCTACGGCTGGGTCATATGGTGGAGGTAGAAGCAAAAGGTCAAGGAAAGTACTACATGCCACACCAAGCAGTCATGCGACCTGACAGCCTAACCACGCAACTGAGGGTGGTTTATGATGCCTCTGCAAAAACTAGCAATGGACTCAGCTTAAACGATGTCATGGCCATCGGGCCAAAGATTCAAAAGGATATTTTCGACATTCTGGCAAATTGGCGATTATGGAAATTCGTAATGACTGCTGATATTGAGAAGATGTACCGGCAGATCAAAATTAAAGCAGAGGATCAGGATTATCAACACATTGTATGGAGAGAAGATCCAAAGGAGCCAATACGAGAGTTTAAATTGGCAACTGTGACATATGGAACGTCAGCGGCACCATTTCTGGCAGTGCGCTCATTGCAACAACTGGCTGATATTCACTGCCAGAATGATGAGGCATTAACCAAGGTTATTAAAGAGGACTTTTATATGGATGATATGATGACCGGAGACAACACCGTTGAAGGATGTATCGACACTCAACAAAAACTTCGGAACGTGATGCAGAAGTCTGGCATGAACCTAAGAAAATGGATCGCCAATGATGAAAATATTACGGCTATGATCGAAAACAGCAGCAAAGTCGACAAAATCGCAATAAAAAAAGACGAAGCAGTTAAAACACTGGGTCTACACTGGGACCCATCAAGAGATATCTTCACCTTCAGTGTCAAAATGCCCCTGCTGGATCGGGTAACAAAACGCACTGTCTTGTCGCAATTGGCAAGAATATTTGACCCACTTGGATGGCTTACACCCGTAACCTTACAAGGAAAGAGTTTTATCCAAGAGCTATGGAAATTGACGCTTTCTTGGGATACAGAACTCGATGAAGTGTCTGCAAAAATTTGGCGAGAATATGCAAGTGAATTGCCATTCCTTGCAAAACTGAAAATACCTCGTTGGATTAGAAGCACAGGTTCTGAAACAATAGAACTTCATGGTTTTTGCGATGCATCAGGGAAAGGATATGCAGCCGTCGTGTATACCAAAATAGGTAGCCAGGTCACATTACTGGCAGCCAAAAGTAAGGTGAATCCCATAAAAAACAAAAAGACAATACCAAAGTTGTAGCTATGTGCAGCTCATTTGTTGTCTAAGCTGCTGTCTAAACTCCAGCAAACGTTGAGAAGCAAAAGCCAAGTCTTCGCATGGAGTGACTCGCAAATTACGCTAGCTTGGATCAAAAACAAAAGGAGCAAAGATAAGTTCGTCAAAGCCAGAATTGATGACATTGCCAAAAAACTGCCAGAAGTAATTTGGAATTATGTAAGGTCGGACGAAAATCCCGCAGACGTAGCTTCAAGAGGAATTTCACCCAAAAAGTTGGAAGAACAGACCATTTGGTGGCAAGGACCACAGTGGTTATCAAAGCCTGCTAATCAATGGCCAGAGAATAAAGACGCCGAGACAATTGTAGTGTCTACAGTACTGCAAGATGCCAACCCTCTGACTCCGCTGCTGTCAAAGTTTTCTAGCATCAAGAAGCTGGAGAACGTGATCGTTTTAGTTCTGCGCTTCATTAGAAAGCTACGATCGAGAGTTACGCAGAATACTGATTCCCATGAAAACGAATGGAAGAGAGCAAGAATAATTATTATTTTTGGGAAAATCCCATATCGCTTCGCTGTTGGTAAATAACGCGCACAAAACTACTATTCATGGAGGAGTGAAGCTCATGAGAAATCTTTTGGAGCGGGAATATTGGATATTTGGGTTAAGAAATACGCTAAAAAAGCATCTTCGAAATTGCGTAATCTGTATTCGATACAAAAAAGAGTCAGCGAGTCAATTAATGGGAAATCTACCGGTTTACAGAGTGACAGCAAATCACCCATTTCATGCCACTGGAATTGACTATGCAGGTCCCTTTCAAGTGCGCTGCTCAAAAGGACGAGGTCAGAAATGCCACAAAGGATACGTCTGTGTATTTGTTTGTTTGGCCACAAAAGCAATTCATTTGGAACTCGTTAGTGACATGTCAACAGATAAGTTCCTGGAGGCGCTGCACAGGTTTTTTGCGAGGAGAGGCAAAAGCAGTCAACTGTATTCGGACAACGGCACTAATTATGTTGGAGCGGCAAGGAAGTTGGATAAAGAATTAGATTCAGCTATTAAAAATAATTCCGAAATGGCACTGGAATTAATGAAAGAAGGCATCACGTGGCATTTTATTCCCCCGGGAATTCCCCACATGGGAGGATTGTGGGAAGCAGGAGTAAAATCTCTTAAGCATCACCTAAAGCGAGTAATTGGGGAAAACAGTTGCACGTTTGAAGAATTTTCTACATTGTTATGTAGAATTGAAGCAGTGTTAAACTCCAGGCCGTTGGTTACATCTGACGGTTTCGACGAGATTGAAGATGTGCTCACACCCGGGCATTTCTTGATTGGTAGACCTCTCATCGGAGCTCCGGAAGACGACAGCAAAAATGAAAAAATCGGATCCCTGGATCGATGGAGATACCTGCAGCGAATAAGAGCAGAATTCTGGAAAAAATGGAAGGAAGACTACTTAGTATCCTTGCAAAAGAGGGTCAAATGGAAAACTGAGAAACCAAATCTGCAGGAAGGCCAGATGGTGTTGTTAAAACAAGAAAATACGCAGCCAGGAAGATGGCCTATGGGCAGAGTGGTGAAAACGACGCTGGGTCCAGACAAAAAAGTTCGTGTCATCACAGTCAAAACCAGCAGTGGTGAAGTAAAGAGATCATTAAATAAAGTATGCCCATTGCCAATGGAACACGATGAAACTGCAAAGGAGAAGTTAAAACGGAAAGGAACTAAGGTCAGCCAGACAACAGCAACTATTCTTACTTTGTTTATGATGTTGCAAGTCGCCAGCACAGCAACAGTTCCAAAGTATAATAGTAGCAAACTACATATCCGCTCACTAGAAAAGGACACTGCAAATTTTCTGGACAAAGTTGGTCAGGTGGAAGTCGTGTCGTCGAATTGGAAATTTGTAATTTTTTACGACCTGGAAGCCTACTTTGATGTTGTGAAGCAAGCGCCAGCAATATTAGGAAAAGCTCAGAAAATATGTCCAAGGCTAACAGGGGTGACTCTACAGGCTCCACAACATATGCAGTCATCGATCAAAGAGAACTACTCTACACATTTTGTAAAGGAGGCAGATGAATCCACTTTTAGCAAAATACATCGAATGGGACTCTTACACGTGAACAACAAAATTGAGCTGGAGCAATTACACAAGAAGATTGAACGTCTCAACAAAGAAAAGGTTCATCTCGACGAACTTCATTTCTACACCGCAAGTGGCCACTCATCGCTTGTCTTGGTGACAATATTGATAATTGCTGTCTTGGTGTACGCAAGAATGAAATGGAATAATAACAGACGATTGCTGGCGGTGACATTTTCTGCCCCCCCCCCCCCCCGAGAATGTTCAAACATGAACAAATGTTCAAACATGAACATGAGACGAGACGTCAAACCACACGTAGCACAGCCGATCATAACTCAGCATCATAAATATGTCATTAAATTTAATTACGGTTGCTTTTCAAACCACTTGAAAAAGGGCAGCCGGTGCACTTAACATGCATCGTGGAAGGCAATGTGTAGTCCTTCCACGAATGCATTTCTATATTTACATACACGGACGTGACTACACTCACATCCTTAAGATAAGATTAGAAATAAGGGATGAGAATTTATGAATAAAAGGTACCTTGCTCAGACTGAGCAGGTTAGTACAATTGAAACCTGCAACAAGCGTGCTCGATTAAAGGTGTATAAGTTCATACAACCGTATAACGAGCAAGCAAATGCAAGCGACAGCATTAACTGGTACAGAGTATCTTATAGTCGGGCTTGACCGACTTTCACACTTGTTTTAGTTAGAGGTGGACACGTCAAACCAATTAATGATGGTCGATGAAGGCCGTATCTTTTCCCTACTTGGAAATTTTTTGTCACATTTTTTACTTAATTCAAGTTTAGTGAGCTAATCACACTGAGCACATCTTAGCACAAAGCATAAAATTCTGATAACATCTAACATCTTCAGTCGTAACGAATTTACAAAATGCTAAAAAAAAAGAACTGATAAAATGAATTTTGAAAACCAATTAGCGGTTGTTCCATCTGTTGTTCAAAAACTTTTAATTCGGCAGCATTTAGAAGAACTTGTCAATAATAGGTGAAGAGGAGACACCTGAATCCGCACATACCAAGAAGCGCTTGGATGTTTGTAAGTGGGTAGAAAATGTGACTTTTATACTTGGAATTCATTTACAATTAATTATTTTATATTTTAAAAGCGTTTTGGCATGTTTTGGAAGATGGGCGTTCCCGAAAACAATGAGAATTTATTGAAAGAGTGCTTCCGAATGGAGTAAACAATCTTTTTAATGGTTGTAAGCAAGCTTGACAAATTGCTCCTTAATAAGCTAACTCCTGAAGCATTTTATGCTGATACCTGTGACGCTCCCTTTAGATGTTCAACCGCTCACTCGCTATGCTTACAAACTCCGCTTGGTGGTCAGGCTTGGAGCGTTTTGCTAGCGAAATATGAGAGGAACTCCATAATATCATCCAATATAAATTTCTCAACATATGCAATAAGGTTAAAACATGTACATCATGAAATGTGTGATCATACAATTCAGTTAATAATATTAATAATCCAACGTCTGTTTCTTGAAATTGTTGGTTTGGAACTTATGACATTTTCGAATTAATTATGCATATGTTTTGCCATTGTCAAACGCAACGATTAAAATTGCATACAGGCTTCACGGTTGGTAATGACAGTTGAAGTTTGAATGCGCTAGGTATTTACAGTGGGCGCGCCGATAGGAATGCTTAATGCATCAGTGATCGTTATCGGAACTCTTCACATCTCCTATGGGTTTCTCTTGATAGTGTGACCGTTTTCTTCGCATAAAGTTACACCGCGCGCTTTGTGTTTTTGTTTGAATTCTGTTATAATTTGAAAATGAAATGTGGCAAATTTTTGCATATCACGTTTTAATAATTTATTTAATGATTTTTGAATGCATACGAGTCTCTTTAAGGAGAAGAAAGATCAGTGATCAGGAATGGACGGAATCAAAAGTGGAAGTTCTTCCATTTAAGATATGCCAAATTACATAAGTGACTTTAATTCAGCATTAACACATACTTAATTAATTGAATTTATCTTTAGAAAAAAAGCGTATGGACATACACTGGTTCAGAATCAATTTGCCTTGTCAATAAGATCAGCAACTCTCGACCAGCGGCGGTCAATTCGGGTGGCTTTGGTGCGCCCTCGGGTGTACTATCGCCCCAACAGGCAAAAGCTGAGCAACCGAGTCCCTTTCAGGCCCAGCAAACCGTCCATCAGCTGGCGACAGCCGCCTCCAGTCAGCATGCGACACGTTTTGGTGGACCACCGACAATGTACAGCATTCGTAATGTGCTGTCAGTTGTCGTAACCTCCGTTGTTTTTATGTAATAACAATTGATACGAAGAATTTGTTCCGAAGAATGTGAGTTGTACGTGTTTTTATGCATATAAATATATACTAACTAATCCAAATGGAAAATTGAAGATAAAGACTTGAAAAATTCTGAAATATATCTGCATATATATATTGCTATATATTGCTGCTTCTACTGTGCGACATCTAGTAAATGATATAGTAAGCTGAAGGCAATTCACCCAATTATAAAGTTTACTCAACAGATTTCTGCTACCACTCTTAAAGAGCACAGAAATGGCCATACACTTGCAGTTTGCTAGATAAATAACACTTAAAGGGCCGATTTTACATCTACTACATGGCACTATTCGTCACATAAGCATAACATATAACAGAGTAACTGTGTAACTTTTGAACTGCTCAAAATATGGAATTTTTCAGTTTTCTTTTGTTTGATTAGGAATTGTACAGGATTTCATAAAGTAAAGTGTGAAGCGCCATAAAATGTTAGTTAAGATTCAAAAAAGTTAACAGACAGTTTGTTCAAATATGGCGCCTAACTTCAAATTTCGATAGTTATCGAAAAAGTATCGAGCAAACTGAGCGAACGCGTTAGGACATTTTCGGCATTGCGTGAGCCAAAATCGAGCGGCCTCTATAAAAGAGGGCGCAGCCATCCAAACATTTTAGTTCACGATTGGAGCTCGGACAGTCGACACGTGTACACTTGTAGGGTCGTTTCCCGCTTTCGGGAAATAGTTTTCAGTGTGTTTTTTTTTTTTTTAATTGCCAAAGGTTTTTGTGTATTTTTCTTATTGATCTTTTCATCCAATCATTTGCGCTCTCGCTCGTCGTATATTCCCACCAGGGTGACTAAGCCGGTCAAACAAATACGGCAATTTATTTAAATATTTTTTTTTTTTTAAACGAAAGGCATTCTGAGCACCTAAAACACGGAACAAGCTAATCTGCTGCGGCAGTAAATCCTGGCAATTTATCTGGCAGTCTTTTTTTCTTTCCAGTGACTTGCGCTCGTGCTCAATAATATTATTGAGCTTCCTGTTCCTTTATTTTGGAACTTTTAATGCTTATATATTAATCTGACGGTCAATATTTTGAGCAATGTGAGCATTTCAAGGATCGCTTGCTCAATTTATTTCTTAATTTTTTATAACAAATGAACCCAAATGACAAAGTTTTAAGCATTTCGTGCGTTGTGAACATTTAAATGGTCATTTCGTCATCTCATTCTTTTGTTAACTTTTTGTTAACCTTACCTTTTTTTCCGGGTTTCAAAAACGTGTCTTGGTGACTTCTTTGACTCTGCTCTAAAAGGCTCTTCATTGCCATGGCAGTTCTTTTTTCACTCTTTCTAAATCTTGTAACGTTTTAGGTTACTTTTATACCATTTGGTGATGTTATTCTTCATCTCTTCTTGGCCCGACATGAATTGGCTTGAAAAAGTGTAAAACATTTGTGCTTTATATCCACAAGGTGCACAAATTCGTGTGGGCAAATCATAGATCATGTTATGAAATTGGAAAATTAAGGATTTTTATTACCTGCATCATTCTTTTTTCTTATCTCTCAAACTCCATTAATTTTTTTGCATACATCACACAGATATTGTTAGTTCTTTAAATATTTTTCTGACAATTGATCTTTACCTTGTATTATGTTGTAAAATATATTTGTTGGAAATTTTTACAACGCGTCCTTAACTTGGAAATTCCCAAAATAGCAAAAGTATTAGCTAAATTTATTAAAAAAATGTACGAAAATATTTTACTATTTATTTGTCGTGTTTTGCTTCGAAAACTGAATTTGAACAGCAGGTGAAGTTTATATTCAGTTTATTTTTTTTTTAAATATTGTTCAGCTTTCCCTCTTAAAGCATTTCCAATTTTAAGAATTTCTTTCATACCAAGATGCACCTGAAATTTTTCTTAGCAGAATTGCTTGAAACATTTTTAGTTTTTTGTTGTTTACGGCTTATTGCATATGTAATGGTGTTCAGCTTTAGGGAAGTTATCTTTCGTTTATTTTTGAATTTTGTATTCTTACATTTTTTCTTATTGCATTCCTGCTTGATGATTTGCTGGCGTTCCTGATTTAAGATTTTTTCAACCAGACTTTTTACTTATGTCTAGTATTTTCTGATTAGTAAGCTTGCCCAATTCCGATATTAAACGGTCTTTCAATTACCGTTTGCCGATCTTTTCTTCTTTATAACTTTGTACACAAATTATGTGATCTTCTACATTATCCTAATCATTTTGTTTCATTCTGACTTTCTGCCAAGATACTTAACAACATCTGAGCTTCGTTATTTTGGCCAATTTTGTTTGGCGTTTTCATATATGTTGCTATCGAGGACTGATAAGCCTTGGTCAGCATACTGATATGTCCTTTATATTTATACCAACTGGCAGGCACTTGTCCAGTTTTAAATAAATCTCACTCCACCGGCACCGTACTTATGAGAAAACGCACAAAACGTTCCATTTCCTTATAGCTGGAATGCTGGGAATACTCTTTGCCAGGGGCCGGCAAATTGTTAACTGGCCGTTTTTTGCCCATAAATTGAGTATTGTTCATCCGATCTTTATCATTCCTTCAGCAAATCGATAAATAATTTTGTTTACAAGGTATCTCTAGAAGGAACGAACGATCTATCTCCAAAACTGTAGGAGATATGAAGTTTTTTCCAAATTGCGGGGGCGGGAGGGGGCGTGTCAAAAATTGAAAATAAACTTCATCTGCCTGCAAGTATAAGAAATATATGTCCCATACATGTCAAACCTCTATCTCTTACCATCTCTGAGATCTCTTCGTTCATACGGACGGACGGACAGACGGACATGGCTATATCGACTCGGCTGTTGATGCTGATCAAGAATATATATACTTTATAGGGTCGGAAACTATTCCTTCTCCCTGTTACACTTTTGCACAAACTTAATATACTCTATGTACCTTCGGTACAGAGTATAAAAATCGTAGAATTGTTTGTCATTGTTGATTTCAAAGTTAAGGAGTAGTTCTTTTCGATAGTATCAATAAACAGTCAAAACAGAAGTATAGGTTCTCCACAAAACGCTTATAACAAGAGACAAATAAGGCATTTTTTGTATCTTTAAGCTCAAATTACTAAAAAATCTCGACGTGATGGACAATTTCTGAAAACAGATTTGTGTTCAACACACGAAAATAATCTAGAATCACCACCGACCGACCCTTCAATATACTGCAAAAAGTCAAATTTTGTTATTTTGTGTAATATTTCAATTTTTCCATACTATCTAGAGTACACTTTGAACAGGTCAATAACTGACTTCTCATGTAAGAACCAGAAAGCGCTGGATTTACACAGCGCACTATGGGCAAAAAGTCCGAAAATTGTGCATAAAGTATTTTTTTTTATATTTTAAATACTCAAAATTGAATGAGTTTTCCAATTATGCATACTCAAGAGAAAATAAAACTGTTCCGAAAAAATTTTTAAAGCGTACGGTTTGAAATTGCCGCGCAAACAAAGTCAGCTTACTAAATGCATGCCTGACCTATCGAAATGCAACCGTGAATGTCGATGAACTTTGCGCGTTTGTTGTGGCTTTTTCTTTAAAGTGGAGACAATTTGGAAATATGGCAAATAATCGTACAGGTATGTAGACTCAACGTTGTATGTTAGTTTTTATATCTTCTGTATGTTTTGTCGTGTATCGTCAATTGTTGTTGGAGTATTTTTACAGCTCAAATTTAACAAATGTAATTGTGTTCTGTGGTGTGTAACTTATTTGCCGCGCGCGCTTGCGAGCAACTAAAACTGGTATGTTTTTCGTAAAAGTATATAGAATACGGTGTTAATAATATTCTTTGCCCGTTTTTGCCCGTTTTCGACAAAAATGACATATTGCAGCCGAATATGAGTTTCCCCGCTTAACACTGCTGGAGGTTTGGGACAACAATGGACGCAACGACTCTGCCGTAACGAAGTGGATGTTGGAGAAAATGAAAATAAGTCAACTCAGCAACTCACACGTTAATCAAATTGAGCAAAAAGTTTTGCAGTTTTATCACGCATATTAAGAAATATTTGCCTAAATGCAACCGTATGTTGTCAAGGTTTAAAGTTACTCACTCAAGGTGGCTTTCCCAGGCTATTATTATAACCTTAGATGAAGAGCTTACGGATCCATCTCCCTCTAAAATGTGTAGACCAACGCTAAGCTATACACAGGCTGGAATGCGTTTGAAACATAAATTAGCAAATGATCTTGCATCGGACACTGACTTTTCAACGCAGCACTTATTACATGCTGCTTCTGTTTCTGCGAAGAAGGCTAAAGAGGATGATTTGTTTAGCGCATTAAAAGTCGTCAGGGAAGAATAGACAGGGAACACGACAGGAGGCCGGAAATCTCAGGTGATTATTCCCCCTTTTTGTTGGAAAATGGACTTACCAAACAGCAGTATATCAATATGCATCATCTTAATAAAGTTCGTGGCTGCAACATTTTCCCCCCATATTCAGCACTTCAAGAAGCTAAAACGATTTGCAGACCAACTCAAACAGAAATTTCTGAAAATTGTGCGCAGGTTTCAATGCAAAACCTTTTGAACCATACAGCCGAAAGAATATTGGTCCTGCAAAAAGAGGTTATATCTCAAATGGAAAATGTTTCACGTTGCACATTAATAGTAAGTTACGGATTTGATGGGTCTACTGGCCAAAGCTTATATAAGCAGAAGTTTCGATCAGAAGAACCTGCTTCCCTGGATCTATCCCTTTTTGTCAGCACTATGATACCATTAAAATTAATAGATGCAAATCAACGAATTATTTGGAATAACAGAGCTCCACAATCTGTTAGGTTCTGCAGGCCAATTAAAATTGAGTACGCAAAGGAAAGCCATGAGACAATATTATGAGAAAAAGAATGTTTGGATATGCAAGTCGCCGGTTTGAAGGATTTCATATATAGAAAGGAAGGCAAAAAAGCTGTCATTACCTATGAACCACAAATGACACTTATTGATGGTAAAGTACTTAACGCTTTAACTGGTACGTCATCAACTCAGTGCTGCCCAATATGTGGGGTCAAGCCTAAAAAACTCCTCGAGACCATTGATTTTCACTCCAAAGTTTTTAAGCCAAGGCCAGCGACTCTAAAATATGGTGTCAGTCCATTGCATGCCTGGATTCGATTTTTTGAATTTGTATTGAACGTCTCCTATAGTGGCACATCACCCAGTCTAACAAAATCGAAATGATGGCTCGGAAAAAGGAAATTCAGGAAATGATGTGGACAAAAATGGGTCTACATGTAAGCATTCCCAAACAAAACGGAAGTGGGAATAGTAATAATGGAAACACGGCTAGAAGAGCATTCGCGAATTACCAATTATTTTCCTCAATTACAAGCTTTGATCAAAACATTTTATACAATTTGTATGTAGTTTTGATCACAATTTCAAGCGAGCATTCTGTTGATGCTGATAAATTCAAAGCATTTTGTGAGGATACATTTTTATTATATGTTAATACTTATCCTTGGTATCCAATGTCACCGACGGTACATAAAATATTAATACACGGCTGGGAAATAATAAACTCCTCTTTGGTTCCGGTTGGATGTTTAGGAGAAAATGCTTCAGAAGCAAGGAACAAGTACTATAGAAACGATAGGAAATCACATGCCCGAAAAAATTGCCGCTTAAACAATATGACTGATGTTTTTTATAGAGCTATGGATTCTTCTAATCCATTAATATCCAGTATTTGCTTAAATGAAAGGCAAAAGAAATTAAAAAAAAAACCCCTTCCGGCAGAAGTAATAAATCTTTTAAAATGCCCACCTCCCCCGAACTATGAAACAATCACGTCAGAAATAGAAAATGAAGATTTGGACTCCGCTGATGATTCTGATGATTATCTAGAAATTGTCTTACATGATGAAGAAGATTAAACCTATCTGTAAATAAAATTATAAATTAATAGCAAAAAAAAATTTCTTTTTTACTTGGGTGTGGGCGGATTGGTTGAAGGAATAGTTTTATTGCAAAATAGAAATAAACCGAAATGCTATATTAGTATTTTACATTTTTGTGCCAAATTTGAACGCTCTAGCTTTAAAATTAGACTTTATGTAAAAATTTCGGACTTTTTGCCCACAGTGCAGCGGGAAAAAACCAAGAACATTGGACTCAAGATGAGCGTTACGAAACGTTACGAAAAACCGTGCATGAATGGCTTTTCTCATTTCAAGAACAACTTTTTAAAATCGCAAATGCTCAAATCGAGTTAATTTGATTTGAGTTGACATTCTTGCGTTTTAAGAATATTTAAAAGTCAACTGGAAATTAAATTTCATTGATTTTGGATAAGGTAATAAGCGGATTCCTCACATTTTGGGGCTTCAAAGGAATTGGGAAAGGGACACACCTCTTTGGATTGGAAGGGAAGGGAGGCGGTAACTATTAATTTACAAGCGCTGGATATGCTGTTGCTCCTCCGCCCATATTCCATCGCAACGCATAACTCCAATCGAATTAGTAAATTAGTTATTTCACTTGACTTAGCTATCATATGAGTTATCATACCTCTGGAAGCTGTAAATTGATTCTTAACAAACTCAAATGAAAGCTCAGATTGGCTATCATAAGAACATTTTGAGAAACTCGTACAGAAACTCATATGAAAACACAGTCAAGTGGAAAAATAACTTTACAAAGATTTCCATGGTACTATAACTAATATTATTGTAACATAGTTTTTATACACTATACCAAAAAGTACACAGAGTATATTAAGGTTTTGCAAAAGTGTGTAACAGGGAGAAAGAATCATTTCCAATTCTATAAAGTATATATATTCTGAATCAGCATCAACAGCTGAGTCAATCAATAGCCAAATCCGTCTGTCAGTCTGTCGGTTCGTAATGACAGTTGAAGTTTGAATGTGATATGTAGTACAGTGCTGCTTTGTATTTACAATGAGCGCGCCGATAGGAATGCTAAATACATCCGTGAACTTTATCGGAACTTTCGCATGCTAGTGTGACCGTTCTCTTCAAATAAAGTTAGGCTTCGCGTGCTTCGCGCGCTTCGTGTTTGTTTGAATTCTGCTGTGATTTTGAAAATGAAGAAGAACATGAGTGGAAGAAAGATTAGAGATCTGGAATGGACCGAGTCAAAAGTGCTCCAGTATTAAAAGCTTGTGCTTGACTTAGTCGTAAATGTTTGCGTGTTTGTACCTAAAGACTTCGTGCAAAGTTTGGTTAAGATAGCTGTAAAACTGACAGAGGTGATAGCATAGAATCAGACGGACAGACGTAGAAGAAGTATATAATCAAGAATATATATATTTTATGTGGTCATTGACTTGAAACTTAAGGCACATTCTAAACACATCAAGAGCTTTAACAAAGTGTTCACCAATTTTCATTATAAAGAAATTGGAATTTCACAAATCTAGCAGCCCAGAAATGTATCACACACATTTCTCATTTCCCTCTTCTGCCAATTTATACTCTGTACCAAAGGTTCAAGTTTGTGCAAAAGTTTGTAACAGCCAGACCCTATAAAGTATATATATATTCTTGATCAGCATCAACAGCCGAGTCGATATAGTCATGTCCGTCTGTTCGATGAGATCTCAGAGATGGTAAGAGATAGAGGTTTGACATGTATGGGACATATATTTCTTATACTTGCAGGCAGATCAAGTTTAATATCATTTGGAAAAAACGTCATATCTCCCACAGTTTTGATGATAGATTGTTCGTACCTTCTAGAGATATCTAGTAATCAACGTTATTTAACGATTTGCTGAAGAAATTATAAAGATCGGATAAACAATACTCAAGTTATGAGCAAAGTTAGCCGGCATCCCCCACCGGCACTTCCTGCCAACCACCACTGTATACAAACAAAAGTTGCGAGATTCCAAAACCGCTATAAACAGTACGTGGAAAACGTGTTTCTTCTTCTTTAGCAAGAAGAACGTCAGCGCCAGTACAAAATATAAAATGTTTCACCAACTGCAAAATCAATAATGTGCTACGGAGCTGAAGTCTGGGATTGCACCAAATTTGAAGAAGTTGAAAAACTTCTGAGGTTTTTTTTATAAAAAGAGCTTTCTATCTTCCTCAGCACACTCCCACGTACGCCATACACTTGGAAACAGGCCTTTCGGAGCTTTATGAACACACATTAATGCGGCACTTTCGATACGTGAACGAAGTCCTATCACTACCACGGCACCGGCTTGGTAGAAACCAAGTCGCAATGTATCCTTGTATGGGAAAACCTATCGCAGTAGTATCGTATTGACTTGATATAGGCAGCCCTTCAACTTGCCCGAACAAATTATGAAATATCTGCACACCAAAGCCAAACTCGTTACAGCTATAGACAACTGAACCTGGATCTCAAGGAGCTTAACTACTTCCAAGACCAATATGACACAACTTCGATCTCAGCTATATTCAAAGCCAGAACTAAGATGCTGAACCTGAACTATTCCCCACATAGGCATAACCCATCTAAGATACGCAGCCTTTGTAAGCTTGGAAAACGGGAAGATGTCATCCGATTTTGGAGCATCGACTGCTCGCATGGAACAAACCAGTTCTCACAAACGACGAGATCCAACTTGTGTTAATTGGCATGGACTGGAACAGATTAGCTACCTATGTCAAAGAGGCAACACGTTACAGAACCAGCATAATGACAGGGGACTTTTAATTAAAAGGCAGCTGTCGGGTTTTCTTCTTGGTGGAAGATTCATTATATCACGACGAGCGGGAAAGGTGGGTGGAGTAGACCTACGAAAACTCGCAATATCGACCTTATTCCTATATATGTATCTATAGGTAATATAGTTTATAATGTATATATATATATAACGTATTTTAATTAATTAAATTTTATGTAATAGGCAGATGGCTTTGTGCCAAGCCTTTTTCTTAAATGTTCTTTAGTTTTGCTAATCGAATGAATTGAAAAATGGAAAAAATATACCAAATAAAAGAACTACTACTACTACTACTACAAACAAACACAATCTTTGGGAGAGAGAGAGAGAGAGAGAGAGAAACTTAGAATTAAGCGTATTACAGCGTATAATGTGTATAACGCGTAAAACAGCGTATAAGGCTTATAACACCGTATAACGAGCAAGCAAATGCAAGCGACAGCATTAACTGGTACAGAGTCTCTTATAGTCGGGCTTGACCGACTTTCACACTTGTTTTAGTTAGAGGTGGACACGTCAAACCAATTAATGATGGTCGATGAAGGCCGTATCTTTTCCCTACTTGGAAATTTTTTGTCACATTTTTTACTTAATTCAAGTTTAGTGAGCTAATCACACTGAGCACATCTTAGCACAAAGCATAAAATTCTGATAACATCTAACATCTTCAGTCGTAACGAATTTACAAAATGCTAAAAAAAAAGAACTGATAAAATGAATTTTGAAAACCAATTAGCGGTTGTTCCATCTGTTGTTCAAAAACTTTTAATTCGGCAGCATTTAGAAGAACTTGTCAATAATAGGTGAAGAGGAGACACCTGAATCCGCACATACCAAGAAGCGCTTGGATGTTTGTAAGTGGGTAGAAAATGTGACTTTTATACTTGGAATTCATTTACAATTAATTATTTTATATTTTAAAAGCGTTTTGGCATGTTTTGGAAGATGGGCGTTCCCGAAAACAATGAGAATTTATTGAAAGAGTGCTTCCGAATGGAGTAAACAATCTTTTTAATGGTTGTAAGCAAGCTTGACAAATTGCTCCTTAATAAGCTAACTCCTGAAGCATTTTATGCTGATACCTGTGACGCTCCCTTTAGATGTTCAACCGCTCACTCGCTATGCTTACAAACTCCGCTTGGTGGTCAGGCTTGGAGCGTTTTGCTAGCGAAATATGAGAGGAACTCCATAATATCATCCAATATAAATTTCTCAACATATGCAATAAGGTTAAAACATGTACATCATGAAATGTGTGATCATACAATTCAGTTAATAATATTAATAATCCAACGTCTGTTTCTTGAAATTGTTGGTTTGGAACTTATGACATTTTCGAATTAATTATGCATATGTTTTGCCATTGTCAAACGCAACGATTAAAATTGCATACAGGCTTCACGGTTGGTAATGACAGTTGAAGTTTGAATGCGCTAGGTATTTACAGTGGGCGCGCCGATAGGAATGCTTAATGCATCAGTGATCGTTATCGGAACTCTTCACATCTCCTATGGGTTTCTCTTGATAGTGTGACCGTTTTCTTCGCATAAAGTTACACCGCGCGCTTTGTGTTTTTGTTTGAATTCTGCTATAATTTGAAAATGAAATGTGGCAAATTTTTGCATATCACGTTTTAATAATTTATTTAATGATTTTTGAATGCATACGAGTCTCTTTAAGGAGAAGAAAGATCAGTGATCAGGAATGGACGGAATCAAAAGTGGAAGTTCTTCCATTTAAGATATGCCAAATTACATAAGTGACTTTAATTCAGCATTAACACATACTTAATTAATTGAATTTATCTTTAGAAAAAAAGCGTATGGACATACACTGGTTCAGAATCAATTTGCCTTGTCAATAAGATCAGCAACTCTCGACCAGCGGCGGTCAATTCGGGTGGCTTTGGTGCGCCCTCGGGTGTACTATCGCCCCAACAGGCAAAAGCTGAGCAACCGAGTCCCTTTCAGGCCCAGCAAACCGTCCATCAGCTGGCGACAGCCGCCTCCAGTCAGCATGCGACACGTTTTGGTGGACCACCGACAATGTACAGCATTCGTAATGTGCTGTCAGTTGTCGTAACCTCCGTTGTTTTTATGTAATAACAATTGATACGAAGAATTTGTTCCGAAGAATGTGAGTTGTACGTGTTTTTATGCATATAAATATATACTAACTAATCCAAATGGAAAATTGAAGATAAAGACTTGAAAAATTCTGAAATATATCTGCATATATATATTGCTATATATTGCTGCTTCTACTGTGCGACATCTAGTAAATGATATAGTAAGCTGAAGGCAATTCACCCAATTATAAAGTTTACTCAACAGATTTCTGCTACCACTCTTAAAGAGCACAGAAATGGCCATACACTTGCAGTTTGCTAGATAAATAACACTTAAAGGGCCGATTTTACATCTACTACATGGCACTATTCGTCACATAAGCATAACATATAACAGAGTAACTGTGTAACTTTTGAACTGCTCAAAATATGGAATTTTTCAGTTTTCTTTTGTTTGATTAGGAATTGTACAGGATTTCATAAAGTAAAGTGTGAAGCGCCATAAAATGTTAGTTAAGATTCAAAAAAGTTAACAGACAGTTTGTTCAAATATGGCGCCTAACTTCAAATTTCGATAGTTATCGAAAAAGTATCGAGCAAACTGAGCGAACGCGTTAGGACATTTTCGGCATTGCGTGAGCCAAAATCGAGCGGCCTCTATAAAAGAGGGCGCAGCCATCCAAACATTTTAGTTCACGATTGGAGCTCGGACAGTCGACACGTGTACACTTGTAGGGTCGTTTCCCGCTTTCGGGAAATAGTTTTCAGTGTGTTTTTTTTTTTTTTAATTGCCAAAGGTTTTTGTGTATTTTTCTTATTGATCTTTTCATCCAATCATTTGCGCTCTCGCTCGTCGTATATTCCCACCAGGGTGACTAAGCCGGTCAAACAAATACGGCAATTTATTTAAATATTTTTTTTTTTTTAAACGAAAGGCATTCTGAGCACCTAAAACACGGAACAAGCTAATCTGCTGCGGCAGTAAATCCTGGCAATTTATCTGGCAGTCTTTTTTTCTTTCCAGTGACTTGCGCTCGAGCTCAATAATATTATTGAGCTTCCTGTTCCTTTATTTTGGAACTTTTAATGCTTATATATTAATCTGACGGTCAATATTTTGAGCAATGTGAGCATTTCAAGGATCGCTTGCTCAATTTATTTCTTAATTTTTTATAACAAATGAACCCAAATGACAAAGTTTTAAGCATTTCGTGCGTTGTGAACATTTAAATGGTCATTTCGTCATCTCATTCTTTTGTTAACTTTTTGTTAACCTTACCTTTTTTTCCGGGTTTCAAAAACGTGTCTTGGTGACTTCTTTGACTCTGCTCTAAAAGGCTCTTCATTGCCATGGCAGTTCTTTTTTCACTCTTTCTAAATCTTGTAACGTTTTAGGTTACTTTTATACCATTTGGTGATGTTATTCTTCATCTCTTCTTGGCCCGACATGAATTGGCTTGAAAAAGTGTAAAACATTTGTGCTTTATATCCACAAGGTGCACAAATTCGTGTGGGCAAATCATAGATCATGTTATGAAATTGGAAAATTAAGGATTTTTATTACCTGCATCATTCTTTTTTCTTATCTCTCAAACTCCATTAATTTTTTTGCATACATCACACAGATATTGTTAGTTCTTTAAATATTTTTCTGACAATTGATCTTTACCTTGTATTATGTTGTAAAATATATTTGTTGGAAATTTTTACAACGCGTCCTTAACTTGGAAATTCCCAAAATAGCAAAAGTATTAGCTAAATTTATTAAAAAAATGTACGAAAATATTTTACTATTTATTTGTCGTGTTTTGCTTCGAAAACTGAATTTGAACAGCAGGTGAAGTTTATATTCAGTTTATTTTTTTTTTAAATATTGTTCAGCTTTCCCTCTTAAAGCATTTCCAATTTTAAGAATTTCTTTCATACCAAGATGCACCTGAAATTTTTCTTAGCAGAATTGCTTGAAACATTTTTAGTTTTTTGTTGTTTACGGCTTATTGCATATGTAATGGTGTTCAGCTTTAGGGAAGTTATCTTTCGTTTATTTTTGAATTTTGTATTCTTACATTTTTTCTTATTGCATTCCTGCTTGATGATTTGCTGGCGTTCCTGATTTAAGATTTTTTCAACCAGACTTTTTACTTATGTCTAGTCTTTTCTGATTAGTAAGCTTGTCCAATTCCGATATTAAACGGTCTTTCAATTACCGTTTGCCGATCTTTTCTTCTTTATAACTTTGTACACAAATTATGTGATCTTCTACATTATCCTAATCATTTTGTTTCATTCTGACTTTCTGCCAAGATACTTAACAACATCTGAGCTTCGTTATTTCGGCCAATTTTGTTTGGCGTTTTCATATATGTTGCTATCGAGGACTGATAAGCCTTGGTCAGCATACTGATATGTCCTTTATATTTATACCAACTGGCAGGCACTTGTCCAGTTTTAAATAAATCTCACTCCACCGGCACCGTACTTATGAGAAAACGCACAAAACGTTCCATTTCCTTATAGCTGGAATGCTGGGAATACTCTTTGCCAGGGGCCGGCAAATTGTTAACTGGCCGTTTTTTGCCCATAAATTGAGTATTGTTCATCCGATCTTTATCATTCCTTCAGCAAATCGATAAATAATTTTGTTTACAAGGTATCTCTAGAAGGAACGAACGATCTATCTCCAAAACTGTAGGAGATATGAAGTTTTTTCCAAATTGCGGGGGCGGGAGGGGGCGTGGCAAAAATTGAAAATAAACTTCATCTGCCTGCAAGTATAAGAAATATATGTCCTATACATGTCAAACCTCTATCTCTTACCATCTCTGAGATCTCTTCGTTCATACGGACGGACAGACAGACGGACGGACGGACAGACGGACGGACGGACAGACGGACATGGCTATATCGACTCGGCTGTTGATGCTGATCAAGAATATATATACTTTATAGGGTCGGAAACGATTCCTTCTCCCTGTTACATACTTTTGCACAAACTTAATATACTCTATGTACCTTCGGTACAGAGTATAAAAAGCGTCATATCTCCGCGCGGAGATATGGCTGTAGCTATTTCAAGCTATTTAATTACGTTTATAAAATAATTTTACAATTTTTCAACTTATGCAAAAATGAAAATAAAAGTGCCTAAAAGGGAAAAGATAAATGCATGTCTCTGAAAAAGCACTAAACACAGAGACTTAATATTTTTTCCCTGTTTTAAAGGATGAATTTAGAATACTAATTTGTAAATTAGGAAAAAAATATTAATTTTATTTATTTAAAATTTTTTTTAATAACTTCTATTTTTTCCTTATTTTCAATAATTAATTTAATTAATTAAATTAATTATGAAATTTTGGGATCCGATGAAGCTTATAACATGTTGAAAAGTGCACCTGCAGCTTCCCCTGTGTTCCAGCGCATGTGTCGAAAATTATTTCTTTTATTTTTTTATATTCTATAAAAAATTTTTTTTCTTTTGTAATAACATTTTTTTTTTTTTGCTTCAAATTATTAGAATAAGTATTTTAAAATATATTTAAGCCATTTACATATATTTTTTTAATATTCTTGTAAAAATCGTAAATTTTGATCAAAAAATCTTAAGTTTGAGTTTACCGATTTAATTACGCCCTATTTTGGAAGCGTAACTTAAAGAATTTTACGTCAAAAAAATCGTTGAAGTTTGCAAATTATTAGGAAAAAGAAATCATGTGGATAACTCAAATGGTTCAAAAGTTATGATTTTTGCAAGGTGTTTTGGGAAAATGAGCCACTGTGCGCCGCTTCATAGACGACATATCTCCGCCGTGTTAAAAACTACATTTCTCCGCAAGGAGATATGATGTTTCAAACTGACACAATTCTGTCATTCATGTTTTGCTCTTTTGTCAGTGAACTGTAAACAAAACCAAAAATTAAAAGAAAGTCTTAAGAAATTAAATGTTCATTCATCAGATTTGAGATGAGAGATTATGACATCTGAAGGTATACAGTAGGCTTAAGTATAAATAAAAACATTTCGAATGGCCATTTCGACTTGCTGATTACAGCTTGGGCATTTAGTATGTAGATCTACATTAACATCATCATCATCGTGAAATTCATTTTCATTTTCTAATTGATTGTTGGCAACAATTTGATCCCAACAGGCACAACAAATGTTTACATGATTGCATGGGCGCAACAGAACGGACTTTGGATTGCTTAAACACACATTGCATGGGTTCATTAGAACAATTGCTGTATCGGAGAGCTGACTTAAATTTGAAGTATCCGAAGAAAGCGATGATGTTGATGATTTCAGTTCAGACGCCATTCCTGCCAAATTGGTTTCGCTATCCACACTATCAAGCAAATCCTGGTTAAAGAATCTATCATTTAGAGAAACAGTGCGTGTCAAAAAGCCCTGTATATCGATTTCTTCCTTGTCAAATAGTTCCATGGCGTCCATCATTTTTTAACTACGGTTCTATAAGCAAATATAGAGGTTTTAGTTATCATTAGAATATGAAAGCAGAGCCGCAATATTGAAACAGGCAACCATATTGCCTAATACTTGCAACCTTTTCAGTGTATTAAACTTTGCACTTTGGCAGCCGATCCAAAGTCACCCGGTTGACCTACAATCATAAACTTGAGCTTATTTTAATGCTGCTAAGATTTTCTATCACCTTCCCTTTGGAATTTTTTTAAATATCTGCTTCCCTTCAAAAGTTTCGAATTTTGCAACGCTAAATTAGCGAAACCGGCCACTGTGCGTCTTTAAACGACATATCTCCGACAGAAAAAAAGCGTCATATATCCGCGCGGAGATATGACGCACTCAAACGTCATAGCTCCGCCGTTGATCACAGTTTGAAAACGTCATACCTCCGCGCGGAGATATGACGCTTTAATTCTGTCGGAGATATGACGTCGGAGCTATGTCGTTACCCCGTAATTTACCTAGAACTATTAAGTTACTTGAAATCCTAGGGTATAATTTCCCTAAAATTAGTTAAATAAAGGAATCAAAACACGCGCTCACATTCGAACGCGCCACGCCATGGCCGCAGATATCGATAGCCAACAGCTGACGATAGGCTACCTCGATTGCATTGCTATCGACTTTTCTATCGGTCATCGACGTCGCTAGCGACTGCGCCCAGCTGCCTATAAAACCAGAGCCTGAGCGGACTTGCACTTCTTTTAATGCGCTGTATCGGTCGGGTCGGCAACTTGGAGCAGCAGCATAACCAGAATGTGATTCCTGGTTAGCACCGTCGTTTACCTACCGAGGATAGTGAGCCTCAGGTTGTACGATTTCCGAGTCGGCTCCCTGACCAAAGAATCAGATTGAGTACGGCCACGGCACACTTGGGTAGACGCGTTCCAACAAAGCAAGGCCTCGAACGACTCGCGCATGGGATGGCTCCCATGGGCAACGCTTAAGATGAACGGAATCGGCCCGGAATTCGGTACCGCTGCCAAAATTTAGTCGCTGAGTTGCCTTAGTAGGCAACACTCAAACACGGTGGTTAGAGAGAGACGGACATAGTCAAAAACATAACTGAGAGCCAAAATGACGTCGAACAGCCGACTGAGTGAATAGTTGTCGGCGCAGCAAATTGTGTTTCTATGTTAAGTCTTTGGCTGTCTGTTTTTGGATCTGTCACATATTTTATTTTATAATACAAAGTCATTTAATGTTCATTCGTCTGGAACTTGTCCAACCAGCAACATCGCCTCGGACAAGTTTTTAATGTTCTTTGTTTTAAATATATTTCAGAATACGTATATAAGAACTTTAAAAACTCGCCCATTCCGAATAAGCTGTTTTTCTTTAATTTCTAAATAAAAGCTATTTGAGAATTCTACTTTATAAATTCATCCAACCCTGGACTCATGGTTGTTTCTTCTTGATTTCCTATTTTTGTTATTTTCATAATCGCCTGGGGCCTAAAACATATACAAGACCTTGCCTTGTTCGCCTTCTTTGATGAATGCGATATTTTATCAGACGTTGGCTATTCTTGCGACGTGCATCTGGAGTCACCAGGCCGTCGGTGATCATAGCTATGCAGCCAAAGTCTGCTAAACTTTCATGTTGGCGTTTTAGCGGACAAATAATAAGAACTCTCTGGGGCGGTCGTGGTCGATTTTTCAGAGTTATTAGAGCACAGCTCAGGTAGGTCAACGCCATCAGCAAATATCATATCATAAAGCACATAGTTCGCAGTCAATTCTTCTCAATGGGTCGGGTAGAGCCCAGTTTCGGGAGCGTCTACAGCACGCTGGTCAAAAATTGATTGTTAAAACAAAAGCCGCTTTCGATTTTTCAATGTTGACTTTATCTTTGACATATTCTTGATTTATTTTAGCTTTCACATTCTGTGATTTTACAATTTAATTTTAAATTCCATAAATTCTTGGAAAATTTTAAAATTTTACTTTCAAATTCAGTTAAATCTTTGGCTGTCTGTGTTTGGATCTGTCACATATTTTATTTTATAATACAAAGTCATTTCATGTTCATTCGTCTGGAACTTGTCCAACCAGCAACATCGTCTTGGACAAGTTTTTAATGTTCTTTGTTTTAAATATATTTCAGGATACGTATATAAGAACTTTAAAAACTCGCCCATTCCGAATAAGCTGTTTTTCTTTAATTTCTAAATAAAAGTTATTTCAGAATTCTACTTTATAAATTCATCCAACCCTGGACTCTTGGTTGTTTCTTCTTGATTTCCTATTTTTGTTATTTTCATAATCGCCTGGGGCCTAAAACATATACAAGACCTTGCCTTGTTCGCCTTCTTTGATAAATGCATACACTTGATGATTTGATTCCAGAATTTTTGAGTAAGTTGACTTCAAACACAAATGCTCGCCCCGAAAACCATAATCTTAGGCAATGTCACTATGCGGCAGCGGCTCCCGAGTCGGGTTCGTCAACGCCATCTGCAAAGATTATAGCCAGGCCCACAGTTGGGTGCAAATTCTTTGGCATGTGAGTGTTTTCTTCTTCCTCCAGCATCATTACCATACAAGGCTTTCCCGTGATCAATAGCGACAAAAGTCGTGTGCGATATTGCATCAGATTTTTGCGATTCTCGCGACGCGCATCCAGAGTCACCAGTGAAGAATCTAATGCGGTATATTATCAGACGTTGGCTGTTCTCGCGACGTGCATCCGCAGTCACCATGCAAAAGTCGAGAGCGATATTGTATCACCAGGCCAATGGCCAGCCAAAGTCTGCTAAACATTCCTGTTGGCGTTTTAGCGAACAAATAATAAGAACATTCTGGGCGGTCGTGGTCGTTTTATCAAAGTTATTAGAGCACAATTCAGGTAGGTCATATCCAGGCCCATAGTGGTGGTTGTAGAGCCCGGTTTCGGAAGCGTCTGCAGCACGCTGGTCAAAAATTGATTGTTAATACAGAAGCCGCTTTCGGTTTTTGAATGTTGACTTTATCTTTAGCTTTATTTTAGCTTTAACATTCTGAAATTTTACAATTTAATTTTAAATTCTATACAAATTTTTGAAAATTTTAAAATATTACTAACAAATTCAGTTGAATAACTTTGAAATATTCCTTGAAGCTCGGATAAATATAAACCGCAAGCTAAGAATTGATTGTGTGAGACATTTAGTTTGTTCTAGGAAGTTCTAACCGCATACAATTTCGTTAAAAATTGAATTCTTCAACAAATTATTTGGCTAAAACAGGGTACGGAGAACACCGAAAAACTATATAAAAAAAAACGTAAAACTGCTCGCAAAAGTTTTGACGGCAGCCGTTTTATGTTGTGTACGGAGACAAACCAACAGTCGTCGTGGCTTTGCCACGTAACTCTAAGATTGTGGATGGTATGAACAGCTGTTCGGATTTGGTTTTTTGCGCCCAAACTAATTAAATTTAACCATGGGGTAACCTATATGCACATAACTGTGCATATGTCTGGTGAGTCTAGCGCCCCTAGGTACCAATTGAATGTCTGCTCGTCGTGCTTGACAATCCCCATTGGTGAGGGGGAGTCTCCCACAAAGGGGGCCGACCTCAATGAGTAGCCTTGGAAACTACTCAACCTGCCGATAGGCTCGGTGGGCCCTCCCCTTTTGGCCCCGACAGGCACCGGAATGGGAAGCACCAGTATGATTTTGCCAGTTTCGGCAGCCCTCTTACCAGCAAGGGAACCAGCAACTGCAACCTCCTTGTTAAAACAGCTGTGTCTCCGCAGCTCCAGGCATAATCCAGACGCAATATTCGTCCAAATCCGCAGCGCATAGACATGCAGGTGTTTCACTGAGATGTCTTGCATGCAAAAATGCATTCAGCGATCCGTGACCAGCCAGCAAGAAAACGGCAAAACTTACGCTCGCTGAAGATGAAGCTTACATCCCACTATGGGTTTTTTTCGTTTTTATACCCTTGCAAAGGGTATTATAATTTTGCCCAGAAGTTTGCAACGCATAGAAATATTCATTTCCCCCATAAACTATATATATTCTTGATCAGGGCGACGAGCTGAGTCGATTGAGCTTTGTCCGTCCGTCTGTCTGTCTGTCTGTCAGTCTGTTTCTACGCAAACTAGTCTCTCAGTTTTAAAGCTATCGAGCTGAAATTTTGCACAGAGTCTTCTTTTTACAGCACGTTTCTAATATGACGGAACCGACCGGATCGGATGACTATATCTTATAGCTGCCATAGGACCGATCGGTCGGAAAATGAGTCTTAGTGAGAAAAACTTTTCTGTTTTAAATTTTATCTTTCTTAAACTCCGCGATTGGTTATTTGATATGTTTTCAAAAAGATTCGTGAAATTTGGTCGAAATCAGATGTTTACCTGTAGGAAAATGGGTTTTAGTTAAAAAATTGTTAGATTATTATGTAAGCGTTCTTAAACTCTGACATTTCAAAAACAGCATTTGCAAGGGTATAAAAACTTCGGCACTGACGAAGTTAGCTTGGCCTTCTCGTTTTTTTTGGCATCAACTTCAAATTGAAAGATAGGAAGTTAAGTTTTTGCACAAAAATGATTCAAATTAAAGTAGAATTTCGGTTTTTGTTTATTTTATGATTCGACCACGCCTACATCCCCTTCCCCAAACATGGTATATAAAATTATTTGGAAAATTCAAAATACATATGTTTTTCTATAGATTTGATCTGTCGTGTGCAATTGTACTTACCGAAACAATTGGTTATAGATAAAAACATTTAAAATGGCCAATTTGGGCCAAATTTTTGTAAAAAGCAGACCAAAGGTTCAAGGGCGAGCTTCTCAATTTTAGCAATTTATAACAAATTTATTAATGTTAACAAATTTTAAACATCTATGTTGAAACTATGTTTTAGTTAAAAAGGTTTTTGTTTTTAAACTAGACAAAATCTAGCAGCATGTACAAGCCAAGGCAACGAGTTATAATTAACCTCTGAAAGCTCTGTCGCCAACTTTCGTTTTTGTCAGGAGCTAGCATTCTCATAATCCACTTTTGGACGACCTCCTCTACACTGGTCGGCATAAGTATTTTGACAAAGAAATTTTCATAAATAAACCATTATATCTTTTAAACAAAAAATCCCAAAATTTTGAAATTTTTATCGGATGCTGGTGTAACAGTAAGCTTTTAATAAAACATAAGAAGTACACAATCAGCTGCTTGGGTTGGAAAATATTAATCAAAATGTGCAAATGGCAGTTGGCATAAGTATTTTGACAAGATTTCAAAATTGGTTTATTCCCAGCACAGGACCTCAAATGATAAAAGAATGATTGATTCTAGACAAGTTTATCACGCTGAACCCAAATCTGCCTTTAGAAATTCCATATCTCTAATGGATTAACTGTAATTTGGACATAAAAATGCCGAAAATGGCTAATTTGACCATTTTCCCCTAGACCCTATATGCTAGAAAACATGATATTTTAAAAAACTTGATTTGTTATGTAATAGTACTGGTTTTTATCTGTAAAATGTAGTATATACTTTATTCATTTCATAAGATATAAGTTCGTGATCGATCTCCAAATCATATACATTCGTTTTACAGATAAACTGTCCACTGAAATCTGTTTCCGACAGCCAGTTGCTTAAACTTGGAAAACTTTAATAGTCACAAAGGTCTTAGTCCGGAGATAATGGTAATATTTTTATGTCATTTTCGCTAGGTTTTTTGATATTAACCAAATTTGAATTTGGGAGAAATTGTTTGAGTCTAGTAACGCCTAAATGTTATTTTACATTTGCTTGACAATTAATGTAAGGTTAATTATTAACTATGTTAGATCACGTAGTCTTTTAATATTTCCTATACACATTTTATGTATCAATCTAGTTGTACTGCCATAAATTTTAATTAATTTTTTCGGGATTAACCGTCTGTAACTTTGTCCATCCAGCTGATTTAAATGCAACCAAATTTTTGAAAATAGAAGAGCCTTTAGGCTACATGCTTAAGTGGTTGTGATAAAAATCCAACCACCGCAATGGCTTGTACACGACGATTAAGCTTGAAAAATGTTCCATAATTTAATGAAAATTTCTCTTCAATTGCCTATTTCGACGCTTTTAGGTTTGCTGATGCTGCTCCTATGATTTTTTAGGCTGCTATAATATGTATACTGTCGCGTAAAACTCATAAATACAGATATTTTTACTCGGTGTAACCTCCACAATTTTTTGAAAGCCAAAAATAATGAAAAATGGATTTTGCGATATATTTAAAACAAGAGCTGATGGACAAAAACCGAAACCGGTTTTGGAAACAGTGCACAAAACTGGAACAGAAATTTAATACAAAAAAGGCTGGACCTCACAAAAGTGGTAATTTTTTTGGCCAGTGTAATTATAATTAGAAACGAGAAGGCCTAGCTAACTTCGTCTGTGCCGAAGTTCTCAATACCCTTGCAAATGCTGTTTTTGAAATGTCAGAGTTTAGAACGCTTACATAAAAATCGATTTTTTTCTAACTAAAATCCATTTTCCGACAGATAAAGATCTAATTTCAAACACATTTCAAACACAATCGCAGAGTTTAAGAATAATAAAATTGAAAACAAAAAAGTTTTTCTCACTAAGACTGATTTTCCGACCGATCGGTTCTATAGCAGCCTTAAGATATAGTCATCCGATTTCGATCAAATTTTGCGAATCTATTTGAAATCATATAAAAACAAGTAATCAGCGAGTTTAAGGACACTAACATTAAAACAAACAAAAATTTTTTACTAAGACACATGTTCGATCGATCGGTCCTATGGCAACCATAAAATATAGTCACCCAATGTCGATCAACTTTTTCAAATAAGTTTGAAAGCGTTAAATATTAATTATCACCGACCTTAAGAACGATTTACTAAAAATCAAAAAAGTTTTTTTTTACTAAGACCCATTTTCCGACCGTTCGGTCCTATGGCAGCTATAAGATACAAGCCCTAGCCACTTTTAATTCGTACACCACTCATTTTTAGCAAAGTGCTACGTTTAGTAATAAACATTTTGGAGATAAAGGTAGCTGCACCTACATGTTCATATTTTTATGAAAGGTTGTTTAATTATGTTTTATTTCTTATATAACATGTAACCAGTGTTTGGAAGTACCTCGGTACAAATACCTAGGTACATACCTAGATACATATTTTGTGTACCTTTTACTTTACCTCGGTATTTTCATATTCGTATACCTTTTACCTTATCAATAGGTACTAGGTACTTTTCATAAGTGATTTTTTTCGCTCCGACTACACTATAGACGAGATGCTGTCACGGTCTGCCACATTGAAAAGAAAAGAATCAAGGACCTGCTTGTGGCTTAAACTGGACATCCGGTAAACATTCCCTGTCCAAAACTATACTATCCATGCTAGATAAGAGGAAAGCGGACTAACAGCCGAGCTCCCTTTTACACTTTCTTAAACATTTTCGATTTTTAGACAAATTCTGTACTGAAAAACGGTTTTAAGTCGCAATATTTGTACACAAGTGAAAATAGGAGCACGGCTGTATAAGAAAGACGTGAGCGTAAGTTAAAGTCGGCTCTAACCGACTTCGATATACCCGTTACTCATGGAAATAAATGTTTAATAGCCATCCTGTGTAGCCTGATTTGAGACAGCCGAAAAGTATGCAACATTTTTTTACTCGGCTATTTATCATCCGATCTTGATGAAAATTTCAGGGCTTATAGATGTTGCGAATATAAATGTAAGTTTTAAATTTGAGATCGATATCGATAGTTATTCAACATTTTTTATTGTGGGGGCGGGGGTGGGCGTGGTAAAAATTTGAAATAAACTTGATCTGCGTGCAGACAATAGGAGTCTACATTTCAAAATTGGTTGCTCTAGCTCTTCTAGTCTCTGAGATCTAGGTGTTCATACAGACAGACGGACAGACGGACATGGCTATATCGACTCGGTTGTTGATGCTGATCAAGAATATATATACTTTATATGGTCGGAAATGATTCCTTCTACCTGTTACAACCATTTGCACGACTTTAGTATACCCTTTTACTCTACAAGTAACGGGTATAACAACAAATTTTAAAGATTGGCTTGTTAAAGAAATTACGGAAAATTTGGAAACTGTTGTCAATAAGAGTTCAAATACAAAGGATTCTGAAGACTTTTATGATGGAAGATTGGATGAAACTGAGAATTGTAATGAAAATTCTAATATTGAATTGAAAGTCTTAACTTATCTTGCCGATTATATCAAATCTTTTGAATCTCTACTTAAGTTTACAAATAATTGCAATGTTTTTTATAAGTGTTATACCATTTTGCCTAGCTCTGCCACAATTGAAAGAATTTTTTAGCAGTAGAAGCCAAATACCTACACCAAACAGAAACATTCGAAATTCTTGTTATATTACACAATCGAGATGGTATTTGAGAATCATTTGAATAATATAACATCATATGAAATTGAAATGTTCCATTTTTAAACCTTTTATTTGGATTTAAGCCCGTACAGTTAATATTTATTACTAATATAAATTGATGAACCATGCTTTTTAATTTAAAGTACCTTTTTTGTACCTTTACCTTTACCTAGGTATTGGAAATTCCGGATACCTTTTACCTTACCTAGGTATATTTATTTACATTTACCTTGTACCATACCTAGGTAAGAAAATTGGGTACCTTTTCAATCACTGCATGTAACACAGATTAACGAAAACATTATTTTAATTTGAATTATATGAGACCTATTAATTTTTGTACGAAATGATGCCGTCCATTTTTAATTCGTACAACTGATTCAATTTATCAAAAGAAATTGCAAAAATAGAAATGTAAACAAACACACAAAAAAACTAGGTTATGTAGAACAACTAGAAATGACATAACCGAAAACATGTACTTATTCTTGTTAATTTGATTAATTTGTCTGCGATGGTACGTGGTAGGCTAGGTCGGCGTTTAATTACTAATAAAATTAATTCAGGCAAGAGCTATCGGGAAATATTAAATGATGTCAAACTTCCGAGATTAACCGTGCAAAGAATTGTGAAAAACCTTAAAAAGAATGGCAATAATAACAATAATGTTGCCCACAGGGGTCTAAGTTTGATGTGTGTGTCGGAGATGATCGAAAAAAAGTAATACCAAAGAAAACGGAGGAATATAATAGAGACTGTCTTAAGTGCACAGTAAAATTTCCTGCGAGTGTTATGGTATGGAATGAGTAGGAGAGCTTCACTTTATAGATGGAACCGTAAGTGCTCAAAAATACATCAATATTTTACAAAATCATCTCATACCTGCAGCACCAAAGCCGGCTGATTGTGTTGAATATATCTTTCAACAGGAAGGTGCATCACCACATACCGCTAAATAAAACGAAAACTTGACTTTAACAAATTCAAATTGTCATTCTTGATTGGCCATCATCCAGCTCTGACCTGAGCCCAATAGAAAGTCTCTGGGCATTAATGAAAAGAAAACTCAGAAATGAGCCACAGCGCACTCTAAGCGATTTGAAGTCCAAAATTGAGGAAATTTGGAGCTCGATTACTTCTGAGGAGTGTCAAAACTTGTCAAATCTAATGAAAAATCGAATATAAGCAGCTATAAACGAGAGCGTAAGTTAAAGTCGGCTCAAACCGACTTCGAAATACACGTTACTCATGGAAAGAAACGTTTAATAGCCTTCCTGTGTGTCTGAGGCGGGGCAGCCGAAAAGTATGCAACATTTTTTAACTCGGCTGTTTATCATCCGATCTTGATGAAAATTTCAGGGCTTATAGATGTTGCGAATATGAAGATCGATATCACAAAAATTGTGGGAGTTATTCAAAATTTTTTATTGTGGGGGTGAGCGTGGCAAAAATTTGCAATAAACTTGATCTGCGTGCAGACAATAGGAGACTAGATTTCAAATTTGGTTGCTCTAGCTCTTCTAGTCTCTGAGATCTAGGTGTTCATACAGACAGACGGACAGACGGACATGGCTATATCGACTCGGCTGTTGATGCTGATCAAGAATATAAATACTTTATATGGTCGGAAATGATTCCTTCTGCCTGTTACATACATTTGCACGACTTTAGTATACCCTTTTACTCTACGAGTAACGGGTATAAAAAGAAAAATTATCTGCTGTACGAATTAAAAATGGTCGGCATAAATTAAGTCATCAATGAAGTGGTCACATTTAATTTAAGTTTAAATATTATTTTCTTTAAGTTTTTGTACCAAATTAAATGTGAAATTAAAGATAATTAAACAACCTTTCAGAAAAGAATGAACATGTACCTGCAGCTACCTTTATCTCCAAAATGTTCACTACTGAATGTAGCGCTTTGCTGACAATTTGTGGTGTACGAATTAAAAGTGGTAAGGGCTTGTATAGTCATCCAATTTTGACCAAAATTTGCAACTCTGTTTGAAAACATATAATAATAATAATGGCCGAGCTTGAGGACGCTCACAGAGAAAACAACAAGTTTTTCTCACTAAAGCTAGGTACACACGATGCAAACAATTTGCAGCAAGTTGATTGCTGCAATCAAATTTGCACGTACAAACACGAGTGCAACCATTTTGCTGCAAACAAAGAACTTGCAAAATTTTTTTGCAGCAATATTTTTTGCTTGTCGTCTGTATACATTATTTTACCGTTATCTTGGTTGCGTCAGTTGCTTGCTTGTTTGCATGTGCTGTTTGCTTTCAGTCGCAATATTGCAGCAAACAAAGCAACATGTGGGATCGCGAGAAGACGATAAAATTAATTGAATTGTACGAGAATTATTCTGTTTTATGGGATGTCTCGTCAGCAGACTATAAAAATAAGCATAAAAAGCAAAATGCTTATCGCGAAATTGCTGAAAAATTAGACAAAAGTGATGATGAAATAAAAACAAAAATTCATAATTTGCGCACTCAATTTTTGCAAGAGGTGCGCAGAGTGAAGCAAAAGAGAGTGGCCAGGGTACATCGGACAACTATACATAGCATATTTTTGTTTTGACTCTTTCTTGGCCATCAACCAGTTATGTAATGCGCAAATTGCAGAGACAACATCTATTGTCTTTTCTGGCCCAAGTTCCAATGGCTTTCTTAAAACCCGTAATCTATTTGCCATTATGCCAAAAACATTTTCTACCACTCTTCTTGCTCTGGAAAGACGGTAGTTAAAAACACGATTTGGAGCTGGTTGATTTCTGAATGGATATGGTTTCATTATGTATCTTTTCAATGCGAATGCATCATCCGCTACAAGTACATAGGGCACCTTTAGATCTCGACCTGGAAGTGGCTGCTCCTCAGGAACATTAAGTTGTTCATATGCGTTAATATGATAGACTACATGCGTTAAAAATTCCTCCATCAGAAATTCTTCCTTTGCCTCCTACATCGAAGTAAATTATTTTATAGTTTGCATCCTTATAGTTGAAGTAGGTACTACCACTGTTAGACGGAGCTTTCATGACTACGTGTTTTCCGTCTAATGCACTGATACAATGAGGAAAGTTCCAAATACGAACAAAATCGGATGAAATTTTAAGCCACTCGTTTGTAGAATTGGGAACCTAAGAAAATTCAAATAAATTATTAATATTTTGTTTACATTTTCATTTCGTACTTTTTCACATATATTTAGGATCTAAGTGAAAGCGCCGTTAACACAATATTCTTAGGAGAGGCACCATGTTCAGCTAATTCGTCAATAACAACAGATGACGTACCAACTACATCCAAAGCAAAAAAAAGAAAACGTGACGGGATAGAATTTAAATACGAAGATCTGCTTATTAAAAAGGCAAGCGCTTTACTCGATAAGCCAGCAGATGACCATCAGGTGTTCGGTGATTTCGTTGCATCTGAGCTCAGATTGTTGAAATCACACCAAAATAGACTTCTGCTTCGCAGAAAAATTCAAAGAGCTATTTTGGAAGTATCGGAAATTGATAGCGAGGGCACTTTTACTTGTTCCTCACCTAATATCGTGTACTCGTCTACCAATTCTCCAGTTTTTGCCTTTTCAGATGGTAAAAAAGTAAATGCATATATAATTTGCATACTTACTTTAAGATATTCCCTTTTCAGGCATTCATATACAGCTCGACAACACTCCGGCACAATGCTTGCAACCGTACTCACAGGAATGCGAAAAAGAAACATCAGAGAATGATATGAATCACCTGTAAAAAATTTAATTACATCAATAAACGTATTAATTAAAAGTTCATAAAAATGTTAATTATATTTAATACATACCCGTGGCTAAAAAACGCAATGTCAGGGCTAATCGCTCATTTGGTGGAATCGCAGGACGCATTACAGTGTCTTGTTTAGTTATGTAGTTTTTTACTTTTTCTAATAAAAAATTGAAATCACTGACTGACATGCGAAAAAAACTGTAATAGTTTGTTTCATCGCCATTTTTTAGCTCTTTTAAAAGGTTCTGATGCACTCCTTTTTCATCTCTTTTGGAAATCCACTCTTTCACCCAACACTTTCTTTTTTTTGCAGACTCTAATCTTCTCACTTTTTTACGTTTAATTAAAGTTGCTAATATAGCAATAGCAGCAACTCTCGATTTTTGTGCCGACATAATATAAACACGTCGTTATTCCTTGACTTTCACAAAACAACAGAACTTGCAAATGAGTGTCACTTGCAAGCATTGCAAACAAAAAATGAAAACACGTGTAGACATTAACGCAATATATTGCACGAAATAGCCATGCAAAAGTTTGCGTGCAAAACAAAAATTGATTGAAGCAAGAAATTTTCTTGCAATATTTGCATAGGTGTAAACATTTGTGCAAACTTTTGCTGCAAATTATTTTCAACTTGCTGCAAATTGTTTGCATCGTGTGTACCTAGCTTAAGACCTATGGCAATTCTGTGCAAAGTTTCAGCTCGATCGCCTTACAACTGAGAGACTAGTTTACGTAGAAACAGACAGACGGACAGTTTTAAAGCTATCGAGCTGAAATTTTGCACAGAGTCTTCTTTTGACTGCACGCTGCTAATATGTCGGAACCGACCGGATCGGATCTCTATATCTTATAGCTGCCATAGGAACCATCGGTCGAAAATGGTGAAAAACGTGATTAAACTCGGTCATTAATAATATTATATACTTTCAAACATATTTGCAAATTTTGGTCAAAATCGGATGACTATATCTTATAGCTGCCATAGGAACCATAGGTCGAAAAATGGGTTTTAGTGAGAAAAACTTTTTTGTTTCCAATGTTAACGTGATTAAACTCGGTCATTAACAATATTATATACTTTCAAACAGATTTGAAAATTTTGGTCAAAATCGGATGACTAAATCTTATAGCTGCCATAGGAACCATAGGTCGAAAAATGGGTTTTAGTGAGAAAAACTTTTTTGTTTTCAATGTTAACGTGATTAAACTCGGTCATTAATAATATTATATGCATTCAAACAGATTTGCAAATTTTGGTCAAAATCGGATGACTATATCTTATAGCTGCCATAGGACCGATCGGTCGGAAAATGGGTCTTAGTGAAAAAAAACTTTTTTGCTTTTAAGTAAATCGTTCTTAAGGTCGGTGATTATTAATATTAAACGCTTTCAAACTAATTTGAAAAAGTTGATCGACATCGGGTGACTAAATCTTATGGTTGCCATAAGACCGATCGGTCAAACATGAGTCTTGGTAAAAACTTTTTTTTGGTTAGTTTTGTTAGCGTCCTTAAACTCGCTGATGACTTATTTTATATGCTTTCAAATAGATTCGCAAAATTGGGCCGAAATCGGATGACTATATCTTAAGGCTGCCATAGGGCCGATCGGTCGGAAATTGAGTCTTAGTGAGAAAAACTTTTTTCAGACGTTTATCTGTCGGAAAATAGGTATTAGTTACAAAATTTTTTGATTTTTATGTAAGCGTTCTTAAACTGTGACATTTGCATTTGCAAGGGTATAAAAACTTCGGCACAGACGAAGTTTGCTTGGCCTTCTCGTTATTTTTGCTTTGTTGTTTTATAGGCTGTTTACACTGAGCACATCTAAAATCCCACATCATGAGGTAAAATGCTTAATAGCTATTTGCTATGCCAACATTTGGCAATTTTAGTTTTGTTAAAATAATAAGCAGGTTGGTGTCCAAAAGGACCACCAATTTTGACACTGCAAATACTTATGACTCATGATGTGGGATGTTAGATGTTATATGTGCTCAGTGTAATTAGCCTATTAGGTAATGAATCATAGAGCAGGTAAAATAAATAGAAGAAACAGTGAAAGCAGTTAGATTGATTGAAAATCTTCGACGAGGTGGGCAGTCAAAGTCAGTACCGGATTGGGTCAATAACTCATAAGCGACTTGTCAGATCGGAACAATTTTTTTTCACAAAAATAATTGATAATTATATATACTTCTCTGTAAAATTTGGCTTAAGTCGAACCACATGATTTGGTTTTTCAAAAATAATAAACCAAATATCTACAAAATTTTTCAACTTTGATTTGGATTATCCATATCTTTTTTAATTTTTTTTTGCTTTTTAAATTATGTACGTTAAGATCAATCTTTTAAGGACCTTTTACATATCATCTTCCTAACTAGGCTGTTGTAGAAATGCCAGAGTTTTGGACAAAAAATGAGACTTCTGGCCCACAAAGCGCCGGCAAAATGTACTGGAAGGAGATATGTCGTCGGAGATATGACGCTTTGCCGTCGTTTCAAAATGACACACATCCGCGCGGAGATATGTCGTTTGTAACACAGCGGAGATATTTCATTTTAAAACGTCATATCTCCGCTGTGATCAATGGCGGAGCTATGACGTTTGAAAGCGTCATATCTCCGCGAGATATTTCGGCTGTGAAACGGCGGAGCTATGTCGTTTTAAAACGTCATATCTCCGCCACAAAAAAGAGCGTCATATCTTCGACGGCAAAATGTACTGGGCGGAGATATGTCGTCGGAGATATGACGCTATGCGGCTGGCTTTATTGTCCTTAAGTCCAGAGAGTGCACTCCGTCCTGAACAATAAAAGTCTGGTCAAGATAGTGCGATATCGTAAGGAGCATAGCGTTACTAATTTCCGATTCTCGATCTTGTACATAAAGCAGTTCTTTGAAATAGCTAGCTAGTGCCGATGAATCTACTTGTATACTATTTTGGTTAACATTTACATTTATTTGCGTTATAAGTGACCAGAAAGTGCGACTACTGTTTGTGCAGCCTAAAGAATGCACCAAATTACGATAAAAGCTAATTTTCTTGTGCTTGCATAGTTTTTTTAAAATTTGATACTGCGCACAGTGGGCGAAATGACCAATTTAGCGAAACGAAATGAATATCTTACAAAGTAAATGAGATAATCGCAATCTGTTTTTTCTTTCTTAAGGTAGGAATAAAATCAAAACGAGAAGGCCAAGCTAACTTCGTCTGTGCCGAAGTTTTTATACCCTTGCAAATGCTGTCCTTTTGAAAATATATCAAATTAACAATCGCGGAGTTTAAGAAAGATAAAATTTAAAACAGAAAATTTTTTTCTCACTAAGACTCATTTTCCGACCGATCGGTCCTACGGCAACCATAAGATATAGTCACCCGATCTCGATCAACTTTTTCAAATTAGTTTGAAAGCGTTTAATATTAAGAACCACCGACTTTAGGAACGATTTACTTGAAAACAAAAAAGTTTTTTCACTAAGACCCATTTTCCGACCGATCGGTCCTATGGCAGCTATATGTTATAGTCATCCGATTTTGACCAAAACTTGCAAATCTATTTAAAAGCATATAATATTTATTATGGCCTAGTTTTATGACGCTAGCATTGAAAAAAAAAAGTTTTTCTCAGTAAGACCCATTTTCCGACCGATGGTTCCTATGACAGCTATAAGATATGGTCATCCGATCTTGACCAAAATTTGCAAATTTGTTTGAGAGCATATAATATTAATAATGGTCGAGTTTAAGGCCGCTAACATTGAAAACAAAAAAGTTTTTTTCACTAAGACCCTTTTTTTGACAGATGGTTCCTATGGCAGCTATAAGATATAGTCACCCGATCCGGACGGTTCCGACATATTAGCAGCGTGCAGTAAAAAAAAGACTCTGTGCAAAATTTCAGCTCGATAGCTTTAAAACTGAGAGACTAGTTTGCGTAGAAACAGACGGACAGACAGACAGACGGACAGACAGACGGACAGACAGACGGACAGACAGACGGACAGACAGACGGACGGACAAAGCTCAATCGACTCAGCTCGTCACCCTGATCAAGAATATATATAGTTTATGGGGTCGGAAATGAATATTTCTATGCGTTGCAAACTTCTGGGCAAAATTATAATACCCTTTGCAAGGGTATAAAAAAATTTAAAAAAAAAGTTTTTAATACAATTTTTTTTATTTTTTTGTAATTTAACAACAAAAATCTTTTTTTTTAATTTCAAAAAGATTGCACTACTTTTTAAAAGTTGGAATTAAAGAAATTAAAATATACAAAAAAAATTTTAATAACATTTTCGAATCGAAAAGTTATCGAATTTCACAAAACATTGTTTTTAAATCGGTAAAGTAGTTTGAATACAATCAGCAAAAATATTTGAAAAACATCATTTTTTTCCAAATAAAACCGCTCGAAATTTCGTTTTTAAGCATCTAGAAAAAATATTAACAAATAGAACAAAATTATTTTTTTTCTTCTTAAAATTCGCGCTTTTTCGAAAAAAATATGATATTAATTAAAAAAAAACTTTGGATAAACACCGAATTCATATTCGATGATCGCTTGGAAGGATATCGGCGTTTTGAACAAGCCCATTGGTAAAATGTCGCAATTTTTTTTTAGATTTCAATACGGTCCAGCTTACTTCAGGTTTTGTTATATAAAATTGTATAAAAAAATAGTTTTCCAAAGCCAAAAAACTCTTTGTGGGGATATTTTCGTTGAGCCAAACTTAACGAGAGCGTAAGTTAAAGTCGGCTCTAACCGACTTCGATATACCCGTTACTCATGGAAAGAAATGTTTAATAGCCTTCCTGTGTGCCTGCGGTGGGACAGCCGAAAAGTATGCAACATTTTTTAACTCGGCTATTTACCACTCGGCTACATACCATAAATGTACGTTTTCAATTTGAGATTGATATCTCTTCTCTTGATTTGAAGATGAGGAAGATCCGCTGTATAACATCTGAAGTATTTTTGGTTACTTTCAAAACAACTTTTTCGGACTGCCAAGCCACTTTTCTCCAGTTCTGGTCAACCGATTTAGATGAAACAAAATGCAATCGACGCAAAACTGCCACCATTCTCGAACTGCCTTTTTACATTTTTGATTTATTATACCCTTGCAAAGCGTATTATAATTTTGCCCAGAAGTTTGCAACGAATAGAAATTTTTATTTCCGACCCCATAAACTATATAAATTCTTGATCAGGGCGACAAGCTGAGTCGATTGAGCTTTGTCCGTCCGTATGTCTGTCTGTTTCTTCGCAAACTAGTCTCTCAGTTTAAAAGCTATCGAGCACAGAGTCTTCTTTTGACTGCACGCTGCTAATATGTCGGAACCGACCGGATCGGATGACTTTATCTTATAGCTGCCATAGAAACCATCGGTCGAAAAATGGGTCTTAGTGGGAAAAACTTTTTGGTTTTCAATGTTAGCGTCCGTAAATTCTTCCATTATTAATATTAAATGCTTTCAAACAGATTTGCAAATTTTGGTCAATATCCGTTGACTATATTTTATAGCTGTCATAGGAACCATCGGTCGGAAAATGGGTCTTAGTGAAAAATTTGTTGATGTTTTTAATGTTAGCGTCTTTAAACTCACTGATTACTAATTCTGTATGCTTTCAAATATATTCGCAAAATTTGGTCGAAGTCGGATGACTATATCTAAAGGCTGCCATAGGACCGATCGGTCGGAAAATGAGTCTTAGTGAAAATTACTTTTTTGTTGTAATTTTATCGTTCTTAAACTCGGCCATTTTTTTATTTTGATATGTTTTCAAAAAATTTGCGAAATTTGGTCGAAATCAGATGTTTATCTGTCGGTAATGATACCGGCCATGATATCTCCAGTTACACTGAACCGATTTTGATGAAACTACGTGAAATCGACGCAGAATTGTCACCATTCTGGTCTGACCTGACCCTCAACCATAATTTTCAAAAAATGTTTACTATTTTTTTTTACACTAAACTACAAGAAAAGTGCCCAAAATCGAATTTTCAATTTTCAATGGCCACCATTTTGTCAAAAAAAATCACAAAATTTTTTTCGAGGGTCAGACCAGAAAAAATAGAGGGAAGCTAGCTGCGGCTCGATCGAAGTTTATATACCCTTGTGGGTTGTATAATTTATAAATGTGCGTCAAAATAGCGTCGGATATTTAGCAACGAATTGGAACGGTGGAATATGGAACAAAAATAAATTTTTTCTTTTTAAGATTACTCACTAACTACTTAACTTATTGAGACAAATTAAATTGCAAAATGTTAAGAAAAGCGTAAACTATTGTTTTAAATTAACTATGGGTGGATTTGAGCATAGCAGGTACTGAAAATATCCAGTCGAAAAATTGCCCTCCCACAAAAAGATGATTATCTGGGCTCTCAGAGGTCGTGCAGCTATACACGGTATACTGGCGTAAAGAAGGCACTTTCACGAGTATTTTAAATATCCATTCATGAAAATCGTCCCCACAGTTTTTGTGCAAATCAATTTACAGTGGACCAACCTTGAAATTTTCCCATACAAAATTTGTCAAAAAAATTAAGTTGACAAACTTACATCAATATCTCCTCTCTCAGAGGTCGTGCAGCAATGCACGGTATATTGACGTAAAGAAGGCACTTTCAAGAGTATTTTAAATATCCATTCATGAAAATCGTCCCCACAGTTTTTGAGTAAATCAATTTACAGTGGACCAACCTTTCTTTACTGAAAAGGCTGCCATTTCAAACGAGTTCAGTGTGACCAAGTTACCAAAATTCGACGCTATTTTTT
>JBAMBO010004373.1:0-51100 GCA_037044535.1 Lordiphosa magnipectinata
TCATGTTGGTGTTTTTGCAAATCTAGGTGGATTTGCTGCATTTGCTTTGCTCATGTTCAATGCTAACAATCTAGATGACATTCGCAGCAATCTACTTCACCCTCATTGATTTTAAAACCATCTACATTCTTATGCAAATTAAGTATTTTTGTGTATCCGCGCATATGGTCACACTGGAAAATATTTGAAAACAAAAAACAACTGCTGCTAAAAACATTAAAGTCTGAATTGTTATTAAGTAAACCAAAAATGGAAAATATTGGATGTGCCTTTAATATACAAGAACACCTGCAGACATTGCTGAAATTACAGATGCACATTCTGCACATTAGTTCATTGCTTAAGCTAAGTTTACACATCCAAATAATTTGGCTAAATTTTGATAAAAATAGCCATGATTAAAGATTTTACAGGATTAAAAACTTAAACTGTGGCTCCATACGCAAATAATTTGATTAAATATGGCCGGAATGTTCCACAATTTGGCATATATAGCCCAATTTTCATGAAAATTTTTCCAAATTATTTGCCTGTCTGAACATAGCTTTCGACCTACTGTTTAATATCCCATCATAGTAACAAGACGTTCCAAAAGAAAAACCTTCTCCTCCTCTGTAAAATTCTTGCTTTAATTTTTAAAATTGGCGCGCAATAAAAAAGACAAGACTCAGCCGACTGCAGAGGTGCTGCCAACCTAGTATTATACCATTCCAGCCCTCCCGGTGTGACCGTGGCGCAAATGCCCGAATTTATAATCAACCTACATGAGATAACCAATTGAACAAAAACCATCTAGATGCGGAATCTAGATGGATTTCGATTTGAGCAAAAACATGAACATGAGAAAACGGTCCTAAATATGTTATATTCATAATCCTGCAAGGTGTTGTTGTTTATAAGTTCGCGGGCATATTTAACAGCGCCAGAGCAGCGCAAGGTTTCTTTGAAACGTTTATCGACAGAGTAAATTGTGTTATCGTGTTGTTAACATTGGCTTAGCAGACTCTGTTAAGAATCTGCGGAATATCAACTTTTTCACAAGAAATTTTTTGGCGACCCGTGGATACCGCCCTTAAGTTGAAAATATTACATGAGAAAGAGATAAAAAAAATTGAGGAAAGCTAACTTCGGCTCGACCGAAGTTAATATATCCTTGTAGCTTGTATGATTTTTATAAATTAGTAGCCTGTTTCCATTGACACAAATACATATGTACATTCGGCCAAATGTACACATTTTTGACAAGGCCTCCTATATACATTGTCTACACGTAATTTTTATGGCAGCTGTACTATATAGTTGTCCTATCAAACTTAGTGGAATTATGTGAAAGCATAGAAGACTTGTAAATACAAGGTTCGGGGACATTTGCGTTGATGACATAAAAGTTTTTCTCACTAAAACAACATTTTCGACCGATGGTTCCTATGGCAGCTATATGCTATAGTCATCCGATCTGGCCGGTTTCGACAAATGTGCAGCGTATTTGTACCAAAAGACTTCGTGCAAAGTTTGGTTAAGATAGCTTTAAAAATGACGGAGGAGATAGCAGAGCAACAGACGGACAGACGGACGGACGGACAGACGGACATGGCTATATTAATTCAGCTTGTCATGCTGATCAAGAATATGTATACTTTGTGTGGTCGGAGATGCTTCCTTCTATGCGTTACAAACATCTGGACAATTTTAATATACCCTCTACAAGGGTATAAAAAATTTTTTGCTTGGTAGCGTCAAACACAAAAAAGTTTAGTAAGTCGTATTTAGAGTTAAAAAAAGAGTACAAACCGAATTTCAGCTCAATAGCGTAAAATACCACAAAGTTGGAGCAAATCGGACAGATCAGTTATATGGCAGCTATATGAAATAGTATGCCGAATCGAACCATTTTCGATAAGTCGCTAAAAAGGCTTAAAATACGTGTTCGAACCGAATTTCAGTTCAATATCTTTAAATCCAACTAAGTTGGTGCAAATCGTCCAGATCGGTTATATGGCAGCTATATGAAATAGTTTGCCGAATTGAACAAAGTTCAATAAGTCGCTTAAGGAGCTTAAAATACATGTTTAAACTAAAATTCAGTTCAATAGCGTAAAAACCAACAAAGTTAGCTCAAATCGGCCAGATCGGCTATATGGGAGCTATATGAAGTAATTGTCCAAGTCGAACCCGATTTTGTAAGTCGTATAAAAAGCAAAAAATACGAGTACAAACCAATTTTCAGTTCAGTAGCATAAGAAACAACAAGGTTGGAGCAAATCTGCCAAATCGTTTATATGGCAGCTATATAAAATATTGGTCTAAATTGAGTGAATCCTTGCAAGTCGTCTTTGGGGTCCAAAATATGCGTACAAACCAAATTTGGGGTCAATATCTTAACAACTAGAGTTTATGCCAAAAAAAGTCAAAACGAGAAGGCCAAGCTAACTTCGTCTGTGCCGAAGTTTTTATACCCTTGCAAATGCAAATGTCACAGTTTAAGAACGCTTACATAAAAATCAAAAAATTTTGTAACTAAAACCTATTTTCCGACAGATAAACGTCTGAAAAAAGTTTTTCTCACTAAGACTCAATTTCCGACCGATCGGCCCTATGGCAGCCTTAAGATATAGTCATCCGATTTCGGCCCAATTTTGCGAATCTATTTGAAAGCATGTAAAATAAGTCATCAGCGAGTTTAAGGACGCTAACAAAACTAAACAAAAAAATTTTTTTACCAAGACTCATGTTCGACCGATCGGTCCTATGGCAACCATAAGATAAAGTCACCCGATGTCGATCAACTTTTTCAAATTAGTTTGAAAGCGTTTAATATTAATAATCACCGACCTTAAGAACGATTTACTTAAAAACAAAAAAGTTTTTTTTCACAAAGACCCATTTTCCGACCGATCGGTCCTATGGCAGCTATAAGATATAGTCATCCGATTTTGACCAAAATTTGCAAATCTGTTTGAAAGCATATAATATTATTAACGACCGAGTTTAATCACGTTAACATTGAAAACAAAAAAGTTTTTCTCACTAAAACCCATTTTTCGACCGATGGTTCCTATGGCAGCTATAAGATTTAGTCATCCGATTTTGACCAAAATTTTTAAATCTGTTTGAAAGTATATAATATTATTAATGACCGAGTTTAATCACGTTAACATTGGAAACAAAAAAGTTTTTTCCACTAAAACCCATTTTTCGACCGATGGTTCCTATGGCAGCTATAAGATATAGTGATCCGATCCGGCCGGTTCCGACATATTAGCAGCGTGCAGTAAAAAGAAGACTCTGTGCAAAATTTCAGCTCGATAGCTTTAAAACTGAGAGACTAGTTTGCGTAGAAACAGACGGACAGACAGACGGACAGCCAGACGGACAGACAGACAGACGGACAGACAGACATACGGACGGACAAAGCTCAATGAACTCAGCTCGTCCCCCTGATCAAGAATATATATAGTTTATGGGGTCGGAAATGAATATTTCTATGCGTTGCAAACTTCTTGGCAAAATTATAATACCCTTTGCAAGGGTATAAAAAAACCAATGTGCAACGTTTCAAACCTAAACAAAAAGTCAAACCTATTCAGTTGAGCGGCACTGTACATATACTGGTAACAGAGAGCGAAAGAAAGAGAAGGGAAGCAAAAAAAAACAAACAAAAAGAAAGCAGAAACCGCAAAACTTTTGTCTAGGACTGGTGATGGTTGCCAATGGGCTGTACGGGGTTAGGGGCGGGCGGTGGTCGATGGCCCAGGGCAGGCCGCTTGCTGATGCAAGTTCAAGGTCAATGTTGGGCAACACCATGGGGCAACAGAAACGAGTATAAAAACTGTTTAGCTGCAACCACAAAACAGAAACTGCAAAAAAAAGGGAGATGTGAGCGAGTCACATATATGTGGAGAAGGAGTCATCAGTTAGATATGTAGTATAGTACATATGGGCCTAGGAAATACCCATTCCAGGATACCGAACCAAACTGCGATATAACAAACGCGCGGGGAATCGCTTTTCACATTTCAAACGGTTGAAACTAGTTCGAAAAAGGGTTTTCCAACGGGAAAATTCAAAACTATAGCTGATGTGAAAAGAAACAAACACGCGCGCACATTTTTTTTTTTTTTTTGACTTTATCGCTGCGCTAGCGACGGGGGTTGGTCGTTCTTCCAAACAGTGACCTGGTAATGATATCGATAATGTGCGCGACACAATCGATTTGTATAATATTTGAAAATGTCACGAGTGATAAAATCCATGACAGATTAATTTGAGGACAGTCTGGTAAAGTATTAAACACGGTTTCACAGGACGTGTTTTACAGCGGTTAAAAAAATATCAAATAGTTAACTTGGCTTCGTGTACAAAGTCAGCTAATTCTCTCATATTTTGGAGAACACCTGAGAGTAATAAATCTTTAGTTGATGAAAAATTATTAAAAAAAATTATATTTAACTCTAAAGGATTCAAGTCTTGGACTCTTTAAAAAAAGGTGATCAGCCGATTCGGCAATATTGCAAGTAGGGCAGTTAGCGGAGTCAATGAAATTACATTTGCGATAGAAGACATTATCATAAGTGTGATTCGCCATAAGGTTAATATCCTTAGCATTCCATTTAACATTCTTATGCCACGGAAAAGTTGGTACATTTGAAAACAAATCAAAAAAAAACCTCCAGATATAGTGGAAGCTTCCTAGTAATGATTGTTCCACAAACTATAAATCTCTTTCTTGATTTCTCTAAGTGCCTCTCCGATTGAGTATTTTAACTTAACAGTTGTGCCATTTATAATGGCAGCTTTGGCAGCAACATCAGCTTGTTCATTTATACTGATGCCTTTATGACCAGGCACCCAAAAGAGATCAACAGTTACGAGATCAGGCCATGTTAGCAGGTTATGTATGCCTGCAACAATATAAGAATCTGATTTTGAGGATTTTAGTGAGAAAAGAGCACCCAGGCTGTCTCTTAAAATGGGAAGCCTTTTAATATTTAGCCTTTTGGCTAAGTGACAAGCAAGGTTTATTGCTACTAGTTCTGCCATTGTAGACGACATTCTTATATTTGATTTGTACTTAAAGGTTTTGTTTCTGATGATATCACAGATGCCAACACCAATCATATTATCACAGATGGATACTGATGCATCTGAAGCGAAAATATGGTATTGTTCAGAACGAAGCTTATGTATGATTTCATTGTATGTTGTTAATATTGTTCATTGTAATATGTTCAGTAGAAATATTTGATTTGTTTTCTTTGAATGGACTATGATGAACTTTGATGCGCTCATTGAAAGTATATTGACTTGGAGATATGGTGTCATTCAGAATATTTTTGAATTCGTTGGCTACAAATGCATAGGCGGAGTTAACATGGGAATCACTTGAGTATTTTAGATACAGATCATGATTTAGAAATTTGATCTTGAGCAGCTCTTTGGCTGTGAGCTAGTGCGAAAATGATGTGTTGCGGCGTGTCCGGAGGGACCCCAACACACCGCCGAAGTGCTGAAGACTGCTTCGCTGCCAGTCTTTTGTGATTTCCAGAATTGAAGTTGGCCATTGTGGCTATAGCATATTCCGATTTTGACCTGATATATAAACTATAGATGTTTGTGGCAATATGTGGTCTTAGACCACTTTTAATATTAGTGGCCATCTGTAAAAGATTTAAACCAGCCTTTGACTCGATTCTGATCTTTTCAACTTGTTTTTTGTCAGACATGTTCGAAGATATGATTCTACCAAGAAATTTAAACTCTCTTACCATGACTACATCCTGATTGTCAATTTTAATGTCAATAACAGTCCTGCTATAAGGTGTGAAAGGAATAACAGAGGATTTTGACGAATTAAAGCTCAGTCAGATGTCTTTACAAAGAAGGTAAAAGTCTTCCAATTTAGCCTGAAGGTTTTCTTCAGTTAATTTGGAAGATTGCTTGCTTGACACTATAATGAAATCATCCGCATATTGAAAAATTTGCGTGTGTGAATCCTGAATCTGATGCAGACGCTTGGTGTAAATATTGAAAAGAACGGAAGAGAGACAGCTACCCTGAGGCAATCCATCCCTCACCACCTCCATTTCACCACCGAGTCTTAAATATCTGACAGAAAATTAATAATCCACTGAACAAAATGTTGCGGGATCCCTTCAGCCACCAAAGTACGATACAAGAGAGCCAAATTGACACAGTTGTACGCATTTTCTATGTCCAAACAAGCCACTATTACTTTAGCAGATTTTGATTTTAGATACCTTACTGATGAAATCTTCAAGATCTTTACCACGTTTAGGGATGGGACATATTTTAATGGACCGCCATTGATCAGGTACCTCACATTTATTATACAGTTTGTTGAAGCATGTCAATAGCTTTTCTGCAGCTTCGTTATTAAGTGCAGCAATCATTTCATACGTAACACCGTCAAGACCACCAGCTGTAGACTTTTTATTTTTGATGACTAAAGTCATCTCGTCAAAAGTGAAAAACGACATGTGTAAGAGGCAGGTATTGAGATTGAGAGATGGAAGTGTCAGAGACGAGATTGGAACTTGACTTTTAAGAAAGTCAAGATAATCCCTACTCATTGACACAGCCCACTCTGATTTTTGCGACTCTCCCAAACCTTTAAGGTTTGAGAGAAACCGCCATGCTTTCTTTGACGAAGGTTGTTCATTGATTTCATCAATTTTGGTTTGATATGATTCCCGCTTAGCCTTTCTGACAGCATTCTTCCTGAGCTCACGGTTCCTAAAGGCTTTTTCAAGGTTTCCAATACATGGAAAATTGATTGCCTTGGATTGGGAAGCCCTGAAAATTCGATTTAGATGCTTCAATTCTTCATTCCACCAGCATTTAGGAGTTCTACCCGTTAGTTCATGTGTTGATGACTTAATCTCATTTTTTATCTTGCTGGTTAAGTCTTGAACATCGCTAAAATTCACAATCTTGGTTAGGTTGGTGAAAAGCTTCTTCTTGGACAGGAAGAATTGTGGTTTAACTTTAACATTGTCAATGGTAAAACTGATGGGAAAATGGTAACTTCCACCAATCCTGCAGGGCTTGACACACCAATCAACAGATAAGTTTGAATTTGTAAAAGTTAGATCTAAAACTGAGCCTGAGTCTATATCAAGAAATTGTTTGAAAGTAATGTTGCCGTCATTTATGCATCTAAAACCAGCGTTCGTCGTCACATCTTCAAGAAAGCGACCCCTGGATGTAGTGATGCTATCACCAAAGTGAGCATTTCTAGAATTAAAGTCCCCACAAATGAAATTCATGTTTTCTAATAGGTCAAACAAAGATTTTATATCTTTTTTGAAGGTTTCCAAATTACATCTGGGATCACAATAGACTGAGGCAAAGGATAGATTTGTTGATAGATTGATTGTTTGAGCGATAATAATATCCGCATTTGATTTGAAAGGTAGTTTTTTAAAATTTATCGAATTCTTAACTAATAGTGAAGCACCATCATAGATATCAGCTCGAAGCTTTTCCAGTGCTTTCTAATTGGTAATGTTTCTGAAAGTCGGATCATCTCCATAAGAGAAAATCTCCGACAAACAAGCAAAATCATAGTTTTCGGTGTTGAGCATAATTTCAAGGACTCATCAGTATCAATGAGTGGCTTGATTAAACCAAAAAGCTGAGCACAGATTTCATTGATCTCTGTAAACTCAGAATGCTCTTTGTTAGGGAACTAATAGTTCCAATCGCTTGTGTCATTTGTATATGACGGTAATTTAAAATGTGGTTTCTGTGGAAGAGGCATTATTTTCCTCTCCACAACTTTGCTGAAGCGGGTTCTGTTAATAGTGCTATTTACAATATGGTCATTGTTAACTGTTTTTTGTCTATTTGATTTTAGACTGGGAAAAGCTTCTTCATTTTCAAGAAGGATATCAAAAGAGTTATTAAAAGCATTAGAGGAAAGCACCTCTTTCTTTGAGAGTTTTTTCACAGTCATAATTTTTATAAAGTCAGCTTCTCTTTTCCACTTGGGACAGACGGCTCTGTCACGAGAGGAATGATCATTGGCATTGCATAGGATGCATTTCAAAGCACCACATTGAGGGTCTGTGCAGTTGTCCACACCACAACGTAGACAACGTCGGTTGGATTTGCAACGATTCGATGAATGGCCCAAACGTCCACAATTAAAACAATGACGGACATTGGGTAAGAAGTGTGAAACCTTAAGGAAACAGTAATTTAGAACAACAGTTTGGGGTATATCATTATTGGAGAAGCCAATTTTGACAGCCAAAGTAAGTTCATATACAGGGTCAGATTCCCCGCTTGTATTTGTTTTAACTCTGCGCATTATGCGAGAGGCTGGTTTAATTTCATTATCAGATTGAAGGAGTTCCACGATTTTATCATCGGATATGTCTGTTGGGACGTTTCTAATGACACCACAAGTCTCAACAAAGCTTCTGGGAATAAAGGCATTTATATTCATCTTCTTAAAGCTATCGGTTTGAACTGCCTCATTGGCATAAGCTCCGTTCTTAAAATAGATTTTGTACAGAGATACTCCCAGAGCAACAATGCTACTGAGACCCTTCAACTTGATGTTTTTAATGTTTTCGTAGCAAAAAGTCAATTTTTTATATTTATATTTTGCATGTTCTCTACCTTGCTGGTATCAAACAGCACACTGGCTTCACCAATATGGTTGGCATCATAGAAAAACTCTGGCTTTTTAATATCATTCGAATCAACACCTGTTGTCTGCTCATTTTATGAAGCTGAGTTGCTTACAATTGCATTTGCTTTGCTGCTGGAAGCCACAGGGCTTTCCAAAGGGGAACAAGCTTCAGCTATTCCAGACGACACCATGTCTCGAATATCACGCACAGTGATTTTGCTCGACAGTGCAACTTTATCAGCACGATTATTATACCCGTTACTCGTAGATTAAAAGGGTATACTAAAGTCGTGCAAATGTATGTAACAGGCAGAAGGAATCATTTCCGACCATATAAACTATATATAAATATTCTTGATCAGCATCAACAGCCGAGTCGATATAGCCATGTCCGTCTGTCCGTCTGTCCGTCCGTCCGTCTGTCTGTATGAACACCTAGATCTCAGAGACTAGAAAGAGCTAGAGCAACCAAATTTGAAATGTAGACTCCTATTGTCTGCACGCAGATCAAGTTTATTTCAAATTTTTGCTACGCCCACCCCCGCCCCCACAATAGAAAATGTTGAATAACTCCCATTTTGAAGATATCGAGATCATAATTTACAATAACATGTTTATCCCCAATGTCTATAATCTGTGAAAATTTTAGAAAAATTGGATAATATATAGGAAAAGTCGGGTTTTAGTACCAAATCACCTGTTAAGAGGAATGCATGCCACAAAAAATCCCTGGCAGGCTGTTGCCATAGCAACAAGTGCGTAAATATGTAGTGAGAGCATTATCGAGAGAGCACGCTATTTTCGCGCGCAACCATTTATTGAAGGAGAGGGGGGAGGGCGCTTGTGAGAGACAATTTTGATGGGCGCCCATGATTTGTGCTGATTTCCGAGCGAGAATGCAGTGCGCGCACTGCTTAACACTCTTTATACTGTGCGCCCACTCTTCTAGGGGAGTGCGGGGCGTGAACATAAAAAGGCGCGCAAAAAACCACACAGACAAACGAAAATGCAAGGCGTGTGTAAGAGAGAGAGAGAGGCCCATGATTTGTCCTGATTTGCGCGCAAAAAGAGTTAGAACATAAAAAAGCGCGCGAAAAAAAACCCAGTCTGGTTGCTATAGCAACAAGTGTCGTTGTAAGAGCAATTTGTAACTGCTGCTGTCTATGCGAATTGATTGATGAGAGGGTGGCGGACGTTTGGGTGTGAGAGAGATAGAGTTTTTGGACGTCGATTTTTTGTAAAACAGCGAATTTCTGGGCTACGCTGAACAGCGAGCGAGAATAGACTGCGCGCACTACTCAACACTGGAGTCATAGATGGGTCGTTGAGGGGGCGCGGGGAAAGAGTTAAAAGAAACTGAAAAAGGCGGGGAAAGCTAAAATTCCCAGGCGGTGTTTAGTGTTAAAAAACAAATTACATCTCAGTGTGTATCGATTCTTTGAATAGTGAACACTTGCTTCTGTGCGATTTGCCAAAATTTTTTAAACAAATTTGCGATTTTTCTACAGTTAGTGACTTATTATTGTGTTAGATTAATTTTGTGTTAATTTAATTCAATATAAGCTGAGCGCGCTTCCTAACTGTGCCGCGTTTTTGAGTGTTGTTTGCTGGAGATGCTGCTGCTGCTGGGAAGATCGCAAGTTTTCACTAAATCCTTTTTGTAATACAGTCTTTTTTAAGACTTTTGAATTTTCTGTATATACTATTAACTCTTTCTTATTTTATATTGACTTAATAATTATCCTTATATAGATTTGATTTGTAAGGACTAGTGTTTTTTCTATTATCTATTATTCTACTTCTTTTTTTTTTACACTTAAAGATATATTTTAAACCTTGAGAATATGCCCCGCTTAAATAGGCAAAGATCTCTTCAACAGTCTGAAAGACGCAGATTGAGAAATAGACTAAACAGGGCTAGCTTGCAATATGCAGAGGCAGAGAGGGAAATAAATGCAGAGTCTCAGAGAGTTCGTAGAGCAGATGGGGAAAATAATCAACAAATAGATACGTCAAGACGATCGATCCGTAGAAGGAGCCGACGGTACAGGGGAAACGAACAAAGACAGGACACAGAAGCTCATAGAGGGAGACGGGCAAATTCAGAGACTAGACAACAAGAACAAGTAAATAACACTTTGAGTCGATCGGCCCGTAGGGCGAGTAGAAACTTTCGGGAGAATGAACAAAGACAGGACACAGCAGCACATAGAGACAGACGGGCGAATTCAGAAGTTAGACAGCGGGAACAAGCTAACAACACTTTGCGTCGATCAAACCGTAGGACGAGTAGAAATTTCCGAGAGAACGAACAAAGACGGGACACAGAAGCACATAGAGAGAGGCGGGAGAATACAGCAACTAGACAGGCTGAACAAGCAGCTAATACCCGGTGGCGTTTGAACCTTAGAAGAGCAAACTCTGAGCTTCGCATCTTAGAAAGAGATCAGGATAGACAACGTAGATCCCAGGCCAGGACGAATTTAAATCGTAGGGCTTTTGAGAGGGCACGCAACACTTTGGCACGACGAAGTGCTCGGTTGTCTGCACGCCAAGCAGCATTCGATGTGAATAGGAGTCTGAGTCAAAGAGTTAGTCAGTATAGGAATAATAATAGAAATAGAGAAGCAGAAACCCGTCGAAATGCATCCCGTAATAGAGTCGAGCGTGCGAATATCCCTCAGGAAGATAGGATCCCTGCACGACCCAGAAACATGAGCTTAGAAAGACAAATGGAAGTTTATAATAGGAAAGTTAAACTGGGTCCTGATCAGATTTGCCTTTCTTGTAAAGGCCTGTGGTTTCCCAAACAGATTACCTAAATATCTCGTAACTACATAGAAGCCAATTGTGAATTTAGCGCTCAAATTTTACATTTGGCAAGTCAGTTTTCTCTAGCTGACGGCAACCTTACGTTTTGTAGGACTTGTAGTAGAAATATTAAATCTGGTAATAGACCAAAATTCTCCATTGCGAATGGCTTAGATTTTCCGGAACTGCCCGATTGTCTCAAAGGACTAACGCCCTTAGAGGAACGACTGATTTCTCCGCGCCTTCCATTCATTATTATAAATTCGATCGGGCATGAGCGTCAGAGTGCCATAAAAGGAGCTGTTGTTAATGTCCCTATTCCAGTAAGCAATATCGTGATTTCTCTTCCACGAAGTTTTCAGGAGGCCGTGGTTGTCCAGCTCCACCTCAAGCGTAGGATGGAATATCGTCATGATTTCATGACTGAAACCGTTAGACCTTCCAAAATATTAGACGCAATTCGATATTTAGTAAACACTGAGCTTTATAGGAAGCATAATGTCACTCTTAATGAGCAGTGGATGGCTTCTGTTGCATCCGAAACTGTTCCATTCCTAGTATATCAAGCAGACAGAGAGTTTGTAGAAGAAAATCTGCCACTACCCCATCCACCTCATTCAGAAGAGAACATCGAAGACGAGGAGCTTAATCCTGGGGGTCAAGAAACTCTGCATGAGAATAATCAGGTAGCGGATGTTGCCATGCAGAGAATCATAATTGCTCCAGGCGAAGGCCAAAGACCCCTCGACATGATTCTAGACGTTGATTCCGAAGAGTTATCGTTTCAATCCCCAATACGCTGGCAACAAGCGAAAATCTTCTGAAAGCTTTGCAACCGTAGTTAGGTCTGAGCTTAGAAATGTAGATAGAAGAGGTTGCAGAACTGACAAACTTTTTTTCAACTACAAAAAGTTAGAGCTGATCACGATTCGGAATAACACTTCCATTTGCTTACGTAAGCACACCGCTCCACACGCTACTACAGCTTCTAACGCCCTCAGTGAAGACTACGTAGAAAACTTAATTCGCCACGATGAAGGTTATAGAGTCTTGAAAGGAATTCGTACGTCTCCTGCTCACTGGGAAGATGAAAAAAGAAAGGTCATGGCCATGATTCGTCAGTTTGGCCTGCCTACTTTTTTTTATCACTTTTTCGGCTGCTGAAACCAAGTGGATAGAGCTGGTTGTCCTTCTTAAGAGAAATGTAGATAGAGTAGATATAACTGAAGAAGTAGCTTCCACCTTGCAGTTTAGTAAAAAGGCTCGCTTAATTAGAACAGACCCCGTCACATGTGCTAGGTATTTTGATTACAGATATCGCGAACTTTTAAAAATAATGAAAAAATCGGGGGGCGTTTTCGGAGAGCACTTCGTTACAAAGTATTATTGGCGAGTTGAATTTCAGCAGAGAGGTTCGCCTCATATACACGGTATATTCTGGCTGAATGATGCACCTTTAGTGGATTTTAATAATGAAGCAACTATTCCACCTGTTGTAGCCTTCATTGATCAGTTTATTACCACAGATGTAACAAATGCTGATTTAGCTCCGTTTATTTTATACCAAACCCATAATCATGGGCATTCGTGTCTGCGAAAAGTGCGGGGAAAAGAAATTTGTCGATTCAGTATACCATATCCTCCTATGCCCCAAACGGAAATCTTAAAACCACTGCTAGAAGATGCTGCTAATGTGCCTCTTCATCAAGAAAATTTTAAAAAGATATTAGCTGTTCTAAATACCCGCTTTTCTTCTGACATTGTCAGTAATTTAAGCATATTTGAAAGTTTTCTTTCTCACGAACAAGTGAGCCTCAGCTACGAGGACTATATATTATATATGCTCTTAGATCTAGCTTAAAAAAGCCACATATTTTCCAGAAGAGAAGTTTCGCTGAAATTAAAATAAATGCTTATAATAAACACATTCTTTCCATGCAAAGGGCCAATATGGACATTCAGTTCATTTTAGATCCTTATGCTTGCTGGAGCTATATTGTTAATTATATTAACAAATCGCAAAGTGGCATTTCAAAGCTGATGCGCGAAACCGTTTCAAGTATTGAAAGAGGCAATTTAAGCATGAGACAAAAGTTGTAGTATATTGGTCATAAATTTATTTGCGGCACTGAGATTTCTGCTCAGGAAGCCGCCTATTGTTGCCTAGGAATGTCAATGTCGCACATTAGCCACAAAGACAAATATATTAATACCAATCTGCCAGAACTTCGAGTTAAAATGCTCAAATCTAGACAGCAACTTCAAAATTTGCCTCAGGATTCAACTGACATTTTTGTTAAGGGACTGCTAGATCATTATGTGCAACGACCAGATAGCCTCGAGGCCCAGTGTTTAGCCGACTTTTCCGCATTTTATGAATTCAGTGAGATACGAAGAACAACTCGTCAAAGTGCTGATAATGAAGACGATGAAGAAAGTGGGGTCCTAGGTGATGTGTTTATTCCTCTCTGCGATGGTAGTGGTTTTATTAGGGAACGGAGCAAGCCTTGTACTATTAGATATAGACGTTTTAATATTAACACAGATAGACAGAACTACTTTAGGGAGCTAGCTATGTTATATTTTCCGTGGAGAGATGAGCAGGCAGAGTTAGTTCGCAGAAACTGTGAGGAGTTTTACCAAGCTCACGAGGACGTTATAAAGGCAGGATTTCAGAAATATAACGTTCTAGAAGGTTTAGAAAACGCGCTTAGAAGAGCTATGGCTGTTGAAGATGATACGGTGCATGCGGTAGATGCAGTTTTAGATGAAGAATTTAGAGTCCTCGGATTTCCGGAAATAAATTCTCAAATTAATCTTTTGAACTTAAATGGCAATGATCAACGTATAGAACCGGATAGCAATGTCCGAGTTATAAGGCTACCGCCAATTGTATCCCCTGAAAACTTGGCCAGCATAGTTAGATCTTTAAATTTAAAGCAAAAAACTTTTTTCACGCATGTTCTACACAAAGCCAAGAACAACACAGTTTTCCATGAGTTCGTAGGTGGCGGAGCCGGTGTCGGCAAGAGTAGACTTACAGCAGCAATATATCAGTTACTCTTCCTGGAGTACAACAGTAGGAGTGGATGCGACCCCACAACTGCAAAGATTCTCCTGTGCGCTCCCACAGGAAAAGCAGCTTTCGGAATAGGTGGTTCCACCCTTCATTCCATGTTCTCTATTCAACTGAACCAGTCCGGGTCTGCATTTAAAGATTTAGGATCAGACTTATTAAATACTCTTCGTACAAGATTTATAGATCTTAAGCTTCTTATTATTGACGAAATTTCCAGGGTCGGTGCGAAAATGTTCTCCTATTTGGACTCTCGCCTAAAACAGATTTTCAATAATAGAGAAACTCCCTTTGGGGGCATTAGTGTCATCGTGTTCGGCGATCAACTACGCCCTGTAGGTGATCGTTGGATTTTCCAACCCACCCCATCTTCGCATGATCCATACAGTGCCATCGTTGGATCTTCTCTGTGGGCACGTTTTAAGTTTTTTGAGCTAACAGAGATAATGCGACAGCGAGATGACCAACCTTTTGCAGTAGCACTAAATAACATGGCATCCGGCCAAATGACGTCAGAAGATATTGATCTATTTAGGACCCGAATTTTTGATGCCAATCATGTTCCAGATGATGCAATACATCTTTTCCTAAGTAATAGGGAAACAGAATATTATAACAGAGTAAAACTATCCTCGATTTCCACTGAAGAGCACATTTCAGAAGCTGTAGATTTTGTAAAAGCCGCACATCTCAATGCAGCAGCTAGAAACAGATGTTTAGAAGACGTAAAAGGTTTTAAAACTTCGCAGACACAAGGATTGTGCACATCAGTTGTTTTAAAAGCCAATGCCAAGTATATGATGACGGTCAATATAGATACGGCAGATGGTCTCGTGAATGGAGCCACAGGTATACTTATGCAAATAGGATTCAATTCATCCAATGCCCCCGAAATTCTTTGGATAAAATTTATAGAAGAAAGCGTAGGAGTGAGTGCTCGTGCAAAATGTAGCCATCGTGCTGAACCTTCTTGGACCCCAGTTCGGAAAATTAACAAAAATTTTCAATATAAGTCCAACGAGCAAATCACTATTGACCGAAAACAGTTTCCAGTTGTAGTTGCAGAAGCTATAACGATCCATAAAAGTCAGGGCGCTACATATACCAAGGTGGTGGTCCACACTGATTCGAGAATGCAGCGTGAAGCATTATATGTAGGATGCAGTAGGGCTACAAGTGCGGCAGGTCTTTATATTGTAGGGCAGTTTCTTCCCCCGAGATCCGACCAAGGATCACCAGCAGAGCTAGAGCTTCAAATACTTCGCACCGAAAAGCTACTTAGTACGCATTTTGATTCATTATTCGACAGCTCCAATTTCAATGTATTTTTCCACAATACTGAAAGCTTGCACTGTCATATTAATGATGTTTGTTCCGACCAGCTTATGCTTCAATCTTCCATTTTGTCCTTCGTCGAGGCTTCCACATACTCTAACGAAATATATGAGGTACCGGGCTTTTCCACAGCAGTGCGACTAGATTGCCCGTCGGTAGCAAGCGGAGTTCGACCTAAAAGAGGCATTCTCATATTTATTAGAAATGAAATCTTTGAGAATGTTAGTCTTTGTTCTAGCGGTCGTTTTTATGCAAGCTCACACAATTTAGCATCACCAGTGTTCGAGTTTGCCCTGTTAAAATATCAGTCTTTAGGAGTTTTGGTAGTGTATAGAAGTCCGACTTATCCATTGCCTAAGTTTAGGGAAGAATTTGAAAATTTAATTCAAGAAAACTCCAGTTTGTTAGGCAGTAGTTCTTTAGTTTTGGGAGATTTTAACATCGATCTTCGAGCACTTTTTTTAGATAGATAATAATAGATACAGGTCTCTTTTGCAATTGGATTCTTCAACAACCAATTGCAATACTCATATTGATTGGGTATTTTCCAATATTCCCAATAGCAGAGCTAGCGCGCGCACATTTAAAACTATTTATAGCTATCACAGTGGAATTTTAGTAAGTTTTTGCGGGGGTTTTGATTGAGGACCTACCCTTATAACGGCTTTGTGCTATGTATTAATTATGTATGTGTATTCATTTTACTGCACTTTAGTTATTTTATTAAGTACCAGCAGGTACCCGGCGTGCGTTGCTACGCCCCCTTTAGGTTTTTAAACACAAAACGATGAAGTGAAGATGGCCATCTATTCAATCTTTATGATAATCTAAATTCATTCAACCACTTTTTAAAATTTCGCTGTTTTTTGATCCGTTTTGATCTACACCTTCTATTTACTCGTCGATTTACCAGTCTTAATGTTAATCTAAACTCATATAAGAATATTGCAAATGCTAAAATTTCTTTAAACCGATTGACCGACATCTTTTATTTAACCTTCTTTAATTGCCATCTATTAAATCTTCATGATAATCTGAACATAAAATGTTGTGTAGTTCCGGATGTTTTGGAACGCTTGAATTTATCCGTCTACATTAACTAACTCATACAAAAATTTAAAATATTTCGAGACTTTTTGGACCGTTTGATCTAACCATTTACGCGTCTACAATTGCCATCTATCAAATCTTAATGATTCCAAAAGCTCATAAAATTTTGCAATTTTCGCGAAATATCTAAGCTCAAACAACAATTTTGTAAATTTCGCGATTTTTTGGACCGTTTGGTCTATAATTATACACTTCCTATATTTACCATTCTACTACTCCCGTCCATTAAGTCTTCATAATAACTATCATTTTTAATTTCTATACCCAATTTCATATTTATTTTCAATATTTATTATATAATATAATTTTATTCTTTTATAATTTAAAATAATTCGCCTTGTGTTATTTTCGCGAATATAAATTTTTGGGGAACATGGAGTTGTCTAAGCCATACTGGTTTAATCAGCTCAAGTCGACTCGTAGGTCCCCATATTCCCTTATATAATATGTTGTGACCCCATTGTTTTTGCAATGGCCTCCTCGTGGTGTTCCCTGGGGACCGATTTTTTGTTAATCGGAAGCCAATTCGAGCGGCGTTGTTCTAATCACAATCACTTATATAAATGACCTTTTTTTATATCTTAACTATCGCGGTGTCGGTTAACTAAACAGACATGCTTATTTTGATCTGTTAATTTTCTGTTCTGTCTGTTATTTACCTGTTATTTACCTGTTATTTATAACCGTTACTCGTTTTACTTTACCCCACTGAGTAACGGGTATACCAAAGTCGAGCACCGCCGACTTTAACTTACGCTCCCGTTTTTTGATTATTATTGGCAAAACTTACTTTTTGGTTAGATTTGTGAATGTTCTTGACATTTTTGCTGACATCAAACTTATCACGATTTCTTTCACTGCCTCCGCTTTGATTTCCCGTTGTGTCTTTCATTTCCAGTTCCATATCAGAAAGAACAGTTTCATTTTCGTTTTCTTTCTCTACACACTGTGCCCAGACGCAACTCTTGTGCCCAGTCGCAACTGCGTCCGCCATCTTGGATTCCTGCTCTAATCACCTTAATAAATGTCCAAAACTTACCTTAAGTCCTTGAGGAGAAAGAAAGAAAAATGCTTTTAACACAGATAACCAAGTTAACACAACAAATTTTATGAGTTTTAACTTCTTGTACAGATTTTTCAATTGAGAGCGCGATCAAACTAAACCAGTCCGCTTGGGAGCGCAATAGAGAGTAAGCGCGCACATTCGAACGCGCCACGCCATGGCCGCAGCTATCGATAGCCAACAGCTGACGATAGGTTACCTCGATTGCATTGCTATTGACTTTTCTATCGGTCATCGACGTCTCTAGCGACTGCGCCCAGCTGCCTATAAAACCAGAGCCTGAGCGGACTTGCACTTTTTTTATTCGCTGCATCGGTCGGGTCAACACCTTGGAGCAGCAGCATAAGCAGAATGTGATTCCTGGTTAGCAACGTCGTTTACCTACCGAGGCTAATGAGCCTCAGGTTGTACGATTTCCGAGTCGGCTCCCTGACCAAAGAATCAGATTGAGTACGGCCACGGCACACTTGGGTAGACGCGTCCCAACACAGCAAGACCTCGAACGACTCGCGCCCCTGGGATGGTTCCCATGGGCAAGGCTAGAGATGAACGGAATCGGCCCGGAATTAGGTACCGCTGCCAAAATTTAGTCGCTGAGTTGCCTTAGTAGGCAACACTCAAACACGGTCGTTAGAGAGAGACAGACATAGTCAAAAACATAACTGAGAGCCAAAATGACGTCGAACAGCTGACTGAGTGAATAGTTGTCGGCGCAGCAAATTGTGTTTCTATGTTAAGTCTTTGGCTGTGGGTTTTTGGATCTGTCACATATTATACCCTTGCAAAGGGTATTATAATTTTGCCCAGAAGTTTGCAACGCATAGAAATATTCATTTCCGACCCCATAAACTATATATATTCTTGATCAGGGGGACGAGCTGAGTTCATTGAGCTTTGTCCGTCCGTCTGTCTGTCTGTCCGTCTGTCTGCCCGTCTGTCTGTCCGTCTGTCTGTCTGTCCGTCTGTCTGTCCGTCTGTTTCTACGCAAACTAGTCTCTCAGTTTTACAGCTATCGAGCTGAAATTTTGCACAGAGTCTTCTTTTTACTGCACGCTGCTAATATGCCGGAACCGACCGGATCGGATCACTATATCTTATAGCTGCCATAGGAACCATCGGTCAAAAAATGGATCTTAGTGAGAAAAACTTTTTTGTTTTCAATGCACTCAGCCATTGTTAATATTATATGTTTTCAAACAGATTTGCAAATTTTGGTCAAGATCAGATGACTATATCTTATAGCTGTCATAGGAACCATCGGTCGGAAAATGGGCCTAAGTGAAAAAACTTTTTTGTTTTCAAGTAAATCGTTCTTAAAGTCGGTGATTCTCAATATTAAACGCTTTCAAACTAATTTGATAAAGTTGATCGACATCGGGTGACTATATCTTATGGTTACCATAGGACCGATCGGTCGGAAAATGTGTCTTAGTGAGAAAAACTTTTCTGTTTTAAATTTTATCTTTTTATACTCTGTACCGAAGGTACATAGAGTATATTAAGTTTGTGCAAAAGTATGTAACAGGGAGAAGGAATCGTTTCCGACCCTATAAAGTATATATATTCTTGATCAGCATCAACAGCCGAGTCGATATAGCCATGTCCGTCTGTCCGTCTATCCGTCTGTCTGTCTGTCCGTCCGTATGAACGAAGAGATCTCAGAGATGGTAAGAGATAGAGGTTTGACATGTATGGAACATATATTTCTTATACTTGCAGGCAGATCAAGTTTATTTTCAATTTTTGCCACGCCCCCTCCCGCCCCCGTAATTTGGAAAAAGCTTCATATCTCCTACAGTTTTGGAGATAGATCATTCGTTCCTTCTAGAGATACCTTGTAAACAAAATTACTTATCGATTTGCTGAAGAAATGATAAAGATCGGATGAACGATACTCAAGTTATGGGCAAAAAACGGCCAGTTAACACCACCCACCCCCACACCAACTACCACAGCAACATACCCTAACCGTTCAACACAGGCAATCTTAGTGCGAGAGAGAAAGAGAGAGAGAGGGAGAAACTTAGAGAGCGCACCGCGTTGTGCGCAAGGTGTTAACTGGCCGTTTGACTCCTGAGCAAATGCGAGTGTAAGGGTACAGAGTATGTTATAGTCGGGCTTGACCGACTTTCTTTCTTGTTTTATCTTATGAGTTTAGTAATTATGCGAATTGCATGTGGCTGGGCAAACCCCTGTCTAAAATATGTCAATTATAGTATTTTCAAAGCAAATGGAGCATGGCCTGCTTAGGGCTAAAAATTCTACTAAATATTTGATCAATTACAAAGCAAACGCAATCATAGTAGGTCATAATTTGTATTATTTTTTGACTAGGGTAAACCTCAAACATTTTTGATTCAGTCCACTTTAGCTCTTGCTGTCGAGAGGTGCTCTATACTTTCTTTTTATTTAAATTTTATTATTCTCTCATTTTTATTGCTTAAATATTTGTTGGTTGATTAAAATCGTAAACCATCCTTATACCATTGTAGGAATTCAAAGTTGTCCTGAAATTGTGCTTTTACAAGACGTTGAACAATTCCATTGAAGGAACTTAACGTTATCCTGAAATTGTGCTGTTACGAGACGTTGAACAATTCCATTGAAGGAACTTAACGTTATCCTGAAATTGTGCTTTTACGAGACGTTGAACAATTCCATTGAAGGAACTTAACGTTATCCTGAAATTGTGCTTTTACGAGACGTTGAACAGGTAGTATCTTGTCTCCTAGTACTCGCAATTTTTGTTCTTCTTTTTATTCAGTCGCTCAATGGCTTAAAATCTTAGAACAACTTATTCGAAATGGCCGCTTTAGGCCTTTCAGCAACGCCGAAGTCGCTGCAAGCGCATCATACGTTAATACTTCAGGTTGATTAACATCGTAAAACATCCTTATACCATTGAAGGAATTCAAAGTTATCTTGGAATTGTGCTTTTACGAGACGTTAAACAGATATTATCTTGTCTCCTAGTACTCGCAATTTTTGTTCTTCTTCTTATTCAGTCGCTCAATGGCTTAAAATCTTAGAACAACTTATTCGAAATGGCCGCTTTAGGCCTTTCAGCAACGCCGATGTCTCTCGGGCCTCTCATGCATTGAGAAATTGTCCACTGCTCGGACAAAGGCGCGCTTCAACGACTAAATATTTGGGGTTTCGAGTAAAGCAAGACCCAAAGCCTCGAACGGACCACAGTTTGTAGTCCAATGGATTCAAGTCTGAGCTACCAGCAGGCCAATCATCCGTGGAAATGAAGTTCGGTACGTGGTTTTTAAGCCACGTTTGGGCCGCTGGAGGAGGAGTCTTGTTGAAAGGTCCACGGCTTGTTTGCAAATAATGTCGTGTTGACCCAAACGCCGGATTGATGCACTTTCGCCAAAGTTTTGACTACTTATTCACAAAAATGGAGCTTGGCGACCCCATCATAGACGACCCCATCATAGACGACTCCATCATAGACGACTCCCCATCAAACCATCACATAAGCCGGATGAGGACCTCTCTGAACTCTCGGAATGAGTTGGAATGCTTGTTTTGATGACACTCTATCGTTCCGTTCGTTAACCCAACACTGGACCCAACACTCTGGAAAAATTTTTACTTTTGCACGGATCGAGTTTTATAGGACTAAAATCTTGGACCAAAAAAAATTACAAAAAAAAAAATGTTTACACGTTTTATTATAAAGAAAATAAAGAAAGGCTCAAAAAACAAAAAGTTCGTTAACTTTTATTTGTGATGAAAATCGTAGAAACAGTCTATTTGCTGGGAAAGGCACAGGTTTATATTACATTTACGGCATACAATTTGAGTTTGCGTAAGTCGAAGCAGGTTGCACTGCCTTATTGTCCTTTCAAACCGTCAATGACATTTCGACTCCTGATGCAGATCCACAAAATTTAGTAGAATATCTACGCACTTGTTTCTTGAAGTCGCTGTCAGTTGGCAGCTTCGATTCGAGCGAACAGTTCCCAAAGAAAATATTCCCCGGGATTTGAGATATACAAGAAGCGGTAAGGAAGTATGGCGAGACAATCGAACAACTACATTTGCTGCCGCACCAAGATCTGGTGAGTCAGTTTGAACAACGTTCTCTCCTGCGCAGCAATATATTTCAAAATTATAGCAAAAGTCAGAGGAGTCACACAAATTGAAGAATTTTACTCCCCATTTGTGTGGTTTGTCTGGTAAATATTGTCAAAGAAAGGTCTTCATCTTCGTTGCACAAATTTGTTTATCCACACATTGGCTCATCGCAACTGACAGAAACTTCTCATAGAAGTGATTCACGATTGTGCCGTATTTTGATAAGGGTTCGTGGTCGGCAGAATCCTTGGAGGGCAACTTACTATTATCGTTGAAATGCAAATTGCTTCTTATTATACTCTGTACCGAAGGTACATAGAGTATATTAAGTTTGTGCAAAAGTATGTAACAGGGAGAAGGAATCATTTCCGACCCTATAAAGTATATATTCTTGATCAGCATCAACAGCCGAGTCGATATAGCCATGTCCGTCTGTCCGTCCGTCCGTATGAACGAAGAGATCTCAGAGATGGTAAGAGATAGAGGTTTGATATGTATGGGACATATATTTCTTATACTTGCAGGCAGATCAAGTTTATTTTCAATTTTTGCCACGCCCCCTCGCGCCCCCGCAGTTTGGAAAAAACGTCATATCTCCTACAGTTTTGATGATAGATGGTTCGTACTTTCTAGAGATATCGATTTGCTGAAGGAATGATAAAGATCGGATGAACGATACTCAAGTTATGAGCAAAAAACGGTCAGTTAACACACACCACCCACCCCACCCATAACCTAAGCATTGCGTTCAGCAGAAGCAATCTTAGTGAGATAGAGAGAGAGAGACTTAGAGAGCGCACTGCGTTGTGCGTTGTGTGGCCGTTTGATTCGTGACCAAATGCGAGCTGCGACATTAAGGGTGCAGAGTATTTTATAGTCGGGCTTGACCGACTTTCTTTCTTGTTTAAACTCCGCGATTGTTAATTTGATATGTTTTCAAAAAGATTCGAGAAATTTGGTCGAAATCAGATGTTTATCTGTCGGAAAATGGGTTTTAGTAAAAAATTTTTTAGATTTTTATGTAAGCGTTCTTAAACTCTGACATTTCAAAAACAGCATTTGCAAGGGTATAAAAACTTCGGCACAGACGAAGTTAGCTTGGCCTTCTCGTTTTATTTTATAATACAAAGTCATTTCATGTTCATTCGTCTGGAACTGGTCCAACCAGCAACATCGTCTTGGACAAGTTTTTAAGGTTCTTTGTTTTAAATATATTTCAGAATACGTATATCAGAACTTTAAAAACTCGCCCATTCCGAATAAGCTGTTTTTCTTTAACTTCTAAATAAAAGTTATTTCAGAATTCTACTTTATAAATTCATCCGACTCTGGACTCATGGTGGTTTCTTCTTGATTTCCTATTTTTGTTATTTTCATAATCGCCTGGGGCCTAAAACATATACAAGACCTTGCCTTGTTCGCCTTCTTTGATGAATGCGATATTTTATCAGACGTTGGCTATTCTCGCGACGTGCATCTGGAGTCACCAGGCCGTCTGTGATCATAGCTATGCAGCCAAAGTCTGCTAAACTTTCGTGTTGGCGCTTTAGCGGACAAATAATAAAAACTCTCTGGGGCGGTCGTGGTCGATTTTTCAGAGTTATTAGAGCACAGTTCAGGTAGGTCAACGCCATCAGCAAATATCATATCATAAAGCACATAGTTCGCAGTCAATTCTTCTCAATGGGTCGAGTAGAGCCCAGTTTCGGGAGCGTCTACAGCACGCTGGTCAAAAACTAATTGTTAAAACAAAAGCCGCTTTCGATTTTTCAATGTTGACTTTATCTTTGACATTTTCTTGATTTATTTTAGCTTTCACATTCTGTGATTTTACAATTTAATTTTAAATTCTATAAATTTTGGAAAATTTTTAAATTTTACTAACAACTTCAGTTAAATCTTTGGCTGTGGGTTTCTGGATCTGTGACATATTTAATTTTATAATACAAAGTCATTTCATGTTCATTCGTCTGGAACTTGTCCAACCAGCAACATCGTCTTGTTTTAAATATATTTCAGAATACGTATATAAGAACTTTAAAAACTCGCCCATTCCGAATAAGCTGTTTTTCTTTAATTTCTAAATAAAAGGTATTTCAGAATTCTACTTTATAAATTCATCCAACCCTGGACTCTTGGCTGTTTCTTCTTGATTTCCTATTTTTGTTATTTTCATAATCGCCTGGGGCCTAAAACATATACAAGACCTTGCCTTGTTCGCCTTCTTTGCTGAATGCATACACCTGATGATTTGATTCCAGAATTTTCGAGTAAGTTGACTTCAAACACAAATGCTCGCCCCGAAAACCATAATCTTAGGCAATGTCACTATCCGGCAGCGGCTCCCGAGTCGGGTTCGTCAACGCCATCTGCAAAGATTATAGCCAGGCCCACAGTTGGGTGCAAATTCTTTGGCATGTGAGTGTTTTCTTCTTCCTCCAGCATCATTACCATACAAGGCTTTCCCGTGATCAATGGCGACAAAAGTCGTGTGCGATATTGCATCAGATTTTGGCGATTCTCGCGACGCACATCCAGAGTCACCAGGCAAGAATCTAATGCGATATTTTATCAGACGTTGGCTATTCTCGCGACGTGCATTGTGAGGACTTGATTGGTAAAGTCCCACAACTTATCATGGTAAAAAACGTAGTTATAAGGTTAAAGGAGTACTTTTAAGATTAAGTGTAAGATTCTCTGGGAAACTAGCCTATGGAGTGGTGGGGCGGGCTTCAAAATGTTGGCCGCATAGGGTTAAGATGGGCGGCGAATTGGCAGCAGGATCTGAGGGGTAAGGTAGAGGGGAAGACGGAGTACACTGGCAGCGCTCAGCAGAGCGCAACGGGGAAAACCGTTGTATCGCTGAAAAGAAGGAGACAACGGAAGAGCGGAGACGAGTGATCACGCTCACACTCGCTCAAGCACAGGAGAGGGCCAGTGGAAAATTCCATTTAACTGGCGGCGCATGGCAACAACGGGATTTGGCGGTTAATGACCGACAAATGCGCAGCCGAGCCGGACCTGCGGTTATAGTCAGTCGAGTGCAAGTCTAAGTGCGAGTCATTTGAAGCGAGTACCAACGCGAGTGAGTGGAGCAGAAGAACATCGAGGAAGAGCCCCGAAACGGAAGCCGAGGATCGTCGTGAGAGAAAGGCAGAGTTAGTGCGAAGGAAAAAACGTAGTTCAAGCCAAGGCGTATTTAACAAGGTGGCAGCAGCGTCGACGTCGCGTTGCCTTACGAAAACTGAGAGCAATCGAGAGAAAGAGAGCGAGAGCAAGAGAGTAATAAACTCAAAGAAATTTGTTCTCGCATGCACATGTATACACACACGCATATGCCGTAAGGCAACAGCAAAGAGGGCGACGTCGACGTCGCTGCCACCTTGTTAAATACGCCTTGGTTCAAGCCATCGAGCAGTGCGAGTCAAACGAGTGTCGGCGTAACTGAGCGAGATCAGCCAGTAGGCCTGACGAAATCGCGGTGCCAGCGAGAAGGGGTAGGACGTTGAGCCGCCTACCAGGAGAAAACCAGTGGTGCCAGCTTTGTCTGAGACATAAGACAGAGAAGTGAAAGGAGTTACTTAAGTCTCGGCTTAAGCCACCTAGCTCTAGCGATAGAACATAAGCACATCTAGCAATAAGCCCACTAAGGGAAACCATTGTAAACTTTAGCATCTTAAGGCCAATAAACAGGCAAAGAAACCGAAATCCCAATCGTCTTGCCATTTCCAAAACCAACTCCGCAAAATAAATTTGTGCGAGTGCGAATTTGTATCGCATGTTGGCTATTCTCGCGACGTGCATCTGGAGTCACCAGGCCGTCGGTGATCATAGCTATGCAGCCAAAGTCTGCTAAACTCTTATGTTGGCGTTTTAGCGGACAAATAATAAGAACTCTCTGGGGCGGTCGTGGTCGATTTTTCAGAGTTATTAGAGCACAGTTCAGGTAGGTCAACGCCATCAGCAAATATCATATCATAAAGCACATAGTTCGCAGTCAATTCTTCTCAATGGGTCGGGTAGAGCCCAGTTTCGGGAGCGTCTACAGCACGCTGGTCAAAAACTAATTGTTAAAACAAAAGCCGCTTTCGATTTTTCAATGTTGACTTTATCTTTGACATATTCTTGATTTATTTTAGCTTTCACATTCTGTGATTTTACAATTTAATTTTAAATTCCATAAATTCTTGGAAAATTTTAAAATTTTACTTTCAAATTCAGTTAAATCTTTGGCTGTCTGTGTTTGGATCTGTCACATATTTTATTTTATAATACAAAGTCATTTCATGTTCATTCGTCTGGAACTTGTCCAACCAGCAACATCGTCTTGGACAAGTTTTTAATGTTCTTTGTTTTAAATATATTTCAGGATACGTATATAAGAACTTTAAAAACTCGCCCATTCCGAATAAGCTGTTTTTCTTTAATTTCTAAATAAAAGTTATTTCAGAATTCTACTTTATAAATTCATCCAACCCTGGACTCTTGGTTGTTTCTTCTTGATTTCCTATTTTTGTTATTTTCATAATCGCCTGGGGCCTAAAACATATACAAGACCTTGCCTTGTTCGCCTTCTTTGATAAATGCATACACTTGATGATTTGATTCCAGAATTTTTGAGTAAGTTGACTTCAAACACAAATGCTCGCCCCGAAAACCATAATCTTAGGCAATGTCACTATGCGGCAGCGGCTCCCGAGTCGGGTTCGTCAACGCCATCTGCAAAGATTATAGCCAGGCCCACAGTTGGGTGCAAATTCTTTGGCATGTGAGTGTTTTCTTCTTCCTCCAGCATCATTACCATACAAGGCGACAATGGCGACAAAAGTCGTGTGCGATATTGCATCATATTTTGGCGATTCTCGAGACGCGCATCCAGAGTTACCAGTTAAGAGTCGAGTGCGAATTTGTATCGGATGTTGGCGATTCTCTCTACGTGCATCTGGAGTCACCAGGCCGTCGGTGATCATGGCAATGCAGCCAAAGTCTGCTAATTTTTCATGTTGGCGTTTTAGCGGACAAATAATAAAAACTCTCTGGGGCGGTCGTGGTCGTTTTTTCAGAGCTATTAGAGCACAGTTCAGGTAGGTCAACGCCATCAGCAAATATCATATCATAAAGCACATAGTTCGCAGCAAATTCTTCTCAATGGGTCGGGTGGTGGTAGAGCCCGGTTTCGGGAGCGTCTGCAGCACACTGGTCAAAAACTAATTGTTAAAACAAGAGCCGCTTTTAATTTTTCAATTTTGACTATGTCTTTGACATTTTCTTGATTTATTTTAGCTTTCACTTTCTGGGATTTTAAAATTTAATTTTAAATTCTATAAATTTTTGGAGAATTTTTAAATAATACTAACAAATTCTGTTGGATTCCTCTGAAATATTCCTTGAAGCTTGGAGAAATATTAACCGCAAGCTAAGAATTGATTGTGTGAGACATTCAGGCTGTTCTAGGAAGTTGTAACCGCATACAATTTCGTTGAAAATCGAATTCTTTAAAAAACCTGTAAGAACCCGTATTTAGAGACAAACTACAATAATATATATTTTATATGTATTGAATATAGCTTTAGGCCCGTATTGCTCGGTAGCCCAGACTGTTCTGCTCTCTCCCACATAGCCACATCCGAACATTATAATTTGTTGAGTGACAGTCTTTTCACAGCACTCTCTCACAAAACCATTTGTCTAAAAAACGGTACGGAGAACGCCAAAAAACTACATATAAAAAAACGTTGTAAAACCAAAAGGTTTGACGGCAGCCTCTCTTTTACCTACCTAAATATCCAAAATTTCAGTTTCTAGTCACACATTCTCACTATTTATACTCTGTACCAAAGGTACACAGAGTATATTAAGTTTGTTCAAAAGTATGTAACAGGGAGAAGGAATCGTTTCCGACCCTATAATAAAGTATATATATTCTTGATCAGCATTAACAGCCGAGTCGATATAGCCATGTCCGTCTGTCTGTCTGTCCGTCCGTCCGTATGAACCAAGAGATCTCAGAGATGGTAAGAGATAGATGTTTGACATGTATTTCTTATACTTGCAGGCAGATCAAGTTTATTTTCAATTTTTGATACGCCCCCACCCGCCCCCGGAATTTGGAAAACACGTCATATCTCCTACTGTTTTGAAGATAGATCGTTCGTACGTTATAGAGATACCTTGTTAACAAAATTATTTATCGATTTGCTGAAGGAATGATAAAGATCGGATGAACGATACTCCAGTTATGAGCAAAAAACGGCCAGCTAACACCTACCACCCCCCACCCATAACCATAGCCACATTCCATAACCCATGATACTCCAGTTATGAGCAAAAAACGGCCAGCTAACACCTACCACCCCCCACCCATAACCATAGCCACATTCCATAACCCATGATGGAATAAGTATAAGGTGGTCTCTTCGGCAAAAAGCTGTCCCTTAGCGTATGCTAGCAATAAGTGTGAGTGAAAGGCACTTCGTATAGTGAGAGTGAACGAAACGGAAGAAGAGTATGTTGATTAACCCTTAACAGATCTGTGGGATTTAAAATCTCATATTATAATACAAAGAGGTGAAGTGTTTCCATAGTTCTATTTTTAATAATTTAGAATTCGCAATTATTCGATGTTTTTGATTTTGAATAGATGTTATACAGATATAGATATATATATTCAACAAATTCGGTGCATGAACGAATTTGACACCCGGTACATGCTTGCGGCAATAATTGCAATAACTCATTTTTTTTATTGCTACCTAAGGGTTAACACTAAGAAAAAAATCGTCCGTAGACAACCTTCCGCGTCAACAAGCAAGCATGCACTGAAACTAAGGGACAGAAACGAGCTAGCATCGGCTGCCGACGAGACCACATTATACTTATTCCATCATGCCATAACCGTCAGTGTTGCCAAATCAGCTTTAATCCCGTCATTTCTAGCTTTTTTAAAAACCGGATTGCTGGAAAAATTGACAAACAGCGGGAAGCGGGAATTCTGGCTTTTTTAAAAGAGCTTTCGGCTTTTTTTCAGCTTTATTCTGTTTTGGAGCGAATCGATAGCTTTTCACCTCTGTCAGTCATTTATCGACAATAATTACCACATCTAACAGGGGCTTGCCAAGTTTACAGATCATTCAAGTAAAATGCCGAAAATTTTCAAACAAAAATGTCGTGAAGTCTGGCTGTAGGACCCGGAGTTTAAGGCTTGGGTTCGGAAGGAAGAAACTGATGCCTCTCGAGTTTACTGCAGTTTCTGCAAATGCACAATTACCGCGAAACTGGGTGATTTGCGCGCTCATTTAACTACAAAGAAACACACACAAGCTCAAAGCTGTTTTCAGCAGAAAAATATATTATCTTCTGATGGATATCAATTCCCTGAAAAAATTGATTATTCCACGAGATACTATTATTGATATAATTCACGTAGATGATTTCGAGAAATTTATTATCAAAGATTTATATCAAGGATATGACTATGAAAAGCAAATTAAGATGCTTCAGATGGATTGTGAATTGGAGAAATCTATTCGAGGATGCTGCACAAATTTTTTAGTTGATCTTATAAAGCAACTGAAGCTGAGGTAATGATCTGCTTTTCGGATTTTCATAAAACTCATTGTATTAAGCAATTGAATTAATTTCAGGTTGCCTCACAATCTCAGCATTCTTAAACAAATTGACATCTTTTCGGAGGACAACATTCTACGACCAAAATAACAAAGCATTGTTCCCATTTTCTAAGAACTTTCCGTCGAAGATATTGGGAAAATAGAGTGTCTATATAATGACATACATTTAGTGAAATGAGAGAAAAACGATGAAACTATAAAGTTTTGAAATGAAGTAATCGCTTTCAAAGACTCTGGAGGGAATCAAAGATTTCTTAAGTTAGCCTCGATTGCGATTCAGATGTTGTCCTTGCCATGGTCCAACGCTGAAGTTGAGCGTGTCTTCAATCAGGTCAATATTGTAAAATCAAAACTCAGAAATCGAATGGACGTGAGCACGCTCAACTCAATTTTATGTATAAGGTATTGGATATCAGTGAAACTGAAATAAAATTGAAAATACAATATGTGTAATTACAGATACGGGTTACGTCGACATGAGAAATGCTGCGTCGATTATAAGCTCCCCCCTAGTTGCCTTAAGCTAATAGGCACAACTGAGGGGTACGACAAGGATGAGGAACTTCATCACTCTGAAGATATATTAGATATCTGAGATATTTCAACGATTTCAACGATTACATATATAGTTCGTAAATAATTACATAAGTAAGCTTTTTTTTCAGTTTTTTTGTCAAAAAATACAGCTTTTTTACCCTCTACGACCCGCTGAAAACGGATTTTTTTGCTCGGCAAAAGTTGGCAACACTGATAACCGTTCTTCAGCAGAGGCAATCTTAGTACGAGAGAGAGAGACTTAGAGAGCGCACCGCGTTGTGCGCTCTAATAGTTTCTCTCTCTCTCTCTCTCTCTCTCACTAAGATTGCTTCTCTTGAACGGAACGTTGTTGTTATGGGTGGGGTGGGTGGGAGGCATGAATGAATAAACATAGATTGCGACATCCCGCGCACAAAAGTGGTCATTTACTGCGCAGGCACCGCTGACGTCACGGTTCGCGTGCTGCTATTGGTTGAAAATAGAGAGCAGCGCCAGTTAAAAAAGAGAGCAAAGCTTGTGACAGTGGGACCAATTTTATAAATTTGCTATTATTTTTTAATAGTATTTAGCTTGTGAATTATCTCATTAAATTCATAGATATTTTTATTTAATTTAAATATAGCAACATATAACTAAATAAAACGTCAAATGTTATTGACTGCTTATAACATTTTAATGAAAGATATTGTTTTTAATATTTTTTGATTTGATTTTATTGTGTTGTTTTGATATGCTTTCTTATTCGATTTATGTACTTTCCTTTTATGGCATTGTTCAAAATTCTAATTTTAAAATACATTCTAGACCGGAAAAAATTTTTTTTACTTTTTCTGAAACACAGACATTTAAGGCTTCAGCTAAATGCTTTGCTATGTAATTGTTTGTTATAAGCAAGCCGTCAATATTTAAGTTCTTAAAAATAGTGCTACATGAAAACATGGCATCCATTAAATGTTTTGTTGGTTTTTTTAGGCCGCCCTCGCTTAAATGGTTCACCCACGTATATGAATCGTCTTTTGGACCAACCGCTAGTGTTGGTTCCTCATCCCTCAGTCGATGGCATATGTAACCGTCCAAATTCTCCAGACCGTCGACTTGCAAGTCGTTGAACTCTTCCTCATCGTTAGATGGCTCCGAAATCTCTTCGTTATTTGCGTTATCTGCCCTGAGTATAGAACCTAGGAAATTTATAAAATAGATTTTACTTTAATCACTTTTACTATTTATAATAATAATAATACCTGTTAGTGGATATGGAATTGCCTCTAGATCGGGTGTGTCATCTACTTCCACATTGGCATTTTCACCCAACATGCCTTCGTTACGCCCCATAATGTAGGAGCGAAGACGGTATTTAAATTCCAATTGACTTGGATGATCGAAGATGCTACCTTTCGATCTAATTAATCCAAAAAAATTTTCCAGGACATCCTGATTGAGGCGGTATGTCAATATAAATTGAACATTAAAAAGCCGGTTCACTTCAGAATAAAGCATTTGCAATGCTTTATTTGTTTGGAGAATGCCTACATAGAGTTAATATATTAAGAATCAGAGAATTGTAGAATTAAGTTCATTTTATACCTTGCTGAAATGGTAAGAGTGTTTTTTTTCCCACAGCTCTCATTTCAGATATCATTTTGGACATCTGATTAAGAATACCATTTTGGACATCCAACTGTAAGCCAAATGCGTGGCATCTTTTCCTGTTGTCGCATGTTGGCACTCTGACGTTCAAAACGTCAAACCAATCATTCGTCTAAATTAAAAAGGCATTAAATAATAAATTCATATTAGTGAAGTCAAATGCTTACCGTCTTAAATAATTGGTAACATTCCTGCCAGTTGTGTTCTGTCAAGTATCCAAGGCTAGCCGCTCTTGTGATTGCCTGCGAAATTGTGTGGGAAAACAGTTTTGTGGCTAATTTTACTTTTTGCCTTGCAGGACCAACGACTCTCAAATCAGAGGCTTATATTTTGTGGGTTATTTTCAAATCATCATTCGACGTCATTCTTAAAAGCTCAAGAACTAAACTTTTATTAACTATTTTGCCCTGAATTAAAAATCCGCTGTCAATAAAATGGTTCCTTAACAGCTTAATTAAATGGGGCACATCGGCGAAAATGAATATTCTTCTACCATCGTAGGTAAACCTAAAAAAACAAGAAAGAAAGTCGGTCAAGCCCGACTATAACATACTCTGTACCCTTACACTCGCATTAGCTCAGGAGTCAAACGGCCAGTTAACACCCCGCGCACAACGCGGTGCGCTCTCTAACTTTCTCTCTCTCTCTCTCTTTCTCTCTCGCACTAAGATTGCCTGTGTTGAACGGTTAGGGTATGTTGCTGTAGTTGTTGGTGGGGGGGTGGGTTGTGTTAACTGGCCGTTTTTTGCCCATAACTTGAGTATCGTTCATCCGATCTTTATCATTCCTTCAGCAAATCGATAAATAATTTTGTTTTCAAGGTATCTCTAGAAGGAACGAACGATCTATCTAAAAAACTGTAGGAGATATGAAGTTTTTCCAAATTGCGGGGGCGGGAGGGGGCGTGGCAAAAACTGAAAATAAACTTGATCTGCCTGCAAGTATAAGAAATATATGTCCCATACATGTCAAACCTCTATCTCTTACCATCTCTGAGATCTCTTCGTTCATACGGACGGACAGACAGACAGACGGACAGACGGACATGGCTATATCGACTCGGCTGTTGATGCTGATCAAGAATATATATACTTTATAGGGTCGGAAACGATTCCTTCTCCCTGTTACATACTTTTGCACAAACTTAATATACTCTATGTACCTTCGGTACAGAGTATAAAAATAAAAATGGTTAAATTCGAAATATCTTCTTTTACTGAAAAGTTACCATGGTTATTAGAAGTTGACTTTAAGTTCCTTATACAGCCTTCTATTGCCGCCACCAAGGTCGCTCACAACTGCCACAACTGTATAGCCACAGTCTTTCATTGTATTTAAAATTTTCAACAAAATTGCTTCTGTCATTTGACAGTCGTAATCATAAAAAATTGGTTGCTTCCATTTCGCAATTAGACCTACAAGGAAATATAATAAAATAAGGGAACAAAGTTTCTGATCACAACTAAGCTCTTAGCATAGCAACCTGTACATAGCCAGCAGGTGCTAGTGTTGCATCTGCTGCCTGGTCGTAGAAGTTTGTTTCTCTTATCTTCATTTCGTCAAAGCTTAAGACACACAATTTATCCATTTGAGACATTTGGCTAGTCGCAGAAAAAATTTTAACGACTGGCTCCAAAATGCCTGTTGTAATATTAAGCTTTTGAGACCATCGCTGCAATGTTCTCGCCGACGGCAATGTAAACTTTTTCCTACGAAGCAGCTTGTATGCTTTGGCGCTTATGGAATACAACGATATCGACTGGGCAATGTCGGCCTGCGTCCAGGTTTGTTTCTTGTCGCCGTTCTTTATTTTTTTCTACTGGCCTTCCGTAAATAACTGTAGCAACATATCTTGCAAGTTTTTGTTGGCAAAACTTAAGGTTTCCACTTGCAGATTGAGGTTCTTTATTGTAAGTAAAGATTCACCACGTGCCTTCTTTAAAATGTCATTCTCATTTCGCACCGCCTCTCTGAAAATATCATTTGTTTTGTTTCAATAATTCTCTTATTTTTATAGTACTCACAAATCCCGTTTTAATGCTATAATTTGAAGAATTTCGCCGCTATTACATAGCACTTGGCATTCTTCACGATTTTCCACAAATATCGGTGGATTAAGTTGGAGAACACTTTCCTGGGGTGAAGTCTGTTTCTGTGTTGGCACTGCGTCTGGTTTAAGTTTGGGGACATTATTTTCAGTCAATCCTATGCAAAAAAAAATAATATTTAGGCATTTGTTTAACACTTAAAGCTTGTAGCTGGAATATAGCTCACCCAGTTCAAATTTAAAATTTCGTTCGTAATCTTCATTTTTAAAATGTAATGAACAGACACGGTCATTATATTTGATTGGCCTGCCAATGTCACTGAAGGCGCACCAGCTTTTAAGCACTTCTGGTTTTCTTGGGTATCTAAAGTAGTGCACATTGTTACCTAGAACGACAAACAATTACAAATACATATATTTTTACACATTTTATATCTTTATTTAATAACAAATTACTTACATTTTTGTTTGTTATTTTGCCTGCAGCCGACCACAGCGCACCTCATTTCATCTAACTGTTTTTTTTACAGGGTTGTCGAAACTCTCGAATATCACACGTTTTGTATGTCAATTGTATGGCCTTAATTTATATTAAAAAAAACGTTATATGGTGGCAACTCTTCGAAAAGCACCGCTGACGTTTTATAACGGGAAAACATGCGCATGTCGCAATCTAAGTTTATTCATTCATGGGTGGGAGGTGTTAACTGGCCGTTTGTCTCGTGAGCAAATGCGTGTGTAAGGGTACAGAGTATGTTATAGTCGGGCTTGACCGACTTTCTTTCTTGTTTTGTTGTAATTAACGGGATAGCGTCATATCTCCGACGTCATATCTCCGATCAGTACATTTTGCCATCGGAGATACGACGCTTTTTTTCTGGCGGAGATAAGACGTTTTAAAACGACATATCTCCGACAGAAAAAATGCGTCATATCTCCGCCAGGAGGTATGTCGTTTTGAAACATCATAACTCCGTCATAAGATATGACGCTTTTTGATCCGCTGTTGATCACAGCGGAGATATGACGTTTTAGAACGACATATCTCCGACAGAAAACAAGAAAGAAAGTCGGTCAAGCCCGACTGTAACATACTCTGTACCCTTAACGTCGCAGCTCGCATTTGCTCACGAGTTATACGCGCTCATCTCTAAATTTCACTCTCTCTCTCTCTCTCTCTCTCTCTCTCTCTCTCTCTCTCTCTCACTAATAGCCTATTTCCACCAAAGAAATGAAGCTTCATTTCTTGAAATGACAAGAAATGAAGAAAATGATATCATTTCTTCCATACAAATTGTTGTTGCATTTTGCCCTTCATTTCCTTCATTTCTCAAAAATGATGGCATTTCCCACGAAGGAATTTGGTATTTTTTTAAAAAGTACTCGCTACTCTCTGGCACTACTCGTTACTCTCTGGAAATAGAAAGTGTCATCACCAATAAACTATTGATTTGAATTTAAAAAGTATGCGCAATTTTGTTTAAAATATAAAATAGTCAAATAAAGTTGTCTATTTAGCTTTCTGCTGATAATTCAGGGCGTTAACAATGCGTTCGCCCAGGGTAATTGCTTTCCTGCCGGGTATGTCTTTGTTTGGGTAAATATTGCAAAAACTCCCCGTGAGTTTGAAAGTGGCGTCTGTTGTTTAAATCAAACCATTCAGCTGTTTTTGTCAACGTGGCACTGCGAATATCAAAATGATGAAGATTTGTCAATGGAAACAGCATCATTTTTAAAAATGAAAATGATAAGAAATGAAGCCAGTGGAAATAGGCTATAAGATTGCCGTTCAATAGAATGCTGTGGTGATGGGTGGGGGGTGTTTACTGGCCGTTTTTTGCTCATAACTTGAGTATCGTTCATCCGATCTTTATCATTTCTTTAGCAAGTCGATAAATAATTTTGTTTTCAAGGTATCTTTAGAAGGTACGAACGATCTATCTTCAAAACTGTAGGAGATATGACGTTTTTTCCAAATTGCGGGGGCGGGAGGGGGCGTGGCAAAAATTGAAAATTAACTTGATCTGCCTGCAAGTATAAGAAATATATGCCCCATACATGTCAAACCTCTATCTCTTACCATCTCTGAGATCTCTTCGTTCATACGGACGGACGGACAGACAGACGGACATGGCTATATCGAATCGGCTGTTGATGCTGATCAAGAATATATATACTTTATAGGGTCGGAAATGATTCCTTCTCCCTGTTACATACTTTTGCACAAACTTAATATATGTACTCTATGTACCTTCGGTACAGAGTATAAAAACCAATGAGCAGGGCCAAGCTTCTCTTAATCTCTTGGCGTGTGTGCTTATAATTTTTTGCACAAGAGACAGACATATTTAGTAGTTAGGATTATTTAAATGTTAATAATCGGCAAAAGAAAGTTTTTATGGGAACGTTTTTATATCAAGTCGATATAGCCATGTCTGTCTGTCCGTATAAGGAAACATATCTTTTTATGGCATTGCCCATATGTTTGAGGTTTCAAAAAGTATCGCGAATTTTATGTTTATTCAAAAAGTATGTTTTGTTTCCCCTTCAAAATAGTCCCCTTCGGATATAATACATTTATGTCGTTTCTTCCAATACTCGAAGCACTTGAAAAATCATTTTTTGTGACTTTGCTTAGCTCCTCCTTCGATGCCTTCTTTATCGCCTCATTCGTATCGTAGCGTCGTCCTTTCATGGGCCTCTTTAGTTTTGGGAACAGAAAAAAGAGGGCCAGATCGGAGAAATACGGTGGCGGCGGCATTATTAGAGTGTTGTTTTTGGACAAAAATTCGCGCACAACGACTTTATTATATGAAATCATCAAAAATCGAATATGAGCCAAAACACTTGCAAGCAAAAATAGCTGGCAAAAACAAAGTAAACATAAAGTAGACAGCAATATATCGAAAATCGATTAAACGTAGCCCTCTTAAATTCAAAATTCAGAGTTCAGAGATTCCTCGATGGTACAAACCACGACATTAGCTCCCCTGTACCACTTTATGGCATCAAACATAGCTAGGAAAAGATGTTTTGTGAGTTTCATGGCATCGTGAATGGACCGCATTAAGACTCTCCCAGGACTAGCCACTTTTCAACTGAAATCATCCCTTCCGGATCCTTTCGGTCGATAATGGCCCTCCTTCTGGTCCAATCCTCTTGTTCTCCGAAGTCTTTGACGGGTCTTCAAATCGCTATCGCTTCTAGTTATGACGCTTTCCGCCATCCTCGCTCTACTTTTGGGAGGACGTTGTCGACGGAGATTCCATCGCCGTCGTGGTAGCCGGTGCATTCAGTTCGGCCATAGTACCCTGCGCAGTGCCTTCTCCCTAGCTGTCAGTGACTTCGAGTTGCGGTCTTTAAGTGTCTTAAGATTCTTAAGTGATGTTTTGTGCCCGGAGCGCTGTTTTCGCCGGATATCATCATCTGTCGCTGCTTCCTTCAACAGTGGCCGATGTAGGATCTTTCTTCTTCAGTAGCTTTTTGTTGTCAGGCATGCAATCACAAGCTATTCTGCTGTCATCGAGAGATTTCTGAGACTCACAACATCATCCAGATAGTTCACAGCATTGGTATCCATGGTGCTAACGTCTCCTCCAGTTTGCGTTGAAACATTAATTCTTTCATTCTTCACAATCCTTGTGGGCAATGTAACAACTTGGATTTAGTATACTTTTGGAAACTAGTATTTACAAATGAGCCTAGCTCTGATGCTACGACTGAACTGAGCTCACTCTATTAGACACATTTGATGTGCTATGACAGTCCTATCACAGAGCTCTCCCACATGCCCCATACATGTCGAACGTCTGGCTCTGACCATCACTGAGACTAAAACGTTTATACGTTAGACGGACATTGCTATACATAGTTAGACTCAGGTTTCCATTTACATACGGTTTACTATTTACATTGTCAATAAAGGTTTGTCTCTCTGTTACGTCTACTACTTCTCCTCGTCGTTCATTCTCTATATCAGTGGTGACCAAAATGCCAAAAGCAACTCATAATTCTGCCGACGTTGCAGTCGACACACGTTTAGAGAAAGAGAATTTATAGAATGTGTTCTATAAATAGCCCGCATGGCGGCTTGCTTTCTTACGAACTGCGTGTTTGGTTTTTTGTTCTCTCACGAGGCATTTGTTCGTTTGCTTGTTGCTTATGTTGAAATTTCAACATGTTTACTTCGTCTTTCGCTGCTACGCACACAAGCGCAATGCTTGATTGTGTCAGTTTGGACCCCACTGCTCTATATACAGTTTGAGCATCGTCTTTGTCTTAAAATACCTATTTTTGCATATAATTCCAAAGTCTTCAATAGTTAGTTTAATTTTCTATGCTAAATATGTTATACTACATCCCTGTGTCACCTTGACCCAAATAACCAAAGACCAAGACAAAGCAATTAAGGATCACAACCAACAAAAAGAAAAATGCCGAACTACCAAAAGGAAAGAGAATGTCTCTCTCTAAGCTTATTGGCTCAACTAAGGCGTAAGCGAGTCACAAGACACCAATCCCAATCCCGCAGCTCTCAGTCTGCCAAGACGGCAAGAAAATGAATGTCAGAAATTGCAGTGTCCAACCAAAAAAAAAAAAAGAAACGGGGAAAAAATGGCAAAAGTGGGTAACAAACATTAGGCGAAACCGTAGCTGGCAACTGACCCAAAAAGTGAACAAAAAAAAAAAAGAAAAGGCCAAAATAGAGCCGAAAAAAGCAATTTATGCGGGTAGCCAGTGCGAGGTACAGCTGCTGTACGCTGCTGTTGATAACCCCCAACCACAGTGAGCGGCGAAAAGGTGGGTGGGTGGGTGGCTGTGGGGCGGGCTGTTGTGTGTGAGCAAACATAAACAACAGTTACGCTCGAACAACGGGCAAAAGTTGCATTTCCGCTGTAACCGTTTTCCGTACGGGAAATGCGTTCGACGCGTGTTTGAAATATTGGCCCCCAGAAAATATCTACCCATCTCTCTCTCTCTCTCTCTCTCACTCACTGCCATCTCTTTCACTGCTGTGGCTGTTGTGGTTATGCAGCAGCCATTGAACGCTTAATCATGTTCAGCCTAGAAACTTCGATTGCTGTTAATTTTCAGCTCATTTGAGCGGATTTTCTGACTGGGTACAGTACACACTTCAAGTGCCAAAGAAAAGACGGTTGGGCCCCTTTTTGGCGTTTTTCCCCTTCACCACCTAACCGAAATGTCAAAGTGTGTACACTTGGGGAAAACGGGGAGGGAAAAAAAAATACAAGAATGCTTGCATCAAAAACGATTCACAATTTCCAACTGAAACCGAAATCTAACATTAGCCTGGCTTGAAAACTAAAACTTTACAATCGAATATTGCGGAGACCACACACATGATCCAAGAGAAGTGTACAAAATCATCAAATTCCTTCGACCAGCGCTTAATAAGCCCAAGAACACTCCTGGTTTTACAAACAGTAGCCGTAACATGAGAGTCAAATTTAAGTCGGTGATCAAGAATTACCCCTATATCATTTACCTCATTGGCTGTATCATTTAAGCACTCAAGTGGGACATTATGAAGCATATAAGTGAAGCATTGTGGCAAGCTTTTGTAAACCGTCATAATTCTTTACTTGGAACTGTTAAGGCTTTTTAGATTATCTTTACAACAAGACTGAAATGCATCCAAGTCAGCTAGCAAATCAATATATGTTAAACATAGATTTACATCATCAGCGTACTCAGCTGGAGCTCACGAGAGTGAGTCAAAACTGACGGAAGATCATTTATGAAGAGAGTAAAAAGCAATGGACTCAAGTAACTACCTTGGGGTACTTCAGAGATAACCTGGATTAGTTTAGAATATGAATTACAAAATATAACTTTTTGTGTTCTAGAACTTAGGTAATCAGAGATCCAACTAAGAAAGTTATAGCCTATTTCCACTGGCTTCATTTCTTATCATTTTCATTTCTAAAAATGATGCTGTTTCCATTGACAAATCTTCATCATTTTGATATTCGCAATGCCACGTTGACAAAAACAGCTGAATGGTTTGATTTAAACAACAGACGCCACTTTTAAACTCACGGGGAGTTTTTGCAATATTTACCCAAACAAAGACATACCCGGCAGGAAAGCAATTACCCTGGGCGAACGCATTGTTAACGCCCTGAATTATCAGCAGAAAGCTAAATAGACAACTTTATTTGACTATTTTATATTTTAAACAAAATTGCGCCTACTTTTTAAATTCATATCAACAGTTTATTGGTGATGGAACTTTCTATTTCCAGAGAGTAAGGAGTAGTGACAGAGAGTAGCGAGTTCTTTTTAAAAAAATACCAAATTCCTTCGTGGGGAATGTCATCATTTTTGAGAAATGAAAGAAATGAAGGGCAAAATGCAACAACAATTTGTATGGAAGAAATGATATCATTTTCTTCATTTCTTGTCATTTCAAGAAATGAAGCTTCGTTTCTTTGGTGGAAATAGGCTATTAGTTTCAGTTTATGAAGCAACAAGGAGTGGTTAACAGAATCAAAAGCCTTACTAAAAAACAGTATAAATGACGTCAGTTTGCATCTTACATAAGAACCCTTTGATCACTAATGATGTAAGCTCTAATAAGTTAGTGGTAGTAGATCGACGCTTCACAAATCCATATTGATTGGATGAAATAATGGTACTACATAAATGTTGCAGTTGAGATGTCATAATTCTCTCAAAAGCTTTAGGAATTGCAGACAACTTGGAAATACCTCTATAATTCTCAGCATCAGACTTATTACCTTTTTTGTATGGAGAGGAATGATATAAGATTCCTTCCACAACACAGGGAAAGATGATGACTCAAGAGACAATTCAAATAATTTATGAATTGGCTTACAAAGTGCATCAGCACAAAACCTAAGTACACAAGCAAAAAAACTCAGCAAACAGATCAGCTATGGCCTGATCGGTGTTTGTTTTCACATTAGCATACTTTGTATAGAATTTTTATGAAAATTTTCAACAAACCCCATTGGGGCAGCAACATTATATTGGGCCTATGTGAATTCGGATACAAATACTTTAAATTCTAAAGTACAATTCTAAAGTACTTTTCATACGCAAATACACATTCTAAAGTACCCAGCACCCCTCACGTGCAACTGCAACCACAACAGCGCCGATTTTTATGCCTTCAGCCTCCCCAACGTCCGCTTCGCCCCAGTTGACACCATAGCCAACAAAACGAAGTTGTTTACAGGTCCTACGCGTACAACAGACCACATCGAAACGATATCCTTTCACATAGCATCTTAATTTGCGAATTGCCCACACAATTGCGAGACACTTCTTCTCGGTAGCCGAGTAGTTCTTCTCGGTATTCGTTGACTAGCGTAGGCCATGACTCGTTCCTTCCCCTGGATCCTTTGCGTCAGCACTGCCCCCAAGCCATAATTGCTAGCGTCCGTCTGTAATGTGAGCTTCTCTATACCACGACGCAATCCCTAGGCACCTACGGAGCTCCTTGCATGAGGTTGGCGGTTGTAGTTCTCTTACTGCAGCTATCTTCTGTGGGTCGGTGTGAATCCCGGCTTCGCAGATCACATGTCCCAGATAAAAGAGGCTGCGTTGGAAAAACTTGCACTTCTTTTTGTTAAGTCGTAAATTTGCTTCTCGAAGCCGATGGAAGACAACTTGCAGGTTTCCCACATGATCTTGAAAAATATGTGTGATACGGGAGAGAGGGCATTGAGTTCGCAAAAATCCATATCTTCATTGAAAAAAATCGTAGAATTGTTTGTCATTGTTGATTTCAAAGTTAAGGAGTAGTTCTTTTCGATAGTATCAATAAACAGTCAAAACAGAAGTATCGGTTCTCCACAAAACGCTTATAACAAGAGTCAAATAAGGCATTTTTTGTATCTTTAAGCTCAAATTACTAAAAAATCTCGACGTGATGGACAATTTCTGAAAACAGATTTGTGTTCAACACACGAAAATAATCTAGAATCACCACCGACCGACCCTTCAATATACTGCAAAAAGTCAAATTTTGTTATTTTGTGTAATATTTCAATTTTTCCATACTATCTAGAGTACACTTTGAACAGGTCAATAACTGACTTCTCATGTAAGAACCAGATAGCGCTGGATTTACACAGCGGGAAAAAACCAAGAACATTGGACTCGAGATGAGCGTTACGAAACGTTACGAAAAACCGTGCATGAATGGCTTTTCACATTTCAAGAACAACTTTTTAAAATCGCAAATGCTCAAATCGAGTTAATTTGATTTGAGTTGACATTCTTGCGTTTTAAGAATATTTAAAAGTCAACTGGAAATTAAATTTCATTGATTTTGGATAAGGTAATAAGCGGATTCCTCACATTTTGGGGCTTCAAAGGAATAGGGAAAGGGACACACCTCTTTGGATTGGAAGGGAAGGGAGGCGGTAACTATTAATTTATAAGCGCTGGATATGCTGTTGCTCCTCCGCCCATATTCCATCGGAACGCATAACTCCAATCGAATTAGTAAATTAGTTATTTCACTTGATTTAGCTATCATATGAGTTATCATACCTCTGGAAGCTGTAAATTGATTCTTAACAAACTCAAATGAAAGCTCAGATTGGCTATCATAAGAACATTTTGAGAAACTCGTACAGAAACTCATATCAAAACACAGTCAAGTGGAAAAATAACTTTACAGAGATTTTCATGGTACTATAACTAATATTATTGTAACATAGTTTTTATACACTATACCAAAAGGTACACAGAGTATATTAAGGTTTTGCAAAAGTGTGTAACAGGGAGAAAGAATCATATCCAATTCTATAAAGTATATATATTCTGAATCAGCATCAACAGCTGAGTCAATCAATAGCCAAATCCGTCTGTCAGTCTGTCGGTTCGTAATGACAGTTGAAGTTTGAATGTGATATGTAGTGCAGTGCTGCTTTGTATTTACAATGAGCGCGCCGATAGGAACGCTAAATGCATCCGTGAACTTTATCGGAACTTTCGCATGCTAGTGTGACCGTTCTCTTCAAATAAAGTTAGGCTTCGCGTGCTTCGCGCGCTTCGTGTTTGTTTGAATTCTGCTGTGATTTTGAAAATGAAGAAGAACATGAGTGGAAGAAAGATTAGAGATCTGGAATGGACCGAGTCAAAAGTGCTCCAGTATTAAAAGCTTGTGCTTGACTTAGTCGTAAATGTTTGCGTGTTTGTACCTAAAGACTTCGTGCAAAGTTTGTTTAAGATAGCTGTAAAACTGACAGAGGTGATAGCATAGAATCAGACGGACAGACGTAGAAGAAGTATATAATCAAGAATATATATATTTTATGTGGTCATTGACTTGAAACTTAAGGCACATTCTAAACACATCAAGAGCTTTAACAAAGTGTTCACCAATTTTCATTATAAAGAAATTGGAATTTCACAAATCTAGCAGCCCAGAAATGTATCACACACATTTCTCATTTCCCTCTTCTGCCAATTTATACTCTGTACCAAAGGTTCAAGTTTGTGCAAAAGTTTGTAACAGACAGAAGGAATCATCTCCGACCCTATAAAGTATATATATATTCTTGATCAGCATCAACAGCCGAGTCGATATAGTCATGTCCGTCTGTTCGATGAGATCTCAGAGATGGTAAGAGATAGAGGTTTGACATGTATGGGACATATATTTCTTATACTTGCAGGCAGATCAAGTTTAATTTCATTTGGAAAAAACGTCATATCTCCCACAGTTTTGATGATAGATTGTTCGTACCTTCTAGAGATATCTAGTAATCAACGTTATTTAACGATTTGCTGAAGAAATTATAAAGATCGGATAAACAATACTCAAGTTATGAGCAAAGTTAACCGGCATCCCCCACCGGCACTTCCTGCCAACCACCACTGTATACAAACAAAAGTTGCGAGATTCCAAAACCGCTATAAACAGTACGTGGAAAACGTGTTTCTTCTTCTTTAGCAAGAAGAACGTCAGCGCCAGTACAAAATATAAAATGTTTCAAGCAACTGCAAAATCAATAATGTGCTACGGAGCTGAAGTCTGGGATTGCACCAAATTTGAAGAAGTCGAGAAAGTTCTGAGGTTTTTTTTTTATAAAAAGAGCTTTCTATCTTCCTCAGCACACTCCCACGTACGCCATACACTTGGAAACAGGCCTTTCGGAGCTTTATGAACACACATTAATGCGGCACTTTCGATACGTGAACAAAGTCCTATCACTACCACGGCACCGGCTTGGTGGAAACCAAGTCGCAATGTATCCTTGTATGGGAAAACCTATCGCAGTAGTATCGTATTGACTTGATATAGGCAGCCCTTCAACTTGCCCGAACAAATTATGAAATATCTGCACACCAAAGCCAAACTCGTTACAGCTATAGACAACTGAACCTGGATCTCAAGGAGCTTAACTACTTCCAAGACCAATATGACACAACTTCGATCTCAGCTATATTCAAAGCCAGAACTAAGATGCTGAACCTGAACTATTCCCCACATAGGCATAACCCATCTAAGATACGCAGCCTTTGTAAGCTTGGAAAACGGGAAGATGTCATCCGATTTTGGAGCATCGACTGCTCGCATGGAACAAACCAGAGATCACAAACGACGAGATCCAACTTGTGTTAATTGGCATGGACTGGAACAGATTAGCTACCTATGTCAAAGAGGCAACACGTTACAGAACCAGCATAATGACAGGGGACTTTTAATTAAAAGGCAGCTGTCGGGTTTTCTTCTGGGTGGAAGATTCATTATATCACGACGAGCGGGAAAGGTGGGTGGAGTAGACCTACGAAAACTCGCAATAGCGACCTTATACCTATATATGTATCTATAGATAATATAGTTTATAATGTATATATATATATAACGTATTTTAATTAAATAAATTTTATGTAATAGGCAGATGGCTTTGTGCCAAGCCTTTTTCTTAAATGTTCTTTAGTTTTGCTACTCGAATGAATTGAAAAATGGAAAAAATATACCAAAAAAAAGAACTACTACTACTACTACAAACAAACACAATCTTTGGGAGAGAGAGAGAGAGAGAGAGAAACTTAGAATTAAGCGTATTACAGCGTATAATGTGTATAACGCGTAAAACAGCGTATAAGGCTTATAACTGAACAAATGTTCAAACATGAACATGAGACGAGACGTCAAACCACACGTAGCACAGCCGATCATAACTCAGCATCATAAATATGTCATTAAATTTAATTACGGTTGCTTTTCAAACCACTTGAAAAAGGGCAGCCGGTGCACTTAACATGCATCGTGGAAGGCAATGTGTAGTCCTTCCACGAATGCATTTCTATATTTACATACACGGACGTGACTACACTCACATCCTTAAGATAAGATTAGAAATAAGGGATGAGAATTTATGAATAAAAGGTACCTTGCTCAGACTGAGCAGGTTAGTACAATTGAAACCTGCAACAAGCGTGCTCGATTAAAGGTGTATAAGTTCATACATTTTTTGGTCCTTCGAACCGACAAGATTTACTTGAAAGACTAGTAGGTCAGTGCAGTGTTAAGCGTTTTTCCGTGGCTTAAGACAACGGAATCAGTGGTTTTTAATTAAAAACTGTAAATTAAAACAACAGGGTCTACTTGGTGACCTAATTAAAGACATTTTTCGAAACGCGAAACCAAATAAAAAAAAACCAATATCTCCAGAATGCTGTCCGTGAAGTTGGTGGAAATAATGAAGATGCAGGCGGAGATCACCAAAGATCTCCACCAACTCATCAAGGAAAAGGCAAATGATAGAGAAATCGATGAAAAGGTAGCAAAATTCAATGCAAACCATTCAGTATTGCTCAAATCTGGAATTGTCGATCACGAATATTTCAATGATAGAGTATTCGAAAACACTCTAGCGCGAATCAAGTCTTACAAAGAGGCAAGCTTGAAGCTAGAATTGAAAGATAAATCAATAGATGAAACAGCCGGGGGATCGAAAGAAGCAATGAAAATGCAGCAGATAAGGAAAACTCCTCCGGCTAATGTTGATACGGACAGCATTCGATCAACGAGCTCAGTAGACGATTGGGTGATTCAGCTGGATACCCTGGGAGAGCAACTGAAGCTGGCTATTGAAGAAGCTTCTAAAAACTTCATGGAATTGAGTAATTACCAACTCATAAAGCCCAAGACAAAAATTAAAGTCTTGCTGGCGGAGTTGGACGAAGTGCATAAGAAGCTGCAAACAATGTACAATCTTAGCGCCTTTGAAAGCGACAAGATTCGCGATATGAGAATTGATGCCATTACAATGATGGAAACGCTGGACGTCAAAATGCAGCATATAGTTGTAGCAAAGGAGGAAAAGCCAGCTCCGACTCCAGCAATTTTGCCAACTATACCAGTTATCCAGATACCGCAATTCTCAGGAGACCCAGACGAGTGGAGGCCATTCTGCCAATTATACGAGCAGTTTATACACACTAATAAAGATATCAGCAATGTTCAAAAGTTGAGTTATCTGAAGTCGTACCTCAAGGGAGAAGCAGCAATGGTAGTGGGTCACCTACTCCAGGGAGAAGCCGAAAATTATGAATTGGCCTGGGACTTAGTTTACAAGAGGTATGAAAATAACAGAAAAATTTTCAATACCCATTTGAACAAAATTTTGGAGCTGGAGCTTTTACGAATGACATCTCAAGAGGATATACGCGCATTTCTGGATACAGCAAAAAACTGCATTTATGCTGCAAAGAAGAAAGCAGAACTTAGCGACGAGGTAGATGTAATTTTCGCTCACCTTCTGCTGCGGAGGTTCTCAACAGAGGCTCTTCAACTCTACGAGCAGCATATTATAACAAAGAACCGGGAAATCCAATCGTTAAAAGATGTGATGGATTTTATTGAGCACCTGTTCATCTCAGTAAACCCAGTGCCAAAAGAGGTGGTTGTAGTACAATCACAACAAAGAAGTTGCCGATTCTGCTCTATGAATGGGCACGATGTGTTGAAGTGCCCAAAGTTTAGAGGGGCGCCGATGAAACAACGAATTGACTTTGTCAGAAAACATCGCTTGTGCTATCGCTGTTTTGGTGCACATAGTCTGATCGACTGCAGGAAGCTTTGGAAATGCGGCAAATGCAACAAGAACCACAATACGTTGATTCATGAGGACCCAAAAAAGGAGAGTGTAAACTGTCTCAATCAAAATGAGGGACAGGAAACTCTATTGGCTACTGCTCTGATAAATGTCAAAGATTCGGCTGGCAATTATCAAATGTTAAGAGCACTCATGGATGGAGGATCGCAAAGAACGATCATATCAGAGGAAGCTGTTCAACTTCTAAGGTTGCCAAGAAAAAGAGAAAAGGTGGAAATCCAAGGAATATTCTCAAATGGCATAGAGATTTCCAAGAACAGTGTTCAACTGATGATAAAGCCAAGATTCTCAAACAAATTTGAAACAAGTACTGAGGCATTAGTGTTGTCAAAGTTACAAAGAGTCTTGCCAAGCAAAAATATTGACATTGATGTTAATAAAGATTGGAAAAATTGCAATCTTGCCGACCCCAACTTCAATAAGGCCAGCAGAATAGACCTCATTGTTGGCGCGGATTTGTTTCCGGCTATTATGATGAGCCAGGTGAAAACCATTCAGGGAACACTGGGCCAAAAAACGAAATTTGGTTGGATAGTGTCGGGAAACATCTCAAAAGCCAAACCAAATAAAATCATCGCGGCTGCAACAACAATAAATATTGACGATCTGGAGAGATTCTGGGAGCTGGAGGAGGAAGAAAATTTCAAAACTAACGAGGAGTCAAGCTGCGAAGACCATTACCAAAATGCTCAAGAACTGTGGATACTGATGAACGTCTTTGTGAGTTCCTCGGCGGCAGCTGGTGGAAACACACATGGCGGGTTGGTGAATGGACACGTCTTCAAGGATGAGAACTGTGCAATAAACACAAGTGCTCTAGCAAGGCATTGATAACTGGCAACTGGTGGTGTGGTGTTGGAGGACATGGCTTGATGGCCATGACAGATTCAAAAGGATATTTTCGACATTCTGGCAAATTGGCGATTATGGAAATTCGTAATGACTGCTGATATTGAGAAGATGTACCGGCAGATCAAAATTAAAGCAGAGGATCAGGATTATCAACACATTGTATGGAGAGAAGATCCAAAGGAGCCAATACGAGAGTTTAAATTGGCAACTGTGACATATGGAACGTCAGCGGCACCATTTCTGGCAGTGCGCTCATTGCAACAACTGGCTGATATTCACTGCCAGAATGATGAGGCATTAACCAAGGTTATTAAAGAGGACTTTTATATGGATGATATGATGACCGGAGACAACACCGTTGAAGGATGTATCGACACTCAACAAAAACTTCGGAACGTGATGCAGAAGTCTGGCATGAACCTAAGAAAATGGATCGCCAATGATGAAAATATTACGGCTATGATCGAAAACAGCAGCAAAGTCGACAAAATCGCAATAAAAAAAGACGAAGCAGTTAAAACACTGGGTCTACACTGGGACCCATCAAGAGATATCTTCACCTTCAGTGTCAAAATGCCCCTGCTGGATCGGGTAACAAAACGCACTGTCTTGTCGCAATTGGCAAGAATATTTGACCCACTTGGATGGCTTACACCCGTAACCTTACAAGGAAAGAGTCTTATCCAAGAGCTATGGAAATTGACGCTTTCTTGGGATACAGAACTCGATGAATGTTCTACAGAACCCGGACGAATATGCAAGTGAATTGCCATTCCTTGCAAAACTGAAAATACCTCGTTGGATTAGAAGCACAGGTTCTGAAACAATAGAACTTCATGGTTTTTGCGATGCATCAGGGAAAGGATATGCAGCCGTCGTGTATACCAAAATAGGTAGCCAGGTCACATTACTGGCAGCCAAAAGTAAGGTGAATCCCATAAAAAACAAAAAGACAATACCAAAGTTGTAGCTATGTGCAGCTCATTTGTTGTCTAAGCTGCTATCTAAACTCAAGCCAAACACAAAAGCCAAGTCTTCGAATTGAGTGACAAAGGTAAGTTCGTCAAAGCCAGAATTGATGACATTGCCAAAAAACTGCCAGAAGTAATTTGGAATTATGTAAGGTCGGACGAAAATCCCGCAGACGTAGCTTCAAGAGGAATTTCACCCAAAAAGTTGGAAGAACAGACCATTTGGTGGCAAGGACCACAGTGGTTATCAAAGCCTGCTAATCAATGGCCAGAGAATAAAGACGCCGAGACAATTGTAGTGTCTACAGTACTGCAAGATGCCAACCCTCTGACTCCGCTGCTGTCAAAGTTTTCTAGCATCAAGAAGCTGGAGAACGTGATCGTTTTAGTTCTGCGCTTCATTAGAAAGCTACGATCGAGAGTTACGCAGAATACTGATTCCCATTCGTTAGTGACATGTCAACAGATAAGTTCCTGGAGGCGCTGCACAGGTTTTTTGCGAGGAGAGGCAAAAGCAGTCAACTGTATTCGGACAACGGCACTAATTATGTTGGAGCGGCAAGGAAGTTGGATAAAGAATTAGATTCAGCTATTAAAAATAATTCCGAAATGGCACTGGAATTAATGAAAGAAGGCATCACGTGGCATTTTATTCCCCCGGGAATTCCCCACATGGGAGGATTGTGGGAAGCAGGAGTAAAATCTCTTAAAGCATCACCTAAAGCGAGTAATTGGGGAAAACAGTTGCACGTTTGAAGAATTTTCTACATTGTTATGTAGAATTGAAGCAGTGTTAAACTCCAGGCCGTTGGTTACATCTGACGGTTTCGACGAGATTGAAGATGTGCTCACACCCGGGCATTTCTTGATTGGTAGACCTCTCATCGGAGCTCCGGAAGACGACAGCAAAAATGAAAAAATCGGATCCCTGGATCGATGGAGATACCTGCAGCGAATAAGGAGCAGAATTCTGGAAAAAATGGAAGGAAGACTACTTAGTATCCTTGGAAAAGAGGGTCAAATGGAAAACTGAGAAACCAAATCTGCAGGAAGGCCAGATGGTGTTGTTAAAACAAGAAAACACGCAGCCAGGAAGATGGCCTATGGGCAGGGTGGTAAAAACGACGCTGGGTCCAGACAAAAAAGTTCGTGTCATCACAGTCAAAACCAGCAGTGGTGAAGTAAAGAGATCATTAAACAAAGTATGCCCATTGCCAATGGAACACGATGAAACTGCAAAGGAGAAGTTAAAACGGAAAGGAACTAAGGTCAGCCAGACAACAGCAACTATTCTTACTTTGTTTATGATGTTGCAAGTCGCCAGCACAGCAACAGTTCCAAAGTATAATAGTAGCAAACTACATATCCGCTCACTAGAAAAGGACACTGCTATTTTTCTGGACGAAGGATGCTCATTAAGGCTAACAGGGGTGACTCTACAGGCTCCACAACATATGCAGTCATCGATCAAAGAGAACTACTCTACACATTTTGTAAAGGAGGCAGATGAATCCACTTTTAGCAAAATACATCGAATGGGACTCTTACACGTGAACAACAAAATTGAGCTGGAGCAATTACACAAGAAGATTGAACGTCTCAACAAAGAAAAGGTTCATCTCGACGAACTTCATTTCTACACCGCAAGTGGCCACTCATCGCTTGTCTTGGTGACAATATTGATAATTGCTGTCTTGGTGTACGCAAGAATGAAATGGAATAATAACAGACGATTGCTGGCGGTGACATTTTCTGCCCCCCCCGAGAATGTTCAAACATGAACAAATGTTCAAACATGAACAAATGTTCAAACATGAACATGAGACGAGACGTCAAACCACACGTAGCACAGCCGATCATAACTCAGCATCATAAATATGTCATTAAATTTAATTACGGTTGCTTTTCAAACCACTTGAAAAAGGGCAGCCGGTGCACTTAACATGCATCGTGGAAGGCAATGTGTAGTCCTTCCACGAATGCATTTCTATATTTACATACACGGACGTGACTACACTCACATCCTTAAGATAAGATTAGAAATAAGGGATGAGAATTTATGAATAAAAGGTACCTTGCTCAGACTGAGCAGGTTAGTACAATTGAAACCTGCAACAAGCGTGCTCGATTAAAGGTGTATAAGTTCATACA